>CM059449.1:38652435-39034537 GCA_030390025.1 Squalus acanthias | reverse complement strand
AGGGAGGTGCTGTCACACCCGGATCATTCTCTGTATATTTAAAAGGGACGTGCTGTCTGTGAATGATCATTTTGTGTCTGTTTATAAGGGACGTGTTGTCAGTCCGCGATCATTCTGTGTCCGTTTAAAAGGGATGTGCTGTCAGTGCCGGATCATTCTGTGTCTGTTTAAAAGGGTTGTGTTCTCAGTCTCCGTTCATAGAAACATAGAAACATAGAAGATAGAAGCAGGAGTAGGCCATTCGGCCCCTCGAGCCTTCTCCGCCATTTCATGAGATCATGGCTGATCATCTAAATTCAGTACCCTGTCCCTGCTTTCTCCTCAATGCCCTTGATCCCTTTAGCCTTAAGAAATATATCTAACTCCTTCTTGAATATATTTAATGAATTGGCCTCAACTGCCTTCTGTAGTAGAGAATTCCAAAGGTTCACCACGCTCTGGCTGAAGAAATTTCTCCTCATCTCTCTCCTAAAAGGCTTACCCCTTATCCATAGACTGTGACCCCTGGTTCTGGACTCCTCTGCCATCGGGAACATCCTTCCTGCATCTAGTCTGTGTAGACCTGTTAGAATTTTATAAGTTTTAATGAGATCCCCTCTCATTCTTCTAAGCTCTAGCGAATACAAGCCCAATCGTCCCAATCTCTCTTCATACGTCATTCCTGCCATCCCAGGTATCAGTCTGATGAATCTTCGCTGCACTCCCTCCATGGCAAGAGCATCCTTCCTCAGATAAGGCTACCAAAACTGCACACACTACTCAAGGTGTGGTCTCACCAAGGCCCTGTACAACTGCAGCAAGACATCCTTGCTCCTGTACTCGAATCCTCTCGCTTAGAAGGCCTACATACCATTTGCCTTCTTAACCGTCTGCTGCACCTGCATGCTTACCTTCAACCACTGGTGCACAAGGACTCCCAGGTCTCGTTGCACTTCCCGTTTTCCCAATCTATTACCGTTCAGATAATAATCTGCCTTCCTGTTTTTGCCACCAAAGTGGATAACCTCGCATTTATCCACATTATACTGCATCTGCCTGCAGCTGCCCAATCATCCAACGTGTCCAAATCATACTGGAGTTTCTCTGCATCCTCCTCACAACACACACGCCCACGCAGCTTTGTGTCGTCTGCAATCTTGGAGATATTACATCTAGTTCCCTCGTCTAGATCATTAAAATATATTGTGAAAATATGGGGTCCTAGCACCGATCCCTGTGGTACCCCACTAGTCACTGCCTGCCACTTGGAAAAAGTCCTGTTTATTCCAACTCTTTGCTTCCTGTCTGCCAACCAGTTCTCTATCCAAGTCAGTACCTTACCCCCAATCCCATGTGCTTTAACTTTGCACCCTAAATTCTTATGTGAGACCTTTTTTAAAGCCTTCTGAAAATCCAAATACACCACATCCACTGGTTCTCCCTTAACTATTCCATCAGTTACATCCTAAAAATATTCCAGTAGATTAGTCAAGCATGATTTACGTTTTGTAAATCCATGTTGACTTTGTCCGATCCTGTCACTATTTTCCAAGTGCTCTGCTATAACATCTTTTATAATGGACTCTAGGTTATTTCCCCACTACCGATGTCAGGCTTACCGGTCAATAATTCTCCGTTTTCTCTCTCTCACCTTTTTTAAATAGTGGGGTTACATTAGCTACCCTCCAATCCATGCGAACCGTTCCAGAGTCTGTAGAATTTTGGAAGCTGACAAGCAATGCATCTACTATTTCTATCATTCTGCGTCTGTTTAAAAGAGATGTGCTGTCAGTCCCGGATCATTCTGTGTTTGTTTAAAAGGGAAGTGCTGTCAATCCGGAATAATTCTGTGTGTGTTTAAAAGGGATGTGCTGTTAGTCTCGGATCATACTGTGTATGTTTAAAAGGAATGTGTTTTCAGTCCCCGATCATTCTGTGTCAGTTTAAAAGGAATGTGCTTTCAGTCCCGGATCATTCCGTGTCTGTTTAAAAGGGATAGGCTTTCAATAACAATCATTATGTGACTGTTTAAAAGGGATGTCTTGTTAGTCCCGGATCATTCTGTGTCTGTTTAACAGGAATTTGCTTTCAGTACCGGATCATTCTTTGTCTGTTTAAAAGGGATGTGTCCTCAGTCCAGGATCATTCTTTGTCTGTTTAAATGGGATGTGCTGTCAGTCCCGGATCTTTCTGTGCCTGTTTAAAAAGGATGTGCTGTCAGTACCGGATCATTCTGTGTCTGTTTAAATGGGATGTGCTGTCAGTCCCGGATCATTCTGTGTCTGTTTATATGGGATGTGCTGTCAGTCCCGGATCAATCTGTGTCTGTTTAAATGGGATGTGCTGTCAGTCCCGGATAATTCTGTGTCTGTTTAAAAGGGATGTGCTCTCAGTTCCGGATCAATCTGTCTCCGTTTAAAGGGGATGTGTTCTCAGACTCGGATCACTCCGTGTCTGTTTAAAAGGGATGTGCTCTGAGTCCCGTATCATTCTGCGTCTGTTTAAAAGGGACGTGTTGTCAGTCACGTATCATTCTGTGTCTGTTTAAAAGGGATGTGCTTTCAGTCCCAGATCATTCAGTCTCTGTTTAAAAGGGATGTGCTGTCAGTCCCGGATCATTTAGTCTCTGTTTAAATGGGACGTGCTGTCAGTCCTGGATCATTCTGCGGATGTTTAAATGGAATGAGCTGTCAGTCCCGGATCATTCTGTCTCCATTTTAAAGGGAAGTGCTGTCAGTCCCGGATCATTCTGTGTCTGTTTAAAAATGTTGTTCTCTCAGTCCCGGTTCATTCTGTGACTGTTTAAAAGGGATGTCCTGTTAGGCCCAGATCATTCTTTGTCTCTTTTAAAGGGATGTGGCCTCAGTGCAGCATCATTCTGTGTCCGTTTAAAAGGGATGTACTGTCAGTCCCGGATCATTCTGTGTCTGTTTAAAAGGATCTGCTGTCAATCCCTGATCATTCTATGTCTGTTTAAAAGGGATGTGCTGTCAGACCCGCATCATTCTGTGTCTGTTTAAAAGGGATGTGCTGTTGGTCCCGGATCATTCTGTATCTGTTTAAAAGGGATGTGCTGTCAGTCCCGCATCATTGTTTGCCTGTTTAAAAGGGATGTGGCCTCAGTCCAGGATCATTCTGTTTCTGTTTTTAAAAGGGATGTGCTGTCAGTCCCGGATCATTCTGTATCTGTTTAAACGGGATGTGCTATCGGTACCGGATCATTCTGTGTCTTTTTAAAAGTGATGTGCTGTCAGTGCCGGATCTTTCTGTGTCTGTATAAAAGGGATGTGTTCTCTTTCCCGGATCATTCTCTGTCTGTTTAAAAGGGATGTGTTCTCAGTCTCCGATCATTCTGTGTCTGTTTAAAAGGGATGTGATGTCAGTCCCAGATCATTCTGTGACTGTTTAAAAGGGTTGTGTTCTCAGTCTCCGATCATAGAAACATAGAAACATAGAAGATAGATGCAGGAGTAGGCCATTCAGCCCATCGAGCCTTCTCCACCATTTCATGAGATCATGGCTGATCATCTAAATTCAGTACCCTGTCCCTGCTTTCTCCTCAATGCCCTTGATCCCTTTAGCCTTAAGAAATATATCTAACTCCTTCTTGAATATATTTAATGAATTGGCCTCAACTGCCTTCTGTAGTAGAGAATTCCAAAGGTTCACCACTCTCTGGCTGAAGAAATTTCTCCTCATCTCTCTCCTAAAAGGCTTACCCCTTATCCTTAGACTGTGACCCCTGGTTCTGGACTCCCCTGCCATCGGGAACATCCTTCCTGCATCTAGTCTGTGTAGACCTGTTAGAATTTTATAAGTTTTAATGCGATCCCCTCTCATTCTTCTAAGCTCTAGCGAATACAAGCCCAATCGTCCCAATCTCTCTTCATACGTCATTCCTGCCATCCCAGGTATCAGTCTGATGAATCTTCGCTGCACTCCCTCCATGGCAAGAACATCCTTCCTCAGATAAGGCTACCAAAACTGCACACACTACTCAAGGTGTGGTCTCACCAAGGCCCTGTACAACTGCAGCAAGACATCCTTGCTCCTGTACTCGAATCCTCTCGCTTAGAAAGCCTACATACCATTTGCCTTCTTAACCGTCTGCTGCACCTGCATGCTTACCTTCAACCACTGGTGCACAAGGACTCCCAGGTCTCGTTGCACTTCCCGTTTTCCCAATCTATTACCGTTCAGATAATAATCTGCCTTCCTGTTTTTGCCACCAAAGTGGATAACCTCGCATTTATCCACATTATACTGCATCTGCCATGCAGCTGCCCAATCACCCAACTTGTCCAAATCATACTGGAATTTCTCTGCATCCTCCTCACAACACACACGCCCACCCAGCTTTGTGTCGTCTGCAGTCTTGGAGATATTACATCTAGTTCCCTCGTCTAGATCATTAATATATATTGTGAAAATATGGGGTCCTAGCACCGATCCCTGTGGTACCCCACTAGTCACTGCCTGCCACTCGGAAAAAGACCTGTTTATTCCAACTCTTTGCTTCCTGTCTGCCAACCAGTTCTCTATCCAAGTCAGTACCTTACCCCCAATCCCATGTGCTTTAACTTTGCACCCTAAATTCTTATGTGAGACCTTTTTTAGAGCCTTCTGAAAATCCAAATACACCACATCCACTGGTTCTCCCTTAACTATTCTATCAGTTACATCCTAAAAATATTCCAGTAGATTAGTCAAGCATGATTTACGTTTTGTAAATCCATGTTGACTTTGTCCGATCCTGTCACTGTTTTCCAAGTGCTCTGCTATGACATCTTTCATAATGGACTCTAGCTATTTCCCCACGACCGATGTCAGGCTTACCGGTCAATAATTCTCCGTTTTCTCTCTCTCACCTTTTTTAAATAGTGGGGTTACATTAGCTACCCTCCAAACCATGGGAACTGTTCCAGAGTCTGTAGAATTTTGGAAGGTGACCAGCAATGCATCTACTATTTCTATCATTCTGTGTCTGTTTAAAAGAGATGTGCTGTCAGTCCCGGAACATTCTGTGTTTGTTTAAAAGGGAAGTGCTGTCAATCCGGAATAATTCTGTGTGTGTTTAAAAGGGATGTGCTGTCAGTCTCGGATCAATGTGTGTATGTTTAAAAGGGATGTGTTGTCAGTCCCGGAGCATTCTGTGTCTGTTTAAAAGGGATGTGCTGTCAGTCTCGGATCAAAGTGTGTATGTTTAAAAGGGATGTGCTGTCAGTCCTGGATCATTCTGTGTCTGTTTTAAAGGGATGTGCTATCAGTCCAGTATCATTCTGTGTCTTATTAAAAGGGATGTGCTGTCAATCCCGGGCCATTCTGTGTCTACTTTAAAGGAACGTGCTCTCAGTCCCGGATCATTCTGTGTCTGTTTAAAAGGGATGTGCTTCCTGTCACAGATCGATCTTTTGTATGATTCTCTTTGTGAGATCTTTGATTCCAATAAGATTCGCCTTCACCCAAATTGATAGCAGAGACTGAATTTTATTTCTTGCTTTTTCAGTACAAGCAACGATCAACATACCTTACGCTGTTTTAAGCAGTGGTAACAAAGCATAAAAATGATTCATATTACCCCGTTATGCCTTGTGTAAATGTCTCTGTATGAGTTGGCTGCACCTCTGACACCGACCTTTGTTGTCCGCTTTTCTCGTCTCTAGATGTCCCTCGCCCTCTGGCCCGGTCCTCTATGTCCGCTATTCTCGCCTTTAGGTGTCCCTCCCCCTCTGGCCCGGTCCTCTGTGTCCGCTATTCACGCCTTTAGGTGTCCCTTCCGCTCTGGCCCGCTCCTCTGTGTCCGCTATTCTCGCATTTAGGTGACCCACACCCTCTGGCCCTGTCCCCCGAGTCTGCTATTCTCGCCTCGAGGTGGCAGGCCCCAGTCTTTTACATTAACCCTTACAGGGATCTCCTTTCTTTACCTTTTCTTTCCAATCGAAACTATGGAGATTCCCTGGAGGAATCCCTGAATTACACTGATTCGTCCGCTTTCTTTCCATATGCTCTCCTGTGTAACCTGATCTTACCCAGGTTCATTCTTGTATGGCTTCCAACAGTAGCTTAGTTCCTTTAAACACAAAGCATAAAGCATTGGGCTTTTTGTGTAGATTTTCGAAGGCCACTTCCTTATCTCTGTGTTTTACCCCCCTATTAGTTAGTTTTATTCTGCTGTACAGATAGCAGGCCTTCTGTGCCTTATTATTTTCAAACTTCCACAGCCTCGTGATCTACAAGGTTTCTCTGTACTGTTTAGTTTCAATGCTCTATTTTCTATGCAGAGAAAATGCGCTTGTTGTTTATTAAAGTTAGTCAAGTTAGCTTATTTTCCCATCTATGCTTGCTGCTAAGCTGGGTATCACGGGCTACTTTGCTTTGTGACTCAATTATGTTTTGATATATATTTCTTTATATGAAGTAAGTATTAATTTGCAGCTCAATTAGTTAATTAATAAGGAAATTTGCTATAATCTCACAAGAGAGGGAAGGAAAGTGAGAACGAGACAGGGAGAGAGATGGAGAAAGAGAGAGAGAGTGACAGAACGAGACAGAAATGCAAGCGAGACACAGAGAAAATGGAAGAGAGAGACAGAGAAAAGGTGGGAGTGACAGAGAGAAGTGGAGAAAGACAGAGAGAGGGAGGGAAACTGAGAGAGAGAGGCAACGGAAGTGAGTCAGAGAGAGAGAGGTAGAGACAGAGAATGAAAAAGACAGAGAGAGAAACAGGGAACATGTAATTGTTTACTGCACGGTCCCTGGGAATGTAAGTGGTTACCGGATGGTTCCTGTGAATTTAGGTGTTAGCCCGATTATCCCTGGAAATGTAAGTGTTTACCCGAAGATCCGTGGGAATGTATTGTACTCGGTACCTGCGACAATTCACCTTAGATTGTAAACTGGCAACTTATTCCACTGTCCTGGTTTACATTTGTACACACTCTCTCCAGGGAGCAGGTTATCGGTCACTCTGTCATGTACGATTATATGGGGGGGAGTGTGAATCGAACACAATATTAGGTAGGGTTGAGTTCTATTGCAGAAAAGCCTGCAGCTCCACACGCTATTCAATGAGTTTTCCAATTAGAGTAAAGGGATATTTCACCACATTCTTCAACTGCTCTCTGAACTTAGTCTGGGTCACGGCATAAATACAAGTGTTTGTGCAGCAACTCAGGAGCTGGAGCATGAATCCAATTTCTTGTACAATTCCATTGAGAGATCCAATATCACCGAGAAAATACCACAGCCGATTCGATATAGAATACACCATAAACATCGACCATAACAGTATGAAATTCCCCGAGATAACAAACAGTAAAATGATGGATTTCCTTCGGCTCGCCATCTCTGTGTCGCTGGGACTCTCCCCACTGCTGTGACCCCGGAGTCTCCTGCGGGCTCTGCTGGCCACTAAAATGTGTCTGACGGTTAAAGCATTGAGCAGCAGAATGAGAACAAACGGGACCACCGGAGTTAGAATATAATGAAGGAGTTCAATAATTGCCCATACCTGTGAAGTAGAATTTTCATATATTACACGACAAAACCACGGAATATTGTCTAGTTTATATGTACTGGTAAACATAAAATACCAGAAAATGTTCTTTAAACAGCTCAACACAATCACTGTTCCCAGAACCACAGCCGCCGTTTTCTCTGTGCAATATTTAGTTTTCAGCTTCTGGCAACAAATGGCCACAAATCGATCAAAGGTGAAAGTGACGGTGAACCAGACAGAACAGTCTGTGACTGCATAAAGTAGGACGGCGTGGATATTACACATAGGAAGGAACAACAGAAAACGAAACTGTTGCCAGTAAACAGTCGGTAACTGTCTCAATATCAGGTCCATGATAACGACCAGTAGATCCGCCGCTGCCATGGCCACCAGGTAGCGAGTGACACATTTGGAGAGCCTGCACTTTCCCCGAGACAGGATCACAATCGTCACTATGTTAACTGTGAGGAAGGGAAATAAACGGAGAAATTATGCATCAGGCTGGGAGCAAAAGCAGCAGTTTGATGGAGTTCGTGGTGAAATCTGCAACTCATTATCGACATTCAATGATATAATCTAATTCTATAACCCGTGGAGCTGAACGCAGGGGTTATTGAAAGAGTAACCGATCATACATTGTGGAATCAATAAAGGAAAGGGAGTAAATACAACATGAAAGTAACAGATTTCTGATAAATGTGAGATTAAAGGGTAGCTCTAACTTTAGCCCAGCAAATACAAGCACCGCTCGAGGTAACAGGGACACAAAGGACCAGAACCTCTCACGAAGCCTCCGTGTCCCGCGACCAGTCAGCATTTGGAGCGGTGCGATTCGCTTCTGTGCCTTTGTGTTAGGGAGGGGAAAATCCCGCTTGGATTCCTGCTCCTGGTTACAATATCAATGCGGTTGCATTATATTTAGAAATGAAAAGAATGCAACAGCAAAATGCAGAAAATGCAACTTTGGCTTGCACTAATTACAGGAAATTGCATTTTAAAATGCAATAATAAAATATGCAAATGCTAAGAAAATAAACACAACTGCACTGCAGTCATTAATATAACTGGGCTAAAAGAAGTGTTTTGAAGATTGAGTTTTCTGCATTTCTATTGAAGTACAAAAATTGTAACTCATTGAAAGGAAGATTTTCCAAATAACATCACAAATAATACAAGTAAGAATGGACTCTGACTTAAAATAATTGGATATCGTTGACCATGTAATATTAGACGACACAATATCAAAGGATTTTCTGATCCTCCATACTTCAGTTACAATTAGCTGTGTTGGTTTATCATAAATTAGAGCAGGAAGCTATAGAGAATCACTCTGGCAGTCACGGATACATCCACTGAGCAGTGCCAGATGGGCATGGGATTCAATTGTAAATTCAAAAAAAGATTGGAAATAAATGCATTGAAATCTGACAAAATTAAAATTTTGTGAGAATAGAATTTTTCCTTGAAATCCTATTCTAACCGTCAGAAACAGTGACACTAATCCAGAATTGGAGATAGTGGAACTGAATTATTCGCGAACATATTCCGACATTTAAAAATGTGTGTGTGTGATCTGCCAGGAATTGTTCCTGTGACTCTGTGTAAGTAACCTTGCGAGCAGCAGGTGAAAAGTCTCCTAAACCATGAAAGCATTTGTCTGATCTGTTACAAATGTTCAGTGTAGATAGCAGACTGAAATTAGTTAAATAAAGAGATTGATTGCTTGATTTGGTTACAGAACATTTGAATGTCTGTAACACCGTATCACGTACAGAATCAATTGCCGGCAGCAGCGCTGATGGGATGGGGAATGACAAGGAGAGAAACACATTTAAGCATGATTTACAGAATTAATAGCTGGACATGGTGACTTACCAGGGACACCAACCGCAGGGAGGATGTTCTGGTATTTTATTCAACAACCCATGTGTCAGCAAAGACGCAACTCGTTGAAACAGAGAATACCATTAATAACTGTGTATCCAAAGGTAAATAGTGAGAATAATATTACAGTGTAACATGATTTTTAGAATTAATAACTGGACATAGATACTTACGAGGAACACCAACAGCAGCGAGGAGCGGATAGTAAATCTGTTGTATAGCTTCAAATCTTTTTCTTATCCGAAGATTTTCTAAGAAAGTTTGAAGATCGGTGCTTGAAACCATGATTTCACTTCTGTGAGCGTAGCTGACGGTATTTGTGCTGAAGGCAACACGCTGATTGTATGAGTTGACACAGTGAAGGGAGCTCTCTATTTAGAGCAGAGCGAAATCCCCGAGCGATATCATTATGCGTCATTGTAACTGGCGTTAATTCCAGTCACCGAACAAACAAACTCATTCAACCATGTTACCCATCACTTTATTACAACGGAATCTAGTTCAATATATTGTGCACAGTTTGAAATTGAAGATGAGCTTGTGCAAAATATTTCCCTTGCCCATAAAATACAGAGGACAGAACAGGAATAACTCAGTGCCTCTTCCTTTATTGAAATTAAACTGAGAACAAAACAAGAGGAAGTGACAGAAAAAGGAAGGAATGAAAGAAGAAAAAACCTGGATTGCCAAAAATTGTTTTCTATTTCATTCCATCCCAAGCCAAAGGGCACACATTTCAAAATCAATACATGTTCTTAAACGGGCAGTATCTTACAAAACGCCGATCCCAGTGATGGAACCATAGAACCCGCCGAGATTACACTGCTCTAGTCTCTCCACGTAAATGAAGTCCCTCATCCCTGGTGTCATTCTGACACGTTCACGCCAGAAAAGTGCCAGTCAATTACCACCTCCAACAAGAGAGTGTGTAACCTCCTCCACTTACCAGTCAGGGATCCTCCACCGTCAACATCCCAGCGATCACCATTGACCAGAGCCTTAACTGGACCAGCTACATTAATGCCGTGCCCGCTAGAGCTGGTCAGAGGCTGCGTATTCTTCGGTGAGTGGCTCACCTCCTGAATCGCCAAAGCCTCTCCACAAACTACAATTGAAGAGTGTGATGGAATGCTGTCTACAGACAGAGGTAGGCAAGGTGGGGAAGTCCCTAATAATTCAAATAACTTTATTAAATCTTTCTCATTATTACAGACACTTACATATAAAATCTGAGAAGCTGCAATATAAGCCTGGAAACGGAATTTCCAGTAAAATGCAAATGTGTATTTATCCTATTTAGGGGCAAAAACTTAAAACCTCCGCTTAGCTGCATGGGTGCAGTTGCAACAAAACCGATGATTTTCGACACCATAGAATCATAGACGTCTACGGCACCGAAGGAGGCCATTTCGGCCCATCTTATCTGTGCCGACCGAAAAAGAGCTATCCGGCCTAATCACACTTTCTAGCTCTTTCTCCGTAGCATTGCAGGTTACGACACCTCACGTGCATATCCAAGTACATTTTAAATGTGATGGGGGTTTCTATCACCCTTTCAGGCAGTGAGTTCCAGACCCCCACCACCCTCTGGGTGAAAAATGTTCTCCTCAACTCCCCTCTAAACCTTCTAATAATTACTTAAAATCTATGCTCCTTGGTTACTGACCTCTCTGCTAAGGGAAATAGGTGCTTCCCATCCAATCTATCTTGTCCCCTCATGATTTCATACACCTCAATTATGTCTCCCCTCAGCCTCTTCTGTTCCAAATAAAGCAACCCCAGCCTATCCCAGCTTTCCTCCTAGCTAAACTTCTCCAGTCCTGGCCACTTCCTTGTAAATCTCCTCTGTACCCTCGCTACTGCAAGCGCGTCTTTCCTGTAATGTAGGGACCAGAACTGCATGTAGTACTCTAGCTGTGACCTAGCTAGTGTTTTATACAGTTCTAGCATAACCTCCCTGCTCTTATATTTTATACCATGGCTAATAAAGGAAAGTATTCCGTATGCCTTCTTAAACACCTTATGTACCTGTCCTGCTTCATTCAGGGATCTGTGGACATGCACTCCAAGGTCCCTCTGTTCCTTTACATTTATCAGTATCCTACCATTTATTGTGTATCCCCTTGCCTTGTTGGCTCTCCCTAAATGCATTAGTTCATATTTCTCCGGATTGAATTCCATTTGCCACTTTTCTGCCCACCTGACCAGTCCATTGATATCTTCCTGCAGTCTACAGCTTTGTTCCTCACTATCAGCCGCACGAACAATTTTAGTATCACCTGCAACATTTTAAATCATGGCCCCTACATTGAAGTCTAAATCCTTGATATATACCACAAAAAGCAAGGGATCTAGTACTGAACCCTGCGGAACCCCATTGAAAACAGCCTTCCAGTCACAAACACACCCGTCGAACATTGCCCTTTGTTTCCTGTCACTGACCCAATTGTGGATCCATTTTTACCACTTTCCCTTGGACCAATGGGTTTTAATTTTCAGGACTGTGATAAAATAGAGGATTGGTTAACGGAAAGAAAACAGAGAGTACGGATAAAAGGGACATTGTCCGGTTGACAGGCTGTAACTAGTGGGGTGCTGCAAGGATCAGTGCTTGGGCCTCAGCTATTTGAAATTGATATCAATGAATTAGATGAAGGGACCCGTGTAATGTATCCAAGTCTGCTGACGATACAAAGCTATGCGGGAATGTAAGTTGTGAGGAGGACACAAAGGGATATAGACAGGTTACGTGAGTGGGCAATACGCTGGCAGATGGAGTATAATGTGGAGAAATGTGAGATTATTCACGGGTAGGTAGAATAGAAAAACAGAATATTTTTAAAAGTTGAGAAGCTATTAAGTGTTGGTGTTCAGAGAGATTAATTTCCCCAAAAATAAACACGTTAAGTTAGCATGCAGGTAGAGTAAGTAATTAGGAAGGAAAATGGCATGTTGGCCTTTATTGCAAGGGGCTGGAGTACAAGAGCAAGGAAGTCTTCATAGTATTGTACAGGGCTTTGGTGAGTTCCTGGAGCTCCGAAAGCTTGTAAAATTAAATAAATCTGTTGGACTATAACCTGGTGTTGTGCGACTTCTCATTTTTGTCCACCCCAGTCCAACGCCGGCATCTCCACATCATGACCTCTATTGACACCGCAAACTGCCGGCTCAAAGTGGAGAGAATCGCCAAGAAGATCGCGCATATTGACACAGACATCAAGTACCTGCAGAGATGCAAGAAAGCAGACAAGATTCCGAAAGGACTACAGATCACGAACCCACTCAAGTCGACATACAACACAGACTACGCTGAGAGACTTTGCCGTCGCACACTCCTCAACCATCTCGTACACCAGCTCTACAGCAGACGTCGCAACCTCGAAACCAAGATAGAGTCCATGCTCTCAGCCTGTGCTCAGGGCACAGCAGACCAGCTACGAGACACCGCCAAACAGACGAGGCAACGGAACTACGCTGCCTACATGCGCATCAAGAACAGGAAAATTGAGAAACTCGGCGTAACCACCAGCTACAACCAAGCCTCCCCCGGTACCACGGTTGCAACCACAGGGAAGTCCATCGTCAACCTGTCGGACCACACCCTTCAACCAGACGAAATCGAAGTTCTCGCCCTAGGGCTCAAGTTCTGCCCCACCACCAAAATGGACCCCATCGGTCTCGCGGCGGACACAGAGGAATTCATCAGGAGAATGAGGATCCGGGAATACTACCACAAATCCCAAGATGTCAGCAACATTCCTAATGGGACAATCAATGATCCGGAACAGCAGGCAGTGCTACAACCGAGGAAGAAAGAGTCAAATTGGACCCCTCCGGAGGGTCGCAACCATAAGCTTGACATGTATGCTCAAGCTGTCAGGAAATGCATCAACGCCAGATTCATCGGCCGTACTCACAAGACAGTCCAGAATGTCACCCGAGCACAACGCAACGCCATCCACGCACTCAAGACCAACCGCAACATCGTCATCAAACCAGCGGACAAAGGAGCAGCCATCGTCATACAGAACAGAATGGACTATTGCAAAGAAGCATACCGACAACTGGACAACCAGGAACACTACAGACAGCTACCCGCAGATCCGACCAAAGAACACACCCGCCAACTCAATAGACTGATCAAGACCTTCGATCCAGACCTTCAAAACATCCTACGCGCTCTCATCCCACGTACTCCCCGCGTAGGAGACTTTTACTGCCTCCCAAAGATACACAAAGCCAACACACCCGGACGTCCTATCGTATCAGGCAACGGAACCCTGTGTGAGAACCTCTCTGGGTACGTCGAGGGCATCCTGAAACCCATCGTACAGGGAACCCCCAGCTTCTGTCGCGACACTACAGACTTCTTGCAGAAACTCAGCACCCATGGACCAGTTGAACCAGGAACACTCCTCGTCACAATGGACGTATCGGCACTCTACACCAATATCCCCCACAATGACGGCATCGCTGCGACAGCCTCAGTACTCAACACCAACAACAGCCAATCTCCGGACGCCATCCTACAACTCATCCGCTTCATCCTTGACCACAATGTCTTCACCTTCGACAACCATTTTTTTACCCAAACACACGGAACAGCCATGGGGACCAAATTCGCACCCCAATATGCCAAGATCTTCATGCACAAGTTCGAGCAAGACTTCTTCGCTGCACAGGACCTCCAACCAACGCTGTACACCAGATACATCGACGACATCTTCTTCCTTTGGACCCACGGCGAAGGATCACTGAAAGGACTACACGATAGCATCAACAGGTTCCATCCCACCATCAAACTCACCATGGACTACTCCTCAGAATCGGTTTCATTCTTGGACACACGAATCTCCATCAAAGACGGACGCCTCAGCACTTCACTCTACCGCAAGCCCACGGACAACCTCACGATGCTCCACTTCTCCAGCTTCCACCCTAACCACGTTAAAGAAGCCATCCCCTATGGACAAGCCCTGCGAATACACAGGATCTGCTCAGACGAGGAGGAACGCGATGGACACCTACGGACACTGAAAGACGCCCTCGTAAGAACGGGATATGACGCTCGACTCGTCGATCGACAGTTCCGACGGGCCACAGCGAAAAACCGCATAGACCTCCTCAGAAGACGAACACGGGACACAACCAACAGAGTACCCTACGTCGTCCAGTACTTCCCCGGAGCGGAAAAACTACGCCATGTTCTTCGCAGCCTTCAACATGTCATCGATGACGACGAACACCTTGCTAAGGCCATCCCCACGCCTCCACTACTCGCCTTCAAGCAGCCGCCTAACCTCAAAAGTACCATCGTTCGCAGCAGATTACCCATCTTTCAGGCGAACAGCAACCAAGACACCACACAACCCTGCCACGGCAACCTCTGCAAGACATGCCAAATCATGGACACAGATACCATCATCACACGTGAGGACACTACCCACCAGGTACACGGTACATACTCATGTGACTCGGCCAACGTTGTCTACCTGATACGTTGCAGTAAAGGATGCTCCAGAGCATGGTACATCGGCGAGACCATGCAGACACTGAGACAACGTATGAACGGACACCGCACAACAATCGCCAGGCAGGAGGGTTGCCTCCCAGTCGGGGAACACTTCAGCAGCCAGGGGCATTCAGCCTCGGATATGCAGGTAAGCGTTCTCCAAGGCGGCCTTCGAAATACATGACAGCGCAAAATCATAGAGCAGAAACTGATAGCCAAGTTCCGCACTCATGAGGAGGGCCTCAATCGCGATATCGGGTTCATGTCACGATACAGAACGTGACTTGACATCATGGCCGGTCTTCCCAGGTGTTTTTTTTTTAAAAAAGGCTAACACAAGAACCTACACAGATTGACAGGATATGCAGCCAGCAGGTGGTTTGACACGTTGGACCCCCTGGGACACATCTCATTGTCTTGGCTATGCTCTTTGATGTGGGAAAGATTTGAATATATTTTGTCTGTGTTTAAATTGTGAATTCTGGGAGATTCTCTCACTGCTAAACTTACCTGACGAAGGAGCGAACTGCTCCGAAAGCTTGTAAAATTAAATAAATCTGTTGGACTATAACCTGGTGTTGTGCAACTTCTCATTTTTAACTAAGGAAGGACATACAAGCCTTACAGGCGGTGCAACGAAGGTTCACTAGATTTATCACTGGGATGAGAGGGTTGTCCTATGAGGAGAGATTATGTAGATTGAGCCTGTACTCTCTGGGGTTTAGAAGAATAAGTGCTGATCTCATTGAAACATATAAGATTCTGAAATTGACTGACAGCTTAGTTTGCTGAGAGGTTGTTTCCCCTGTTTGGAGAGTCGAGAACGAGGGGGCACAGTCTCAGGATAAGGGGTCGGCCATTTAACACACAAATGAGGAGGAATTTCTTCACTCAGAGTGTTGTGAATCGTTGGAATTCTCTACCCCAAAGGGCTGTGGATGCTCAGTAGTTGATTATATTTAAGGCTGAGATAGATAGATTTTTGGGCTCCATGGGAATTAAGGGATATGGGGATCAGGCGGGAAAGTGGAGTTGAGGTTGAAGATCAGCCATGATTTTATTGAATGGCGGAGCAGGCTCGAGGGGCCGTAGGGCCGACTCCTGCTCCTAATCCTTATTTTTTTTCATGTCCCTGGTTCAATCCCAGATTTTGGAAGATGTTAGTTATTTTATGTCTCTTTCTTTAGTCCGATGCTCGAACTGCGCGATTTACATTGAAGTTATTTATCTGCCACTGAAAGGTTGAGTTGGAAAAGAGAGAAATCAAGGACGCGAAATATTGATATCGTCTGTATTTAGCGTTTATTTCTCTATCGCCTTCTGCTCCTTTCTCTGGTTCTTGTCGCTCTCGGTGCCAGGTGAATATTTGATTTGATGCATTTGTCCTAAACTGATGCCTTTTGCACATCTCGGGGCGGTCAAACCCGCTCTGTCTGTCTGTTACTGCTCGTGACCATTACCGCGAACAGGCCGCGAGTTAAACGTTTATCAGCAAACCGAAGAAGGAGAAATAAACAGAAAGATGTGTTACTCGGCCCCAGTGCAAAGGTGCAATGGCTGTTATTCAAAATAATTTCCCCCTGACGTTTTGTGAAAAACATTAAAACAGCAACAACTTGTATTTATATAGCGCCTTTAACGTAGTAAAACGTCTCAAGGCGCTTCACAGGAGTATTATAGGCGAAAATTTTGAATCCGAGCCACATAAGGTGAAATTAGGGCAGGTGACCAAAAGCTTGGTCAAAGAGGTAGGTTTTAAGGAGCACCTTGAAGGAGGAAAGAGACGAATAGAGGCGGAGGGGTTTCGGGAAGGGATTCCAGAGCTCAGGGCCGAGGTAACAGAGGGCACGGCCACCAATGTTTGAACGATTATAATCAAGGATGCTCAAGAGGGCAGGATTAGAGGAGCACAGTAACCTCGGGGATTTGTGGAGCTGGAGGAGATTACAGAGATGGGGAGGGGCGAGGACATGGAGGGATTTGAATACAAGGATGAGAGTTTTGAAATCGAAGCGTTGCTTATCCGGGAGCAATAGGTCAGCGAGCACAGGGGAGATAGGTGAACGGGATTTGGTGCGAGTTAGGATACGGGCAGCCGAGGTTTCGCATGACCTCAAGTTTACACAGGGCAGAACTTAGGAAGCTGCAGTGCGTTGGAGTCGTCAAGTCTAAAGGTTACAAAGGTGAAAGATAAAATTCAGTAACAAACTTCTGATACCGAGCTGGAACCGGCTATTTTGGTGTTATCAGCAACAGGGTCTCACCAACCGGCCAGAAAGATGAATTTGTAGCGAGTTCGAACCACACGCTGGGCGGTTTGTGTTTCACTTCTCACACTGGGTGAGAGATTTATTCTACAAACAGTGAGCGCACCGCATCCCTTAAAGAGTGTTGCGGTATAAAATAAAAAATTACGTGTAAATAGATAAAAACTTATAGTGTAAATAGATAGAAACAGAAAACCAACACTTAATTCTGAAAATATTTATTGCACCCGGTACCGAGAGAGACCAAAACAAGAGAAAAAGGCTGAAGGAGGTAGAGAAATAAAAGCTAAATAAAGTCGATACGAATATTTGCCATCCTTTATATCTCTTGATTCAAACACAGCCCTTCAGTGGCGGGTAAATAACCATCGTCTAAATCGTTCAGTTCAAGAATCGGACCAAAGAAAGAGACAAAAACATAGCTAAAAACTGCCGAAACCCGGGAATGAACCAGGCACCTTCAGATATTTAATCGAATACTTTGCCAACTGACCTTTCCCGGCTTCACCTTGAAATTCCGTTTGTGTCATTCTGTTGGAAGAAAATCTAACCCGGGTGGAATTGCCCCTCCGCTCATTCGTCACTTCGGGCGAATGGGAATCCGACCAGATCTCGGAGCTCAGGATATGTTAATGATCTGCTGAGGTGTTTATAAACACAGAAAGCTGATACACCAAAGGGAGACCTCACAGGGTTGGACACGGAGTGAAATACACTGAAGGGTTTTTGTAACATTAACAGACCACACTAACTCCGAGCTGCAGGTGAAATTATATGAAGTTCAATGTTTAGCAACGAGATGTTGGAGAGATAAGAGTCCCGAATCGGGGAGAGATTTCCTGATACAGCTGTTGAATTTCACTTATATCAAACACGCCTTGAACTCTCTGCAAGAATTCAGAGCTGGGGATCGCCTGTGAAATCAGCCTAAACAGTTAAAAATGTTCTAGCGCCCAACGTGGGCCTCGACCCACGACCCTGAGATTAAAAGTCGCATACTCTAACCGATTGAGCTCGCTCGCCCTCTCTGTCTGTAATTGCAGAGCGGCAGCTGTTGGCTCCGCCCCAGGGGCTCATCTTGTGCTACAATCCATGAACCAGCTTCTTCTCAATTCCCAGGTTTATCAGTAAACCGACCCACACAAGCCCGAGAGAGCGATGGATTCCTCTCACTGATCGATAATAAAACACAGATCTTCTGTTCTTTTCAAATTCCAAACATTCACATTCATTTTGCTCAGTATTTATTTCGCGCTCCTTTTTAATCTTTTCGCGCTTTTCCTTATAAATATTTCAGTGAAATTATTCATGAAAGGGAAGAAATGCACAGACGAGATTTACTCGAATGGTACCAGGGATGAGAGGCTTCAGTTATGTGGAGAGACTGGAGAAGCTTGGATTGTTTAGATTAGAGAAGGCGAAGAGGAGATTTGACAGACGTGTTCAAAATCAGGAACTGTTTTGTTATCGTAAATAAGGAGAATTTGTTTCCAGTGGCAGCAGGGTCGGTAAACAGAGCACAAAGAGATTTAAGCTGATTGGTAAATGAACCAGAGGGGTGACGAGGAACCATTTATTTTGCACAGCGAGTTGTGATCTGGAATGCATGGACTGAAAGGATGGTGGAAGCAGAGTCAACAGTAACTTACAAAAGGGAATTGGATCAATAGTGGAAGGGAGAAGTTGCATGTCTATAGGAAAGAGCAGGGAAGTAGAACTAGTTGGAAAGCTCTACCAAGGAGCCAGCACAGGCACCATGGGACAAATGTCCTCCTTCTGCGTTGTTTGATTGTCTGAACATAATCTTGGTGCAATTCCTGCTGATCCAAAGCGGGATCGAAAACTAAACCATGACATTAGCGACACCAGACTCTGAACAACTAGACTAACCTGCCGTTCACTCGCTTGTCTCCACACTGGCTGATCCTCACTTGTCTCCACACTGGCTGGACCACACTTGTCTCCACACTGGCTGATCCTCACTTGTCTCCACACTGGCTGGTCCTCACTTGTCTCCACACTGGCTGATCCTCACTTGTCTCCACACTGGCTGATCCTCACTTGTCTCCACACTGACTGATCCTCACTTGTCTCCACACTGGCTGATCCTCACTTGTCTCCACACTGGCTGATACTCACTTGTCTCCACACTGACTGGTACTCACTTGTCTCCACACTGACTGGTCCACACTTGTCTCCACATTGGCTGGTACTCACTTGTCTCCACACTGACTGGTCCACACTTGTCTCCACATTGGCTGGTACTCACTTGTCTCCACACTGGCTGGTACTCACTTGTCTCCTCACTGGCTGGTACTCACTTGTCTCCACACTGGCTGGTACTCACTTGTCTCCACACTGGCCGGTACTCACTTGCTCTTTGTTTCCAACCTCTTCTGCTCTTCTGACCTTCCCTCGTTATGCTCTGTCGAACGTGGACGACTCGCTGGCCCTCTCATTCCCACGGTCACGCCGCCCCTTCTCCTTCGCCCCCTTCCAAACCTCTTGGTTGAACAGCTCCGCGCATCTGCTCCTCCGCTCCATTAATATAACAGGAAAATGATCTCAACCAGACATTTCCAGACAGTAACCGTTACATTAAGACAAGGCTCAGAGAATATTCATTCTCTCTAAACACCGGGTGAGCAGGTCTCCGTGTTCAGGCTGAGTGTCAGGTGTGGTTTCACTCCCATTAGTCTGAGAAACGCGGGGTCAGAAGCATTAAATCTCCCCTCTGATTCTCTCCCCTTAAAGAGGAGACACAACGTACAACCTCCAGACACCCGGGGTGGAAACAGCGACCTTTAGATCTAACCTCTCCCAAGTGAACTCTTTCAGCCTCACAGAATGTCGGATTTTGTGTCATGCTCTTGGAGGAAAATGTAACCCGGTTGGAATTGCCCCTCCTGCTCGTTCCTCACTTCGGGGGAATGACAGCCGACCAGATCTCGGAGCTCAGGTTATGTTAATGTTACTGATCATATCTTCATATTATCATGTGTTTGGATCCACTTTTAATGAGGTTCATGGACAGATTGTTCCATCATCCCTTCTCCCACTTTGCTTCTCTCTCTCATTCATTCTTTATTCCTTTCAATCCAGAAGGGGGCGGAATACAGAATACATCCAAACCCTCCGCACACTGATCCCCGTCTGTCGCTCCGTGTCATCAAAGAGACCATTCAATAAATGACACGCTTTATAAAGAAAGAAACTGCCTCAGAGTGTTGGACACGGAGTGAAATGTACTGAAGTGATTATAAAATGTTCATCCCACGAGTTATGGTATTGAGCCCCACAGAGCAGAAAGAGCCAAGATTCCATCCCTGGCCTGTGCTGAGATAGCTGGTCTCACCCGCTGCGGTACTGAGCCCCACAGAGCAGAAAGTGCCAAGATTCCATCACCGGCCTGTGCTGAGATAGCTGGTCTCACCCGCTGTGGTACTGAGCCCCACCGAACAGGAAAGTCCCAGGCTTCATTCCTGCCTGTGCTGAGATGTATTATCTCACTCAGTGCGCTGCTGGGCTCCACAGAGAGTAGGAAGGGCCCAGGTTCAAGCATTGGTCCGTGCTGCATTAGCTGATCTCACCCGGAATGATACTGAGCCACACAGAGCAGTTTGGACACAGGCTTCATCACCGGCCTGTGGGATGTTACTTCACCTTACTCGTGTAGTACTGAGCCACACAGAGCAGCATGGACCCAGGATTCATTCCCGGCCTGTGGAATGATAGATCATCTCACGATGTGTGCTACTGAGCCATACAAATCAGGAAAGGTCCAGGATTCATCCCCGGCCTGTGCTGAGATAACAAATATCACCCGTTGTGGTACTGAGCCCCTCGCAGAGCAGGATGGCCCCAGGCTCATTCTGCTGCTTTTGGTGTGTTAGTTGATCTGAGCTGTCTGGGTCGGGGTAGGAGCTGTCTGGGTCGGTATGTTATATTTGAGTCAATGTAAGCTGCATGTGTCCGTCTAGGAACAGTGTGGTCCTTTCGAGAAACTGTCTACGCATGTCTATGTCTGTGTAGGAGCTCTTGGTCTGTTTAGGTGCTCCCTTGGTCAGGTTAGGAGCTGTCTGGTTCTATGGAGGAACAAATTGATTTATGTAGGAGCTGTCTGTGTCAGGGTAGGAGCTCCCTGGGTCGGTGTCGGAAAGTCTGTGCCTGTGGTGGTACTCCCTGTGTCAGGGTAGGTGCTGTCTGGGTCTGTGTAGGAGCTGCCTGAGCCTATGTAAGAACTGTCTTGATATATATAGACATACTAAGCTGTCTGATGTGGCTGAGATTTGGTCACAGGTCACAGCCTCCCCCGCCCCCGGCCGCTTCTGCTCTTTGCGTCGGAGTTTTTCAGGTTTCAATTTACAGACTGGCTCAGTTGGTGATCGAGCCTCAGCGACCCCCGGTGAGACAGGGCTGAATCTGCCGGCCCAGCCCTGAAAGTGTGAATGTGTCAGAAAACACGATGGCCGGGATGTGGAGGTGGGTGGGGCTATGAACTGACAGTAAGCCCCTGCCCAAACAAAACTGGCCACAGTCACAGCACCGAATGGTCACTTCCGGGGCGATTGTTGCGTCACTTGCTGCCTCCATGTCTTCCCACTGCCTTTGCTGAAACATTGTCTAAATCTGAGGCCTTCGCCAAACTAATGCAGAAACTCTGCTGCTGCGCTCGGGATGGCCACCTGCTCCCTCAATACATTACCGTCCTCACAGCTCATTAACTGTCTGAGTGGAGCAGTGCGGCGCTTTAGAAGACAGGGAGAGAAGACAAAGTCAGAGCTGTGTCGGTCTCAAGCGCTCTGGTGATCAAGAATGACCAACACATGCCTTGATTATGGAAACGCCTTGATTGTACCTCATTCCACCATCGGGCTCGTTGGTCTAGGGGTATGATTTTCGCTTCGGGTTTGCTGGCGCAAACGATGCGAGAGGCTTGCATTTATACAGCGCCTGACACGACCACCGGACGTCCCAAAGCGCTTTACAGCCAATGACGTATTTCTGTAAATCACTGTGGTAATGTAGGAAACTCGGCCGCCAATTTGCGCACAACAAGCTCCCACAAACAGCAATGTGATAAAGGCCAGATAATCATCTTTTTCTTAAGCAAATTGAACATAAGAAAATAAGAAATAGGAGCAGGAGTTGGCCATACGGCCCCTCGAGCCTGCTCCGCCATTCAATAAGATCATGGCAGATCTGATCATGGACTCAACTCCACTTCCCTGCCCACTCCCCATAACCCTAGACTCCCTTACCATTCAAAAATCTGTCCATCTCCAACTTAAATATTTTCAATGACCTAGCCTCCACAGCTCCCTGGGGAAGCGAATTCCAATGATTCACGAACCTCTGAGAGAAGAAATTCCTCCTTATTTCCGTTCTAATTGGATGCCCCCTTATTCTGAAATGATGCCCCCCAGTTCTAGATTCCCCCACGAGGGGAAACATCCTCTCTGCGTCTACCCTCTCAAGCCCCTTCAGAATCTTATATGTTTCAATAAGATTCCCTCTCATTCTTCTAAATTCCAATGAGTATAGGCCCAACTTGGTCAACCTTCCTTCATAAGACCACCCCTTCATCTCCGGAATCAACCTCGTGAACCTTCTCTGAGCTGCCTCCAATGCAAATATATCCTTTTTTTAATAAGGAGACCAAAACTGTACGCAGTTCTCCAGGTATGGTCTCATCAATGCCCTGTACAGTTGTAACAGGACTTCCCGACTTTTATACTCCATTCCCTTTGTAATAAAGGCGAACATTCCATTTGCCTTCCTAATTATTTACTGTACCTGCATGCTAACTTTTTATGATTCATGTACAAGGACCCCCAGATCCCTCTGTACTTCAAAATTTTGTAATCTCTCCCCATTTAAATAATAATTTGTTTTTTTATTTTTCCTACCAAAGTGGATAACTTCGCATTTTCTCACATTATACTCCATCTGTCAGCTTTTTGCCCACTCACTTAGCCTATCTATATCCCTTTGGAGATTATTTGCGTCCTGCACACTATTTGCTTTCACACCTATCTTTATATCATCAGCAAATTTGGCTACATTACACTCGTTCCCTTCATCCAAGTCATTAATATAGATTGTAAATAGTTGAGGACCCAGCACTGATCCCTGCGGCACCCCACTAGTTACAGTTTGTCAACCTGAAAATGATCCATTTATCCCGACTCTCTGTTTTATGTTAGTTAGCCAATCCTCTATCCATCCTAATATATTACCCCCAACGCCGTGAGCTCTTATCTTCTGCAGTAACCTTTTCTGTGCCACCTTATCGAATGCCTTCTGGAAATCCAAATACGTGACATCTACTGATTCCCCATTATCCACCCTGCTCGTTATATCCTCAAAGAACTCCAGCAAATTTGTCAAACATTATTTCCCTTTCATAAAATCATCCTGACTCTGTTTGACTATATTATGATTTTCTAATGTCCTGGTACCACATCCTTATATTTTCCCAATGACAAATGTTGACCTAACTGGTCTACAGTTGCCTGCTTTCTGTCTCCCTGTTTCTTAAATAGGGGCGTTACATTTGCGGTTTTCCATTCCGCTGGGACCTCTCCAAAGTCCAGTGAATTTTGGTAGATTACAAACAATGCATCCAGTATCTCTGCAGCCAGCTGATTGTACTTTTTCAACATTGAAGATCTGTGTGCACGGGCAGGAGAAGCGGTGAAGTGGACTTTCTGTCAGAGTATTTCTATTCGGATGCAAAGAGCAGGAAATGGAATGGTTGAGAACGATACACTGGTCAGACGAGGTGGCCGAGAGGTTAAGGCGATGGACTGCTAATCCATTGTGCTCTGCACGCGTGGGTTCGAATCCCATCCTCGTCGTTATTGCGTTAGACGTTTGTAGCTGAAAAGTTTTCCGAGCATTTCACTGAATCTTATGTAAAATAGGCTTTGAAATTCAATTTCTTCAAACCTCCCTGGTGATTCTGGTCTGTGCCCCTGCATTAATCATATCTTGTTAAATTTAAAACTAACATTCTTGAATGAAGTTGGAGCTGAGATCGCGAATCGAAATTGAGAATCCTTCTTCCTTCCTCTGAGATTGGCACCTAATGAAAGACTTGCGGGAACAGAGGCAAACGATTATAGGGAGCAGAAACATAAATGTCTCGTTTAGGAGGCATTGTAATTTCAAAAATATTCCTCAACCTTAATGACGAGATTTTCTGTTTTACTGTCTTTGGTTGAGAGACAAATAATGGGAGAGAAATCCTCGTTCTTTTCGGCATACTCTCATGGGAACTGTGGCCTCGGTTTAACGTTTTGCTAGAAAGACGGCACCGCCGACAGTGCACCACTACCTCAGTACTGCACTGGAGTGTCAGCCTGGATTATGTGCTCAAGTCTCTGGAGTGGGACTTGAGTTTGCTACCGCTGAGCCACGGCTGACAGCTAAACTCAGTTCAGTCGGCTGGAGTGAAATGACGGAGATAAAGGGAGATATGATAATGGTGTAAACCTTCAACTTGGCGTCCAGGAATAAATCGGGCATCGTAATCGGCCGCCCGATTTATGTTGCCATCGATTTCATAAGCATTGAAAATCAAGCCTGTCTATAATGGGCAGGTTCATGGTCAGTTGCAAATCACTCTGTTTCTGTTGAAAACGGCAGAGCTCACAGTTCGGATCATTCAGTGTGGTAGACTTTTTAAAAGGAGAGCGATTTCAGCTTTGGTGACCGAGTTGTTAGAGTTTAACTAAATGCGGCAGGGCTCGTCCGGGTATTGAACCCGGGACTTCTCGCATTTGTAGCAGCGAAATAACCCGAAGCGAAAATCATACCCCTAGACCAACGAGCCGCCGATGGTATGGGCTAAGTTGCATTTGGTTTCCCTGCGCTGGTGCGAATCCAGCTCGCAGAGGACCTGTTCATTAATTTGAAATGTGTTTCTCTTTTCCTTAATCCACTTCTTTTTTTGAGCAGGTTCCTTAAATCTGCTCACAATTCTCCCTGTAAAAAGAGACTCAGCAACATCAGCGGCCGCGTGGCCTAATGGATCAGGCGTCTGACTTCGGTTGCGAATTCTTCAGCTACCAGAAGATTGCAGGTTCGAGTCCTGCCGCGCTCGTTTAAGTAACTGGCCGACACTTTTTCTGTTCAGAATCTGGCTTCAAACCGATCATTTCTGACAGTCCCTCACCTGAAGCAACGGGAGGCCTTTTGCGCACATTAAGCTGATTGTACATTTGCAACATTGAACATCTGTGTGCACGGGCAGGATAAGCGGTGAAGTGGACTTTCTGTCAGAGCATTTCTATTCGGATGCAAAGAGCAGGAAATGGAATGGTTGAGAGCGATGTATTGGGCAGACGAGGTGGCCGAGAGGTTAAGGCGATGGACTGCTAATCCATTGTGCTCTGCACGCGTGGGTTCGAATCCCATCCTCGTCGTTATTGCGTTACACGTTTGTAGCTGAAAAGTTTTCCGAGCATTTCACTGAATCTTATGTAAAATTGGCTTTGAAATGCAATTTCTTCAAACCTCCCTGGTGATTCTGGTCTGTGCTCCTGCATTACTCATATCTTGTTAAATTTAAAAATAACATTCTTGAATGAAGTTGGAGCTGAAATCGCGAATCGAAATTGAGAATCCTTCTTCCTTCCTCTGAGATTGGCACCGAATGAAAGACTTGCGGGAACAGAGGCAAACGATTATAGGGAGCAGAAACATAAATGTCTCATTTAGGAGGCATTGTAATTTCAAAAATATTCCTCAACCTTAATGACGAGATTTTCTGTTTTACTATCTTTGGTTGAGAGACAAATAATCCACGTTCTTTTCGGCATACTCTCATGGGAACTGTGGCATCGGTTTAACGTCTTGCTAGAAAGAGGGCAGCGCCGACAGTGCACCACTACCTCAGTACTGCACTGGAGTGTCAGCCTGGGATTATGTGCTAAAGTCTCTGGAGTTTGGCTTGAGTTTGCTACCGCTGAGCCACGGCTGACAGCTAAACTCAGTTCAGTCGGCTGGAGTGAAATGACGGAGATAAAGGGAGAAATGATAATGGTGTAAACCTTCAACTTGGCGTCCAAGAATAAATCGGGCATCGTAATCGGCCGCCCGATTTATGTTGCCATCGATTTCATAAGCATTGAAAATCAGGCCTGTCTATAATGGGCATGTTCGTGGTCAGTTGCAAATCACTCTGTTTCTGTTGAAAACGGCAGAGCTCACAGTCCGGATCATTCTGTTTCTGTTGAAAACGGCAGAGCTCACAGTGTGGATCATTCAGTGTGTTCGTCTTTTTAAAAGGAGAGCGATTTCAGCTTTGGTGACCGAGTTGTTTGAGTTTAACTAAATGCGGCGGGGCTCGTCCGGGATTTGAACCCGGGACCTCTCGCATTTTAAGCAGCGAAACAACCCGAAGCGAGAATCATACCCCTAGACCAACGAGCCGCCGATGGTATGGGCTAAGTTGCATTTGGTTTCCCTGCGCTGGTGCGAATCCAGCTCCCAGAGGACCTGTTCATTAATTTGAAATGTGTTTCTCTTTTTCTTAATCCACTTCTTTTTTTGAGCAGGTTCCTTTAATCTGCTCACAATTCTCCCTGTAAAAAGAGACTCAGCAACATCAGCGGCCGCGTGGCCTAATGGATCAGGCGTCTGACTTCGGTTGCGAATTCTTCAGCTACCAGAAGATTGCAGGTTCGAGTCCTGCCGCGCTCGTTTAAGTAACTGGCCGACACTTTTTCTGTTCAGAATCTGGCTTCAAACCGATCATTTCTGACAGTCCCTCACCTGAAGCAACGGGAGGCCTTTTGCGCACATTAAGCTGATTGTACATTTGCAACATTGAACATCTGTGTGCACGGGCAGGATAAGCGGTGAAGTGGACTTTCTGTCAGAGCATTTCTATTCGGATGCAAAGAGCAGGAAATGGAATGGTTGAGAGCGATGCATTGGGCAGACGAGGTGGCCGAGAGGTTAAGGCGATGGACTGCTAATCCATTGTGCTCTGCACGCGTGGGTTCGAATCCCATCCTCGTCGTTATTGCGTTACACGTTTGTAGCTGAAAAGTTTTCCGAGCATTTCACTGAATCTTATGTAAAATTGGCTTTGAAATGCAATTTCTTCAAACCTCCCTGGTGATTCTGGTCTGTGCTCCTGCATTACTCATATCTTGTTAAATTTAAAAATAACATTCTTGAATGAAGTTGGAGCTGAAATCGCGAATCGAAATTGAGAATCCTTCTTCCTTCCTCTGAGATTGGCACCGAATGAAAGACTTGCGGGAACAGAGGCAAACGATTATAGGGAGCAGAAACATAAATGTCTCATTTAGGAGGCATTGTAATTTCAAAAATATTCCTCAACCTTAATGACGAGATTTTCTGTTTTACTATCTTTGGTTGAGAGACAAATAATCCACGTTCTTTTCGGCATACTCTCATGGGAACTGTGGCCTCGGTTTAACGTCTTGCTAGAAAGAGGGCAGCGCCGACAGTGCACCACTACCTCAGTACTGCACTGGAGTGTCAGCCTGGGATTATGTGCTAAAGTCTCTGGAGTTTGGCTTGAGTTTGCTACCGCTGAGCCACGGCTGACAGCTAAACTCAGTTCAGTCGGCTGGAGTGAAATGACGGAGATAAAGGGAGAAATGATAATGGTGTAAACCTTCAACTTGGCGTCCAAGAATAAATCGGGCATCGTAATCGGCCGCCCGATTTATGTTGCCATCGATTTCATAAGCATTGAAAATCAGGCCTGTCTATAATGGGCATGTTCGTGGTCAGTTGCAAATCACTCTGTTTCTGTTGAAAACGGCAGAGCTCACAGTCCGGATCATTCTGTTTCTGTTGAAAACGGCAGAGCTCACAGTGTGGATCATTCAGTGTGTTCGTCTTTTTAAAAGGAGAGCGATTTCAGCTTTGGTGACCGAGTTGTTTGAGTTTAACTAAATGCGGCGGGGCTCGTCCGGGATTTGAACCCGGGACCTCTCGCATTTTAAGCAGCGAAACAACCCGAAGCGAGAATCATACCCCTAGACCAACGAGCCGCCGATGGTATGGGCTAAGTTGCATTTGGTTTCCCTGCGCTGGTGCGAATCCAGCTCCCAGAGGACCTGTTCATTAATTTGAAATGTGTTTCTCTTTTTCTTAATCCACTTCTTTTTTTGAGCAGGTTCCTTAAATCTGCTCACAATTCTCCCTATAAAAAGAGACTCAGCAACATCAGCGGCCGCGTGGCCTAATGGATAAGGCGTCTGACTTCGGTTGCGAATTCTTCAGCTATCAGAAGATTGCAGGTTCGAGTCCTGCCGCGGTCGTTTAATTAACTGGCCGACACTTTTTCTGTTCTGAATCTGGCTTCAAACCGATCATTTCTGACAGTCCCTCACCTGAAGCAACGGGAGGCCTTTTGCGCACATTAAGCTGATTGTACATTTTCAACATTGAAGATCTGTGTGCACGGGCAGGATAAGCGGTGAAGTGGACTTTCTGTCAGAGTATTTCTATTCGGATGCAAAGAGCAGGAAATGGAATGGTTGAGAGCGATACATTGGTCAGACGAGGTGGCCGAGAGGTTAAGGCGATGGACTGCTAATCCATTGTGCTCTGCACGCGTGGGTTCGAATCCCATCCTCGTCGTTATTGCGTTACACGTTTGAAGCTGAAAAGTTTTCCGAGCATTTCACTGAATCTTATGTAAAATAGGCTTTGAAATGCAATTTCTTCAAACCTCCCTGGTGATTCTGGTCTGTGCCCCTGCATTACTCATATCTTGTTAAATTTAAAACTAACATTCTTGAATGAAGTTGGAGCTGAGATCGCGAATCGAAATTGAGAATCCTTCTTCCTTCCTCTGAGATTGGCACCGAATGAAAGACTTGCGGGAACAGAGGCAAACGATTATAGGGAGCAGAAACATAAATGTCTCATTTAGGAGGCATTGTAATTTCAAAAATATTCCTCAACCTTAATGACGAGATTTTCTGTTTTACTGTCTTTGGTTGAGAGACAAATAATGGGAGAGAAATCCACGTTCTTTTCGGCATACTCTCATGGGAACTGTGGCCTCGGTTTAACGTCTTGCTAGAAAGACGGCACCGCCGACAGTGCACCACTACCTCAGTACTGCACTGGAGTGTCAGCCTGGATTATGTGCTCAAGTCTCTGGAGTGGGGCTTGAGTTTGCTACCGCTGAGCCACGGCTGACAGCTAAACTCAGTTCAGTCGGCTGGAGTGAAATGACGGAGATAAAGGGAGAAATGATAATGGTGTAAACCTTCAACTTGGCGTCCAAGAATAAACCGGGCATCGTAATCGGCCGCCCGATTTATGTTGCCATCGATTTCATAAGCATTGAAAATCAGGCCTGTCTATAATGGGCAGGTTCGTGGTCAGTTGCAAATCACTCTGTGTCTGTTTAAAACGGGAGTGCTCACAGTCCCGGATCATTCTGTTTCTGTTTAAAACGGCAGAGCTCACAGTCGGATCATTCAGTGTGTTAGTCTTTTTAAAAGGAGAGCGATTTCAGCTTTGGTGACCGAGTTGTTAGAGTTTAACTAAATGCGGCGGGGCTCGTCCGGGATTTGAACCCGGGACCTCTCGCATTTTAAGCAGCGAAATAACCCTAAGCGAGAATCATACCCCTAGACCAACGAGCCGCCGATGGTATGGGCTAAGTTGCATTTGGTTTCCCTGCGCTGGTGCGAATCCAGCTCGCAGAGGACCTGTTCATTAATTTGAAATGTGTTTCTCTTTTCCTTAATCCACTTCTTTTTTTGAGCAGGTTCCTTAAATCTGCTCACAATTCTCCCTATAAAAAGAGACTTAGCAGCATCAGCGGCCGCGTGCCTAATGGATAAGGCGTCTGACTTCGGTTGCGAATTCTTCAGCTATCAGAAGATTGCAGGTTCGAGTCCTGCCGCGGTCGTTTAATTAACTGGCCGACACTTTTTCTGTTCTGAATCTGGCTTCAAACCGATCATTTCTGACAGTCCCTCACCTGAAGCAACAGGAGGCCTTTTGCGCACATTAAGCTGATTGTACTTTTTCAACATTGAAGATCTGTGTGCACGGGCAGGATAAGCGGTGAAGTGGACTTTCTGTCAGAGTATTTCTGTTCGGATGCAAAGAACAGGAAACGGAATGGTTGAAAACGATACATTGGGCAGACGAGGTGGCCGAGAGGTTAAGGCGATGGACTGCTAATCCATTGTGCTCTGCACGCGTGGGTTCGAATCCCATCCTCGTCGTTATTGCGTTACACGTTTGTAGCTGAAAAATTTTCCGAGCATTTCACTGAACCTTATGTAAAATAGGCTTTGAAATGCAATTTCTTCAAACCTCCCTGGTGATTCTGGTCTGTGCCCCTGCATTACTCATATCTTGTTAAATTTAAAACTAACATTCTTGAATGAAGTTGGAGCTGAGATCGCGAATCGAAATTGAGAATCCTTCTTCCTTCCTCTGAGATTGGCACCGAATGAAAGACTTGCGGGAACAGAGGCAAACATAGAACATGGAACAGTACAGCACAGTACATGCCCTTCGGCCCTCGATGTTGTGCCGAGCATTGTCCGAGACCAAGATCAAGCTATCCCACTCCCTATCACTCTGGTGTGCTCCATGTGCTTATCCAATAACCGCTTGAAAGTTCCTAAAGTGTCCGACTCCACTATCACAGCAGGCAGTCCATTCCACACCCCAACCACTCTCTGAGTAAAGAATCTACCTCGGACATCCCTTCTATATCTCCCCCCATGCACCTTATAGTTATGCCCCCTTGTAACAGCTGCCTCTACCCGAGGAAATAGTCTCTGAACATCCACTCTATCTATCCCCCTCATCATCTTATAAACCTCTATTAAGTCGCCTCTCATCCTCCTCCGCTCTAAAGAGAAAAGCCCCAACTCCCTCAATCTTTCCTCATAAGACCTTCCCCCCAAACCAGGCAGCATCCTGGTAAATCTCCTTTGCACTCTTTCCAATGCTTCCACGTCCTTCCTATAGTGAGGTGACCAGAACTGCACACAATATTCCAAATGTGGTCTCACCAAGGTCCTGTACAGTTGCAGCATAACCTCACGGTTCTTAAACTCAAACCCTCTGTTAATAAACGCTAACACACCATAGGCCTTCTTTACTGCTCTATCCACTTGAGTGGCAACCTTCAGAGATCTGTGGATATGAACCCCCAGATCCCTCTGCTCCTCCACGTTCCTCAGAACCCTGCCGTGGACCCTGCAATCCTTATTCAAATTTGCCCTACCAAAATGAATCACCTCGCACTTATCAGGGTTAAATTCCATCTGCCATTTTTCGGCCCAGCTCTGCATCCTATCAATGTCTCTTTGCAGCCTACAACTGCCCTCCACCTCATCCACTACTCCACCAATCTTGGTGTCATCAGCAAATTTACTGATCCACCCTTCAGTCCCCTCCTCCAAGTCATTGATTAAAATCACAAACAGCAGAGGACCCAGCACCGACCCCTGTGGCACACCGCTGGTAACTGGTCTCCAGTCCGAAAATGTTCCATCCACCACCAACCTCTGCCTTCTATGAGTTAGCCAGTTACTTATCCAATCGACCAAATTTCCCTCTATCCCACAACTCCTTACTTTCTTCATGAGACGACCATGGGGAACCTTATCAAACGCCTTACTAAAATCCATGTATACGACATCAACTGCTCTACCTTCATATACACACTTAGTTACCTCCTCAAAGAATTCAATCAAATTTGTTAGGCAAGACTTACCCTTCACGAATCCGTGTTGACTATCCCTGATTAAGTTGCCCCTTTCCAAATGGTCATAAATCCTATCCCTCAGGACCTTTTCCATTATCTTACCAACCACCGAAGTAAGACTAACCGGCCTATAATTACCAGGGTCATTCCTATTTCCTTTCTTGAAGAGAGGAACAACATTCGCCACTCTCCAGTCCTCTGGCACCATCCCCGTGGACAGTGAGGACCCAAAGATCAAAGCCAGAGGCTCTGCAATCTCCTCCCTTGCCTCCCAAAGAATCCTAGGATATATCCCATCTGGCCCAGGGACTTATCGACCCTCAGGTTCTTCAAAATTGCTAAAACATCTTCCCTCAGAACATCTACCACCTCCAGCCTATCCACCTTTATCACACTCTCATCCTCAAGAACATGGCCCCTCTCCTCGGTGAACACTGACGAAAAGTATTCATTCATCACCTCTCCTATCTCTTCTGACTCCATGCACAAGTTCCCACTACTGTCCTTGACCGGCCCTACCCTCACCCTGGTCATTCTTTTATTTCTCACATAAGAGTAAAAAGCCTTGGGATTTTTCTTGATCCGACCCGCCAAGGACTTCTCATGCCCCCTCCTAGCTCTCCTAAGCTCTTTTTTTAGCTCATTCCTTGCTACCTTGTACCCCTCAATCGACCCAACTGAACCTTGCTTTCTCATCCTTACATACGCTTCCTTTTTCCTCTTGACTAGACATTCAACCTCTTTTGTGAACCATGGTTCTCTCACTCGGCCATTTCCTCCCTGCCGGACAGGGACATACCTATCAAGGACACGCAGTAATTGCTCCTTGAAAAAGCTCCACTTTTCGTTTGTGCCTTTCCCTGATAGTTTCTGTTCCCATCTTATACTCCCTAATTCTTGCCTAATCGCATCATAATTACCCCTCCCCCAATTATAAACCCTGCCCTGCCGTATGGCCCTATCCCTCTCCATTGCAATAGTGAAAGTTACCGAATTGTGGTCACTATCTCCAAAGTGCTCTCCCACATACAAATCAAACACTTGGCCCGGTTCATTACCCAGTACTAAATCCAACGTGGCCCCACCTCTTGTCGGCCTATCCACATATTGTGTCAGGAAACCCTCCTGCACACACTGTGCAAAAACTATCCCATCCGAACTGTTTGACCTATAAAGGTTCCAATCAATATTTGGAAAGTTGAAGTCACCCATGACAACTACTCTGTGACCTCCACACCTATTCATAATCTGCTTTGCAATTTCTTCCTCCACATCTTTATTACTATTTGGGGGCCTGTAGAAAACTCCTAACAACGTGACCGCTGCTTTCCTATTTCTAACTTCAGCCCATATTACCTCAGACGGCAGATCCCCCTCGAACTGCCTTTCTGCCGCTGTTAAACTATCCTTGATTAACAATGCTACTCCCCCACCTTTCTTACCAACTTCCCTACTCTTATTGAAACATCTATACCCCGGAACTTCCAACAACCATTCCTGTCCCTGTTCTAACCATGTCTCCGTAATGGCCACCACATCGTAGTCCCAAGTACCAATCCACGCTCCAAGTTCTCCTACCTTATTCCGGATGCTCCTTGCATTGAAGTAGACACACTTCAAGCCATCTTCCTGTCTGCCGGTACATTCCTGCGACCTTGATACCCTCCTCAGTACCTCCCTACACTCACCACTGGCTCGTGGACTACAGCCCTTTTTCCCATCCCCCTGACAAATTAGTTTAAACCCCCCCGAAGAGCCGTAGCAAATTTCCCTCCCAGGATATTGGTGCCCCTCTGGTTCAGGTGCAAACCGTCCTGTTTGTACAGGTCCCACCTTCCCCAGAATGTGCTCCAATTATCCACATAACTGAAACCCTCCCCCCTACACCATCCCTGCAGCCACGTGTTTATCTGCACTCTCTCCCTGTTCCTCAACTCGCTAGCACGTGGCACCGGCAACAAACCAGAAATTACAACATGGTTTGTACTGGCTCTCAGCTTCCAACCTAGCTCCCTAAATTCCTGTTTTAAATCCCCGTCCCTTCTCCTACCTATGTCGTTGGTACCGATGTGTACCACGACTTGTGATTGTTCCCCTTCCCCTTTGAGGATTCTGAAAACACGGTCCGAGACGTCACGGACCCTGGCACCCGGGAGGCAACATACCATCCGTGAGTCTCTTTTGCTGCCACAGAACCTCCTATCTGTCCCTCTGACTATTGAGTCCCCAATAACTATTGCTCTCCTGCTCTCCCCCCTTCCCTTCTGAGCCACAGGGACCGACCCAGCGCCGGAGATCCGGTCACCGTGGCTTACCACTGGTAAGTCGTCCCCCTCAACAGTATTCAAAGCGGTATACCTGTTACTGAGGGGAACGACCACAGAGGATCCCTGCACTGACTGCTTCCTCCTAGCCCCTCTCACCGTCACCCATCTATCTTCATGCTTTGGAGTAATTACATCCCTGAAGCTTCTATCTATGACCTCCTCTGCCTCCCGAATGATCCGAAGTTCATCCAGCTCCAGCTCCAGTTCCCTAACACGGTTTTCGAGGAGCTGGAGATGGGTGCACTTCCCACAGGTGTAATCAGCAGGGACACCTACGGCGTCCCTCACCTCAAACATTCTGCAGGAGGAACATTTCACTGCCTCCCCTGCCATCCCCTCCAGGTAACTTGCAGATTAAACTAGAACAAAAAAGAGCTTACCTGATAGTCACTCACCTCCTTTAGGTTAGAGGAGGAGGAAGGGTGGGGGACACTACAAGTGTAGTATCTCGGGTTTAGGAACCGCCCAACTTATATACAGGTAAAAATTAATCACTTACCCAGCAACCACTGCGTCCCGCACTTTAAAAGCCTCTGTGGGCCTACCTGGTCGCCGCCGCCTCTTAAGTCCTCCGCCTCGCCGCAGCCGCTCCACCCAGGTCCGCCGCCTCTGTGGGACTACCTGGTCGCCGCCGCCTCTTAAGTCCTCCGCCTCGCCGCAGCCGCTCCACCCAGGTCCGCCGCCTCTGCGGGCCTACCCGGTCGCCGCCGCCTCTTAAGTCCTCCGCCTCGCCGCAGCCGCTCCACCCAGGTCCGCCGCCTCTGTGGGCCTACCTGGTCGCCGCCGCCTCTTAAGTCCTCCGCCTCGCCGCAGCCGCTCCACCCAGGTCCGCCGCCTCTGTGGGCCTACCTGGTCGCCGCCGCCTCTTAAGTCCTCCGCCACGCCGCAGCCGCTCCACCCAGGTCCGCCGCCTCTGTGGGCCTACCTGGTCGCCGCCGCCTCATAAGTCCTCCGCCTCGCCGCAGCCGCTCCACCCAGGTCCGCCGCCTCTGATTAAAGGGAGCAGAAACATAAATGTCTCATTTAGGAGGCATTGTAATTTCAAAAATATTCCTCAAACTTAATGACGAGATTTTCTGTTTTACTGTCTTTGGTTCAGAGACAAATAATGGGAGAGAAATCCTCGTTCTTTTCGGCATACTCTCATGGGAACTCTGGCCTCGGTTTAACGTCTTACTAGAAAGAGGGCACCGCCGACAGTGCACCACTACCTCAGTACTGCACTGGAGTGTCAGCCTGGGATTATGTGCTCAAGTCTCTGGAGTTTGGCTTGAGTTTGCTACCGCTGAGCCACGGCTGACAGCTAAACTCAGTTCAGTCGGCTGGAGTGAAATGACGGAGATAAAGGGAGAAATGATAATGGTGTAAACCTTCAACTTGGCGTCCAGGAATAAATCGGGCATCGTAATCGGCCGCCCGATTTATGTTGCCATCGATTTCATAAGCATTGAAAATCAGGCCTGTCTATAATGGGCAGGTTCGTGGTCAGTTGCAAATCACTCTGTGTCTGTTGAAAACGGGAGTGCTCACAGTCCCGGATCATTCTGTTTCTGTTGAAAACGGCAGAGCTCACAGTTCGGATCATTCAGTGTGTTAGTCTTTTTAAAAGGAGAGCGATTTCAGCTTTGGTGACCGAGTTGTTAGATTTTAACTAAATGCGGCGGGGCTCGTCCGGGATTTGAACCCGGGACCTCTCGCACTTTAAGCAGCGAAATAACCCTAAGCGAGAATCATACCCCGAGACCAACGAGCCGCCGATGGTATGGGCTAAGTTGCATTTGGTTTCCGTGCGCTGGTGCGAATCCAGCTCGCAGAGGACCTGTTCATTAATTTGAAATGTGTTTCTCTTTTCCTTAATCCACTTCTTTTTTTGAGCAGGTTCCTTAAATCTGGTCACAATTCTCCCTATAAAAAGAGACTTAGTAGCATCAGCGGCCGCGTGCCTAATGGATAAGGCGTCTGACTTCGGTTGCGAATTCTTCAGCTGTCAGAAGATTGCAGGTTCGAGTCCTGCCGCGGTCGTTTAATTAACTGGCCGACACTTTTTCTGTTCTGAATCTGGCTTCAAACCGATCATTTCTGAAAGTCCCTCACCTGAAGCAACGGGAGGCCTTTTGCGCAAATTAAGCTGATTGTACTTTTTCAACATTGAAGATCTGTGTGCACGGGCAGGATAAGCGGTGAAGTGGACTTTCTGTCAGAGTATTTCTGTTCGGATGCAAAGAACAGGAAACGGAATGGTTGAAAACGGTACATTGGGCAGACGAGGTGGCCGAGAGGTTAAGGCGATGGACTGCTAATCCATTGTGTTCTGCACGCGTGAGTTCGAATCCCATCCTCGTCGTTATTGCGTTACACGTTTGTAGCTGAAAAATTTTCCGATCATTTCACTGAATCTTATGTAAAATAGGCTTTGAAATGCAATTTCTTCAAACCTCCCTGGTGATTCTGGTCTGAGCCCCTGCATTACTCATATCTTGTTAAATTTAAAACTAACATTCTTGAATGAAGTTGGAGCTGAGATCGCGAATCGAAATTGAGAATCCTTCTTCCTTCCTCTGAGATTGGCACCGAATGAAAGACTTGCGGGAACAGAGGCAAACGATTATAGGGAGCAGAAACATAAATGTCTCATTTAGGAGGCATTGTAATTTCAAAAATATTCCTCAACCTCAATGACGAGATTTTCTGTTTTACTGTCTTTGTTTGAGAGACAATTAATGGGAGAGAAATCCACGTTCTTTTCGGCATACTCTCATGGGAACTGTGGCCTCGGTTTCAGGTCTTGCTAGAAAGACGGCACCGCCGACAGTGCACCACTACCTCAGTACTGCACTGGAGTGTCAGCCTGGATTATGTGCTCAAGTCTCTGGAGTGGGGCTTGAGTTTGCTACGGCTGAGCCACGGCTGACAGCTAAACTCAGTTCAGTCGGCTGGAGTGAAATGACGGAGATAAAGGGAGAAATGATAATGGTGTAAACCTTCAACTTGGCGTCCAAGAATAAACCGGGCATCGTAATCGGCCGCCCGATTTATGTTGCCATCGATTTCATAAGCATTGAAAATCAGGCCTGTCTATAATGGGCAGGTTCGTGGTCAGTTGCAAATCACTCTGTGTCTGTTGAAAACGGGAGTGCTCACAGTCCCGGATCATTCTGTTTCTGTTTAAAACGGCAGAGCTCACAGTTCGGATCATTCAGTGTGTTAGTCTTTTTAAAAGGAGAGCGATTTCAGCTTTGGTGACCGAGTTGTTAGAGTTTAACTAAATGCGGCGGGGCTCGTTCGTGATTGAACCCGGGACCTCTCGCACTTTAAGCAGCGAAATAACTCTAAGCGAGAATCATACCCCTAGACCAACGAGCCGCCGATGGCATGAGCCAAGTTGCATTTGGTTTCCCAAGCGCTGGTGCGAACCCAGCTCGCAGAGGACCTGCTCATTAATTTGAAATGTGTTTCTCTTTTCCTTAGTTAACTTCTTTTTTTGAGCAGGTTCCTTAAATCTGCTCACAATTCTCCCCATAAAAAGAGTCTAAGCAGCATCAGCGGCCGCGTGGCCTAATGGATAAGGCGTCTGACTTCGGTTGCGAATTCTTCAGCAGATTGCAGGTTCGAGTCCTGCCGCGGTCGTTTAATTAACTGGGCGACACTTTTTCTGTTCTGAATCTGGCTTCAAACCGATCATTTCTGACAGTCTCTCACCTGAAGCAACGGGAGGCCTTTTGCGCACATTCAGCTGATTGTACATTTTCAACATTGAAGATCTGTGTGCACGGGCAGGATAATGGGCCGTGTTGTCAGTCCCAGATCATTCTGTGTCTGTTTAAAAGGGATGTGCTATCAGTCCCAGATCATTCTGTGTCTGTTTAAATGGGACCTCCTGTCAATCCCGGATCATTCTGTGTCTGTTTAAAAGGGATGTGCTGTAATTGCCGGATCATTCTGTGTCTTTTTAAAAGGGATGTGCTGTCAGTCCCGGTCATTCTGTGTCTGTTTAAAAGGGATTTACTGTCAGTCCCGGATCATTCTGTGTCTGTTATAAGGGATGTGCTGTCAGTCCCGGATCATTCTGCGTCTGTTTAAAAGGGATGTGCTATCAGTGGTGGATCATTCTGTGTCTGTTTGAAAGGGATGTGCTCTTCGTCACGGATCATTCTGTCGCTGTTTATAAGGGATGTGCTGTCTGTGCAGGATCATTCTGTTCCTATTTAAAAGGGCCGTGTTGTCAGTCCCAAATCATTCTGTGTCTGTTTAAAAGGGATGTGTTATCAGTCCAGGATCACTCTGTGTCTGTTTAAAAGGGATGTCCTTTCAGTCCCAGATCATTCTGTGTCTGTTTAAATGGGACGTGTTGTCAGTCCCGGATCATTCTGTGTCTGTTTTAATGGGACGTGCTGTCAGTCCCGGCTCATTCTGTGTCTGTTTAAAAGGGATGTGCTGTAATCGAAGGATCATTCTGTGTCTGTTTAAAAGGGATGTGCTGTCGGCCCCTGATTTATCTGTGTCTGTTATAAGGGATGTGCTATCAGTCCCGGATCACTCTGTGTCTGTTTAAAAGGGACGTGTTGTCAGTCCCATATCATTCTGTGTCTGTTTAAATGGGACGTGCTCTCAGTCCCGGATTATTCTGTATCTGTTTAAAAGGGATGTGCTATCATTCCCGGATCATTCTGTGTCTGTTTAAAAGGAACGGGTTTTCAGTCCCAGATCATTCTGTGTCTGTTTAAATGGGTTGTGCTGTCAGTCCCGTATCATTCTGTGTCTGTTTAAAAGAGACGTGTTGTCAGTCACAGATCATTCAGTCTCTGTTTAAAAGGGATGTGCTGTCGGTCCCGGATAATTCTGTGTCTGTTTAAAAGGGACGTGTTGTCAGTCCCGGATCAATCTGTGTCTCTTCAAATGGGATGTGCTGTCAGTGCCGGATCATTCTGTGTCTCTTTAAAGGGGACGTGTTGTCAGTCCCGGATCAATCTGTGTCTGTTTAAATGGGATGTGCTGTCAGTCCCGGATCATTCTGTGTCTGTTGTAAGGGATGTGCTATCAGTCACGGATCATTCTGTGTCTGTTTAAAGGGGACAGGTTGTCAGTCCCGGATCATTCTGTGTCTGTTTAAAGGGGACATGTTGTCAGTCCCGGATCATTCTGTGTCTGTTTAAAAGGGATGTGCTCTCAGTCCCGGATAATTCTGTGTCTGTTTAAAAGGGATGTGCTGACGGTCCCGGATCATTCTGTATCTGTTTAAAGGGATGTGCTGTCAGTCCCAGATCATTCTATGTCTGTTTAAAAGGGATGTGCTATCAGTCCCGGATCATTCTGTGTCTGTTTAAATGGGACGTGCTATCAGTCCCGGATCAATCTGTGTCTGTTTAAAAGGGATGTGCTGTCAGTGCCGGATCAATCCATGTCTGTTTAAAATGGATGTGCTGTCAAATCCCGGATCATTCTGTGTCTGTTTAAAAGGAACGTGTTGTCAGTCACATATCTTTCAGTCTCTGTTTAAAAGGGATCTGCTGTCGGTCCCGGATCATTCTGTGTCTGTTTAAAAGGGATGTGCTGTCAGTCCCCGATCATTCTGTGTCTGTTTAAATGGGATGTGCCGTCAGTCCCGGATCTTTCTGTGTCTGTTTAAATGGGATGTGCTGTCAGTCCCGGATCATTCTGTGTCTGTTTAAAAGAGACGTGTTGTCAGTCACAGATTTTTCAGTCTCTGTTTAAAAGGGACGTGTTATCAGTCCCGGATCATTCTGTGTCTTTTTAAAAGGGATGTGCTATCAGTCCCGGATCATTCTGTGTCTGTTTAAAAGGGATGTGCTATCATTCCCGGATCATTCCGTGTCTGTTTAAAAGGAACGGGTTTTCAGTCCCGGATCATTCTGTGTCTGTTTAAAAGAGACGTGTTGTCAGTCCCAGATCATTCTGTGTCTGTTTAAAAGGGATGTGCTGTCGGTCCCAGATCATTCTGTGTCTGTTTAGAAATGATGTGCTGTCTGTCCCAGATAATTCTGTGTCTGTTTAAAAGGGACGTGTTGTCGGTCCCGGATCAATCTGTGTCTGTTTAAATGGTATGTGCTGTCAGTGCCGGATCATTCTGTGTCTCTTTAAAGGGGACGTGTTGTCAGTCCGGATGAATCTGTGTCTGTTTAACTGGGATGTGCTGTCAGTCCCGGATGAATCTGTGTCTGTTTAAATGGGATGTGCTGTCAGTGCCGGATCATTCTGTGTCTGTTAAAATGGGATTTGCTGTCAGTCCCGGATCATTCTGTGTCTGTTTAAATGGGATTTGCTTTCAGTCCTGGATCATTCTGTGTCTGTTTAAAAGGGATGTGCTGTCAGTCCCGAGTCATACTGTGTCTGTTTAAAAGGGATGTGCTGTCAGTCCCAGATCATTCTGTGTCTGTTTAAAAGGGATGTGCTGTCATTCCGGGATCTTTCAGTCTCTGTTTAAAAGGGATGTGCTGTCATTCCCGGATCATTCAGTCTCTGTTTAAAAGGGATGTGCTGTCATTCCCGGATCTTTCAGTCTCTGTTTAAACGGGATGTGCTGTCAGTCCCGGATCATTCTGTGTATGTTTATAAGGGATGTGCTGTCTGTGCAGGATCATTCTGTTCCTGTTTAAATGGGCCGTGTTGTCAGTCCCAGATCATTCTGTGTCTGTTTAAAAGGGCTATGTTATCAGTCCAGTATCATTCTGTGTCTGTTTAAATGGGACCTCCTGTCAATTCCGGATCATTCTGTGACTGTTTAAAAGGGATGTCCTTTCAGTCCCAGATCATTCTGTGTCTGTTTAAAAGGAACGGGTTTTCAGTCCCAGATCATTCTGTGTCTGTTTAAATGGGTTGTGCTGTCAGTCCCGTATCATTCTGTGTCTGTTTAAAAGAGACGTGTTGTCAGTCACAGATCATTCAGTCTCTGTTTAAAAGGGATGTGCTGTCGGTCCCGGATAATTCTGTGTCTGTTTAAAAGGGACGTGTTGTCAGTCCCGGATCAATCTGTGTCTCTTCAAATGGGATGTGCTGTCAGTGCCGGATCATTCTGTGTCTCTTTAAAGGGGACGTGTTGTCAGTCCCGGATCAATCTGTGTCTGTTTAAATGGGATGTGCTGTCAGTCCCGGATCATTCTGTGTCTGTTGTAAGGGATGTGCTATCAGTCACGGATCATTCTGTGTCTGTTTAAAGGGGACATGTTGTCAGTCCCGGATCATTCTGTGTCTGTTTAAAGGGGACATGTTGTCAGTCCCGGATCATTCTGTGTCTGTTTAAAAGGGATGTGCTCTCAGTCCCGGATAATTCTGTGTCTGTTTAAAAGGGATGTGCTGAAGGTCCCGGATCATTCTGTATCTGTTTAAAGGGATGTGCTGTCAGTCCCAAATCATTCTGTGTCTGTTTAAAAGGGATGTGCTGTCGGTCCCAGATCATTCTGTGTCTGTTTAAAAGGGATGTGCTTTCAGTCCCGGCTCAATCTGTGTCTGTTTAAAAGGGACGTGTTGTCAGTCCCAGATCATTCTTTGTCTGTTTAAAAGGGATGTGCTATCAGTCCCGGATCATTCTGTGTCTGTTTAAATGGGTCGTGCTATCAGTCCCGGATCAATCTGTGTCTGTTTAAAAGGGATGTGCTGTCAGTGCCGGATCAATCCATGTCTGTTTAAAAGGGATGTGCTGTCAATCCCGGATCATTCTGTGTCTGTTTAAAAGGAACGTGTTGTCAGTCACATATCTTTCAGTCTCTGTTTAAAAGGGATCTGCTGTCGGTCCCGGATCATTCTGTGTCTGTTTAAAAGGGATGTGCTGTCAGTCCCCGATCATTCTGTGTCTGTTTAAATGGGATGTGCCGTCAGTCCCGGATCTTTCTGTGTCTGTTTAAATGGGATGTGCTGTCAGTCCCGGATCATTCTGTGTCTGTTTAAAAGAGACGTGTTGTCAGTCACAGATTTTTCAGTCTCTGTTTAAAAGGGACGTGTTATCATTCCCGGATCATTCTGTGTCTTTTTAAAAGGGATGTGCTATCAGTCCCGGATCATTCTGTGTCTGTTTAAAAGGGATGTGCTATCATTCCCGGATCATTCCGTGTCTGTTTAAAAGGAACGGGTTTTCAGTCCCGGATCATTCTGTGTCTGTTTAAAAGAGACGTGTTGTCAGTCCCAGATCATTCTGTGTCTGTTTAAAAGGGATGTGCTGTCGGTCCCAGATCATTCTGTGTCTGTTTAGAAATGATGAGTTGTCTGTCCCAGATAATTCTGTGTCTGTTTAAAAGGGACGTGTTCTCGGTCCCGGATCAATCTGTGTCTGTTTAAAAGGTATGTGCTGTCAGTGCCGGATCATTCTGTGTCTCTTTAAAGGGAGCGTGTTGTCAGTCCGGATGAATCTGTGTCTGTTTAACTGGGATGTGCTGTCAGTCCCGGATGAATCTGTGTCTGTTTAAATGGGATGTGCTGTCAGTGCCGGATCATTCTGTGTCTGTTAAAATGGGATTTGCTGTCAGTCCCGGATCATTCTGTGTCTGTTTAAATGGGATTTGCTTTCAGTCCTGGATCATTCTGTGTCTGTTTAAAAGGGATGTGCTGTCAGTCCCGAGTCATACTGTGTCTGTTTAAAAGGGATGTGCTGTCAGTCCCAGATCATTCTGTGTCTGTTTAAAAGGGATGTGCTGTCATTCCGGGATCTTTCAGTCTCTGTTTAAAAGGGATGTGCTGTCATTCCCGGATCATTCAGTCTCTGTTTAAAAGGGATGTGCTGTCATTCCCGGATCTTTCAGTCTCTGTTTAAACGGGATGTGCTGTCAGTCCCGGATCATTCTGTGTTTGTTTATAAGGGATGTGCTGTCTGTGCAGGATCATTCTGTTCCTGTTTAAATGGGCCGTGTTGTCAGTCCCAGATCATTCGGTGTCTGTTTAAAAGGGCTATGTTATCAGTCCAGGATCATTCTGTGTCTGTTTAAATGGGACCTCCTGTCAATTCCGGATCATTCTGTGACTGTTTAAAAGGGATGTCCTTTCAGTCCCAGATCATTCTGTGTCTGTTTAAAAGGAACGTGTTTTCAGTCCCAGATCATTCTGTGTCTGTTTAAATGGGACGTGTTCTCAGTCACAGATCGTTCAGTCTCTGTCTAAAAGGGATGTGCTGCCGGTCCCGGATCATTCTGTGTCTTTTTAAAAGGAATTTGCAGTCAGTCCCGGATCATTCTGTGTCTTTTTAAAAGGGATGTGCTGTCAGTCCCGGTCATTCTGTGTCTGTTTAAAAGGGATTTGCAGTCAGTCCCGGATCATTCTGTGTCTGTTATAAGGGATGTGCTGACAATAGTGGATCATTCTGTGTCTGTTTAAAAGGGATGTGCTATCAGTGGTGGATCATTCTGTGTCTGTTTAAAAGGGATGTGCTATTAGTCACGGATCATTCTGTCGCTGTTTATAAGGGATGTGCTGTCTGTGCAGGATCATTCTGTTCCTGTTTAAGAGGGCCATGTTGTCAGTCCCAAATCATTCTGTGTCTGTTTAAAAGGGATGTGTTATCAGTCCAGGATCACTCTGTGTCTGATTAAAAGGGATGTCCTTTCAGTCCCAGATCATTCTGTGTCTGTTTTAATGGGACGTGCTGTCATTCCCGGCTCATTCTTTGTCTGTTTAAAAGGGATGTGATGTAATTGAAGGATCATTCTGTGTCTGTCTAAACGGGATGTGCTGTCGGTCCCGGATCATTCTGTGTCTGTTTAAAAGGAACGTGTTTTCAGTCCCAGATCATTCTGTGTCTGTTTAAATGGGATGTGCTGTCAGTCCCGGATCATTCTGTGTCTGTTTAAAAGGGAAGTGCTGTCAGTGCCGGATCAATCTGTGTCTGTTTAAATGGGATGTGCTGTCAGTGCCGGATCATTCTGTGTCTGTTTAAAAGGGATGTGATGTCGGTCCTGGATAATTCTGTGTCTATTTAAAAGGGATGTGCTGTCAGTGCCGGATCATTCTGTGTCTGTTTAAAAGGGATGTGATGTCGGTCCTGGATAATTCTGTGTCTATTTAAAAGGGATGTGCTGTCGGTCCCGGATAATTCTGTGTCTGTTTAAATGGGATGTGCTGTCAGTCCCGGATCATTCTGAGTCTGTTTAAATGGGAGGTGCTGTAAGTTCCGTATCATTCTGTGTCTGTTTAAAGGGGACGTGTTGTCAGTATCAGATCATTCTGTGTCTGTTTAAAAGGACTACAGATCACGAACCCACTCAAGTCGAAATACAACACAGACTACGCTGAGAGACTTTGCCGTCGTACTCTCGCACACTCCTCAACCATCTCGTACACCAGCTCTACAGCAGACGTCGCAACCTCAAAACCAAGATAGAGTCCATGCTCTCAGCCTGTGCTCAGGACACAGCAGACCAGCTACGAGACACCGCCAAACAGACGAGGCAACGGAACTACGCTGCCTACATGCGCATCAAGAACAGGAAGCTTGAGAAACTCGGCATAACCACCAGCTGCAACCAAGCCTCCCCCGGTACCACGGTTGCAACCACAGGGAAGTCCATCGTCAACCTGTCGGACCACAACCTTCAACCAGACGAAATCGAAGTTCTCGCCCTAGGGCTCAAGTTCTGCCCCACCACCAAAATGGACCCCATCGGTCTCGCGGCGGACACAGAGGAATTCATCAGGAGAATACTACCACAAATCCCAAGATGTCGGCAACATTCCTAATGAGACAATCAATGATCCGGAACAGCAGACAGAGGGAACCGCAGTGCTACAACCGAGGAAGAAAGAGTCAAATTGGACCCCTCCGGAGGGTCGCAGCCCTAAGCTTGACATGTATGCTCAAGCTGTCAGGAAATGCATCAACGCCAGATTCATCAGTCGTACTCACAAGACAGTCCAGAATGTCACCCGAGCACAACGCAACGACATCCTCGCTCTCAAGACCAACCGCAACATCGTCATCAAACCAGCGGACAAAGGAGGAGCCATCGTCATACAGAACAGAATGGACTATTGCAAAGAAGCATACCGACAACTGGACAACCAGGAACACTACAGACAGCTACCCGCAGATCCGACCAAAGAACACACCCGCCAACTCAATAGACTGATCAAGACCTTCGATCCAGACCTTCAAAACATCCTACGCGCTCTCATGCCACGTACTCCCCGCGTAGGAGACTTTTACTGCCTCCCAAAGATACACAAAGCCAACACACCCGGACGTCCTATCGTATCAGGCAACGGAACCCTATGTGAGAACCTCTCTGGGTACGTCGAGGGCATCCTGAAACCCATCGTACAGGGAACCCCCAGCTTCTGTCGCGACACTACAGACTTCTTGCAGAAACTCAGCACCCATGGACCAGTTGAACCAGGAACACTCCTCGTCACGATGGACGTATCGGCACTCTACACCAATATCCCCCACAATGACGGCATCGCTGCGACAGCCTCAGTACTCAACACCAACAACAGCCAATCTCCGGACGCCATCCTACAACTCATCCGCTTCATCCTTGACCACAATGTCTTCACCTTCGACAACCATTTTTTTACCCAAACACACGGAACAGCCATGGGGACCAAATTCGCACCCCAATACACCAACATCTTCATGCACAAGTTCGAGCAAGACTTCTTCGCTGCACAGGACCTCCAACCAACGCTGTACACCAGATACATCGACGACATCTTCTTCCTTTGGACCCACGGCGAAGGATCACTGAAAGGACTACACGATAGCATCAACAGGTTCCATCCCACCATCAAACTCACCATGGACTACTCCTCAGAATCGGTTTCATTCTTGGACACACGAATCTCCATCAAAGACGGACGCCTCAGCACTTCACTCTACCGCAAGCCCACGGACAACCTCACGATGCTCCACTTCTCCAGCTTCCACCCTAACCACGTTAAAGAAGCCATCCCCTATGGACAAGCCCTGCGAATACACAGGATCTGCTCAGACGAGGAGGAACGCGATGGACACCTACGGACACTGAAAGACGCCCTCGTAAGAACGGGATATGACGCTCGACTCGTCGATCGACAGTTCCCACGGGCCACAGCGAAAAACCGCATAGACCTCCTCAGAAGTCGAACACGGGACACAACCAACAGAGTACCCTACGTCGTCCAGTACTTCCCCGGAGCGGAAAAACTACGCCATGTTCTTCGCAGCCTTCAACATGTCATCGATGACGACGAACACCTTGCTAAGGCCATCCCCACGCCTCCACTACTCGCCTTCAAGCAGCCACCTAACCTCAAAAGTACCATCGTTCGCAGCAGATTACCCATCTTTCAGGAGAACAGCAACCACGACACCACACAACCCTGCCACGGCAACCTCTGCAAGACATGCCAAATCATGGACACAGATACCATCATCACACGTGAGGACACTACCCACCAGGTACATGGTACATACTCATGTGACTCGGCCAACGTTGTCTACCTGATACGTTGCAGTAAAGGATGCCCCAGAGCATGGTACATCGGCGAGACCATGCAGACACTGAGACAACGTATGAACGGACACCGCGCAACAATCGCCAGGCAGGAGGGTTGCCTCCCAGTCGGGGAACACTTCAGCAGTCAGGGGCATTCAGCCTCGGATCTGCGGGTAAGCATTCTCCAAGGCGGCCTTCGGGATACACGACAGCGCAAAATCATAGAGCAGAAACTGATAGCCAAGTTACGCACTCATGAGGATGGCCTCAATCGCGATATCGGGTTCATGTCACGATACAGAACGTGACTTGACATCAGGGCCGGTCTTTCCAGGTTTTTTTAAAAAAAAACTAACACAAGAACCAACACAAATGGAGAGGATATGCAGCCAGCAGGTGTTTTGACACGTTGGACCCCCTGGGACACATCTCATTGTCTTGGCTGTGCTCTTAGTGTGTCTTTGATGTAGGGAAAGATTTGAATACATTTTTTCTGTGTTTATATTGTGAATTCTGGGAGATTCTCTCACAGCTACCCTACCTGAAGAAGGAGCGAACAGCTCCGAAAGCTTGTAAAATTAAATAAATCTGTTGGACTATAACCTGGTGTTGTGCGACTCCTCATTTTTGTCCACCCCAGTCCAACGCCGGCATCTCCACATCATGTTTAAAAGGGATGTGCTGTCAGTCCCGGATCATTCTGTGTCTGTTTAAAAGGGATGAGCTGTTAGTCCCGGATCATTCTGTGTCTGTTTAAAAGTTTGTGCTGTCAGTCCCGAGTCATTCTGTGTCTGTTTAAAAGGGATGTGCTGTCATTCCCGGATCATTCAGTCTCTGTTTAAAATGGGATGTGCTGTCAGTCCCGGATCATTCTGTGTCTGTTTAAAAGGCATGTGCTGTCAGTCCCGGATCATTCTGTGTCTGTTTAAAAGGGATTTGCAGTCAGTCCCGGATCATTCTGTGTCTGTTTAAAAGGGATGTGCTGTCAGTGCCGGATCATTCTGTGTCTGTTTAAAAGGAACGTTTTTTCAGTCCCAGATCATTCTGTGTCTGTTTAAAGGGGACGTGTTGTCAGTCCCAGATCATTCTGTGTCTATTTAAAAGGGATGTGCTTTCAGTGCCAGATCACTCTGTGTCTGTTTAAAGGGGATGTGCTTTCAGTCCCGGTCATTTAGTCTCTGTATAAATGGGATGTGCTGTCAGAGCCGGATCATTCTGTGTCTGTTTAAAAGGGATTTGCTGTCAGTCCCGGATCATTCTGTGGCTGTTTTAAAGGGATGTGCTTACACTCCCGGATCATTCTGTATATGTTTATAAGGGATGTGCTGTCTGTGCAGGATCATTCTGTTCCTGTTTAAAAGGGCCGTGTTGTCAGTCCCAGATCATTCTGTGTCTGTTTAAATGGGACCTGCTGTCAGTTCCGGATCATTCTGTGACTGTTTAAAAGGGATGTGCTTTCAGTCCCAGATCATTCTGTGTCTGTTTAAATGGGACGTGCTGTCAGTCCCGGATCATTCTGTGCCTGTTTAAAAGGGATGTGCTGTCATACCCGAATCATTCTGTGTATGTTTAAAAGGGATGTGCTGTCAGTCCCGGATCATTCTGTGTCTGTTATAAGGGACGTGTTTCAGTCCCAGACCATTCTGTGTCCGTTTAAAAGGGATGTGCTGTCAGTTCCGGATCATTCTGCGACTGTTTAAAAGGGATCTGCTGTCAGTCCCCGATCATTCTGTGTCTGTTTAAAGGGGATGAGCTATCAGTCCCGGATCATTCTGTGTCTGTTTAAAAGAGACGTGTTGTCAGTCCCAGATCATTCTCTGTCTGCTTAAAAGGGATGTGCTGTAATTACCGGTTCATTCTTTGTCTGTTGAAAAGGAACGTGTTTACAGTCCCAGATCATTCTGTGTCTGTTTAAAAGGGATATGCTGTCATTCCCAGATCATTCTGTGTCTGTTTAAAAGGGATGAGCTGTTAGTCCCGGATCATTCTGTGTCTGTTTAAAAGTTTGTGCTGTCAGTCCCGAGTCATTCTGTGTCTGTTTAAAAGGGATGTGCTGTCATTCCCGGATCATTCAGTCTCTGTTTAAAATGGGATGTGCTGTCAGTCCCGGATCATTCTGTGTCTGTTTAAAAGGCATGTGCTGTCAGTCCCGGATCATTCTGTGTCTGTTTAAAAGGGATTTGCAGTCAGTCCCGGATCATTCTGTGTCTGTTTAAAAGGGATGTGCTGTCAGTGCCGGATCATTCTGTGTCTGTTTAAAAGGAACGTTTTTTCAGTCCCAGATCATTCTGTGTCTGTTTAAAGGGGACGTGTTGTCAGTCCCAGATCATTCTGTGTCTATTTAAAAGGGATGTGCTTTCAGTGCCAGATCACTCTGTGTCTGTTTAAAGGGGATGTGCTTTCAGTCCCGGTCATTTAGTCTCTGTTTAAATGGGATGTGCTGTCAGAGCCGGATCATTCTGTGTCTGTTTAAAAGGGATTTGCTGTCAGTCCCGGATCATTCTGTGGCTGTTTTAAAGGGATGTGCTTACACTCCCGGATCATTCTGTATATGTTTATAAGGGATGTGCTGTCTGTGCAGGATCATTCTGTTCCTGTTTAAAAGGGCCGTGTTGTCAGTCCCAGATCATTCTGTGTCTGTTTAAATGGGACCTGCTGTCAGTTCCGGATCATTCTGTGACTGTTTAAAAGGGATGTGCTTTCAGTCCCAGATCATTCTGTGTCTGTTTAAATGGGACGTGCTGTCAGTCCCGGATCATTCTGTGCCTGTTTAAAAGGGATGTGCTGTCATACCCGAATCATTCTGTGTATGTTTAAAAGGGATGTGCTGTCAGTCCCGGATCATTCTGTGTCTGTTATAAGGGACGTGTTTCAGTCCCAGACCATTCTGTGTCCGTTTAAAAGGGATGTGCTGTCAGTTCCGGATCATTCTGCGACTGTTTAAAAGGGATCTGCTGTCAGTCCCCGATCATTCTGTGTCTGTTTAAAGGGGATGAGCTATCAGTCCCGGATCATTCTGTGTCTGTTTAAAAGAGACGTGTTGTCAGTCCCAGATCATTCTCTGTCTGCTTAAAAGGGATGTGCTGTAATTACCGGTTCATTCTTTGTCTGTTGAAAAGGAACGTGTTTTCAGTCCCAGATCATTCTGTGTCTGTTTAAAAGGGATATGCTGTCATTCCCAGATCATTCTGTGTCTGTTTAAAAGGGACGTGTTGTCAGTCCCGGATCAATCTGTGTCTGTTTAAATGGGATGTGCTGTGAGTGCCGGATCATTCTGTTTCTGTTTAAAGGGGACGTGTTGTCAGTCCCGGATCAATCTGTGTCTGTTTAAATGGGATGTGCTGTCAGTGCCGGATCATTCTGTTTCTGTATAAAGGGGACGTGTTGTCAGTCCCGGATCAATCTGTGTCTGTTTAAAAGGGATGTGCTATCAGTCCCGGATCATTCTGTGTCTGTTTAAATGGGACGTACTGTCAGTCCCGGATCATTCTGTGTCTGTTTAAAAGAGACGTGTTGTCAGTCCCAGATCATTCTCTGTCTGTTTAAAAGGGATGTGCTGTAATTACCGGTTCATTCTTTGTCTGTTTAAAAGGAACGTGTTTTCAGTCCCAGATCATTCTGTGTCTGTTTAAATGGGATGTGCTGTCAGTCCCGGATCATTCTGTGTCTGTTTAAAGGAGACGTGTTGTCAGTCATAGATCATTCAGTCTCTGTTTAAAAGGGATGTGCTGTCGGTCCCAGATCATTCTGTGTCTGTTTAAAAGGGATGTGCTGTCAGTCCAGGATCATTCTGTGTCTGTTTAAAAGGGATGTGCTGTCATTCCCAGATCATTCTGTGTCTGTTTAAAAGGGACGTGTTGTCGGTAACGGATCATTCTGTGTCTGTTTAAAGGGGACGTGTTGTCAGTCCCGGATCAATCTGTGTCTGTTTTAATGGGATGTTCTGTCAGTGCCGGATCATTCTGTGTCTGTTTAAAAGGGATGTGCTGTCAGTCCCGGATCATTCTGTGTCTGTTTAAAAGGGATGTGCTGTCGGTCCTGGAGGATTCTGTGTCTGTTTAAAAGGGATGTGCTCTCAGTTCCGGATAATTCTGTGTCTGTTTAAAAGGGATGTGCTGTCTGTCCTGGATCATTCTGTGTCTGTTTAAAAGGGATGTGCTGTCTGTCCTGGATCATTCTGTGTCTGTTTAAAAGGGATTTGCAGTCAGTCCCGGTTCATTCTGTGTCTGTTTAAATGCGATGTGCTGCCAGTAGTGGTTCATTCTGTGCCTGTTTAAAAGGGATGTGCTATCAGTCCCGGATCATTCTGTGTCTGTTTAAATGGGACGTACTGTCAGTCCCGGATCATTCTGTGTCTGTTTAAAAGAGACGTGTTGTCAGTCCCAGATCATTCTCTGTCTGTTTAAAAGGGATGTGCTGTAATTACCGGTTCATTCTTTGTCTGTTTAAAAGGAACGTGTTTTCAGTCCCAGATCATTCTGTGTCTGTTTAAATGGGATGTGCTGTCAGTCCCGGATCATTCTGTGTCTGTTTAAAGGAGACGTGTTGTCAGTCACAGATCATTCAGTCTCTGTTTAAAAGGGATGTGCTGTCGGTCCCAGATCATTCTGTGTCTGTTTAAAAGGGATGTGCTTTCATTCCCAGATCATTCTGTGTCTGTTTAAAAGGGACGTGTTGTCGGTAACGGATCATTCTGTGTCTGTTTAAAAGGGATGTGCTGTCTGTCCCGGATCATTCTGTGTCTGTTTAAAAGGGATTTGCAGTCAGTCCCGGTTCATTCTGTGTCTGTTTAAATGGGATGTGCTGCCAGTAGTGGTTCATTCTGTGTCTGTTTAAAAGGGATGTGCTATCAGTCCCGGATCATTCTGTGTCTGTTTAAATGGGACGTACTGTCAGTCCCGGATCATTCTGTGTCTGTTTAAAAGAGACGTGTTGTCAGTCCCAGATCATTCTCTGTCTGTTTAAAAGGGATGTGCTGTAATTACCGGTTCATTCTTTGTCTGTTTAAAAGGAACGTGTTTTCAGTCCCAGATCATTCTGTGTCTGTTTAAATGGGATGTGCTGTCAGTCCCGGATCATTCTGTGTCTGTTTAAAGGAGACGTGTTGTCAGTCATAGATCATTCAGTCTCTGTTTAAAAGGGATGTGCTGTCGGTCCCAGATCATAATGTGTCTGTTTAAAAGGGATGTGCTGTCAGTCCAGGATCATTCTGTGTCTGTTTAAAAGGGATGTGCTGTCATTCCCAGATCATTCTGTGTCTGTTTAAAAGGGACGTGTTGTCGGTAACGGATCATTCTGTGTCTGTTTAAAGGGGACGTGTTGTCAGTCCCGGATCAATCTGTGTCTGTTTTAATGGGATGTTCTGTCAGTGCCGGATCATTCTGTGTCTGTTCAAAAGGGATGTGCTGTCAGTCCCGGATCATTCTGTGTCTGTTTAAAAGGGATGTGCTGTCGGTCCTGGAGGATTCTGTGTCTGTTTAAAAGGGATGTGCTCTCAGTTCCGGATAATTCTGTGTCTGTTTAAAAGGGATGTGCTGTCTGTCCTGGATCATTCTGTGTCTGTTTAAAAGGGATGTGCTCTCTGTCCTGGATCATTCTGTGTCTGTTTAAAAGGGATTTGCAGTCAGTCCCGGTTCATTCTGTGTCTGTTTAAATGGGATGTGCTGCCAGTAGTGGTTCATTCTGTGTCTGTTTAAATGGGACGTACTGTCAGTCCCGGATCATTCTGTGTCTGTTTAAAAGAGACGTGTTGTCAGTCCCAGATCATTCTCTGTCTGTTTAAAAGGGATGTGCTGTAATTACCGGTTCATTCTTTGTCTGTTTAAAAGGAACGTGTTTTCAGTCCCAGATCATTCTGTGTCTGTTTAAATGGGATGTGCTGTCAGTCCCGGATCATTCTGTGTCTGTTTAAAGGAGACGTGTTGTCAGTCACAGATCATTCAGTCTCTGTTTAAAAGGGATGTGCTGTCGGTCCCAGATCATTCTGTGTCTGTTTAAAAGGGATGTGCTTTCATTCCCAGATCATTCTGTGTCTGTTTAAAAGGGACGTGTTGTCGGTAACGGATCATTCTGTGTCGGTTTAAAAGGGATGTGCTGTCAGTCATGGATCAATCTGTATCTGTTGAAATGGGATGTGCTGTCAGTGCCGGATCATTCTGTTTCTGTTTAAAGGGGACGTGTTGTCAGTCCCGGATCAATCTGTGTCTGTTTTAATGGGATGTGCTGTCAGTGCCGGATCATTCTGTGTCTGTTTAAAAGGGATGTGCTGTCAGTCCCGTATCATTCTGTGTCTGTTTCAAAGGGATGTGCTGTCGGTCCTGGATCATTCTGTGTCTGTTTAAAAGGGATGTGCTGTCAGTCCCGGATCATTCTGTGTCTGTTTAAATGGGATGTGCTGTCAGTAGTGGATCATTCTCTGTCTGTTTAAAAGGGATGTGCTATCAGTCCCAGATCATTCTGTGTCTGTTTAAATGGGACATGCTGTCATTCCCGGATCATTCTGAGTCTGTTTAAAAGGGAGGTTCTGTAAGTTCCGTATCATTCTGTGTCTGTTTAAAGGGGAAGTGTTGTCAGTCCCAGATCATTCTGTGTCTGTTTAAAAGGGATGTGCTGTCAGTCCCGAGTCATTCTGTGTCTGTTTAAAAGGGATGTGCTGTCGGTCCCGAATCATTCTGTGTCTGTTTAAAAGGGATTTGCAGTCAGTCCCGGATCATTCTGTGTCTGTCTAAGTGGGATGTGCTGTCAGTCCCGGATCATTCAGTCTCTGTTTAAAAGGGATGTGCTGTTAGTCCCGGATCATTCTGTGTCTGTTTAAAAGGGATGTGCTGTCAGTCCCGGATCATTCTGTGGCTGTTTATAGGGGACGTACTGTCAGTCCCGGATCATTATGTGTCTGTTTAAAAGGGATGTGCTGTAATGCCGGATCATTCAGTCTCTGTTTAAAAGGGATGTGTTGTCTGTCCCGGATCATTCTGCGTCTGTTTAAACGGGATGTGCTGTCAGTCCCCGATCATTCTGTGTCTGTTTAAAAGGGATGAGCTATCAGTCACGGATCATTCCGTGTCTGTTTAAAAGAGACGTGTTGTCAGTCCCGGATCATTCTGTGTCTGTTTAAAAGGGATGTCCTGTCAGTCCCGGATCATTCTGTGTCGGTTTAAAAGGGATGTGCTGTCCGTCCCGGATCATTCTGCGTCTGTTTAAACGGGATGTGCTGTCAGTCCCCGATCATTCTGTGTCTGTTTAAAAGGGATGAGCTATCAGTCACGGATCATTCCGTGTCTGTTTAAAAGAGACGTGTTGTCAGTCCCGGATCATTCTGTGTCTGTTTAAAAGGGATGTGCTGTCAGTCCCGGATCATTCAGTCTCTGTTTAAAAGGGATGTGCTGTCAGTCCCGGATCATTCAGTCTCTGTTTAAAAGGGATGTTCTGTCAGTCCCGGATCATTTTGTCTCTTTTTAAAAGGGACGTGTTATCAGTACAGGATTATTCTGTGTCTGTTTAAAAGGGATGTGCTGTCAGTCCCAGATCATTCTGTGTCTGATTAAATGGGACGTGCTGTCAGTCCCCGATCATTCTGTGTCTGTTTAAATGGGACTTGCTGTCAGTTCCGGATCATTCTGTGACTGTTTAAAAGGGATGTGCTTTCAGTCCCAGATCATTCTGTGTCTGATTAAATGGGACGTGCTGTCAGTCCCGGATCATTCTGTGTCTGTTTAAATGGGACGTGCTTTCTATCCCGGATCATTCTGTGTCTGTTATAAGGGAAGTGCTGTCAGTCCCGGATCATTCTCTGTCTGTTTAAAAGGGATGTGCTGTCACAACCGAATCATTCTGTGTATGTTTAAAAGGGTTGTGCTGTCTGTGCATGATCATTCTGTGTCTGTTTATAAGGGACGTGTTTCAGACCCAGACCATTCTGTGTCCGTTTAAAAGGGATGTGCTGTCAGTCCCGGATCATTCTGCTTCTGTTTAAAAGGGATGAGCTATCAGTCCCGGATCATTCTGTGTCTGTTTAAAAGAGACGTGCTGTCAGTCACAGATCAATCAGTCTCTGTTTAAAAGGGACGTGCTGTCGCTCCCAGATCATTCTGTGTTTGTTTAAAAGGGATGTGCTATCAGTCCCGGATCATTATGTATCTGTTTAAAAGGAACGTGTTTTCAGTCCCAGATCATTCTGTGTCTGTTTAAATGGGATGTGCTGTCAGTCCCGGATCATTCTGTGTCTGTTTAAAAGAGACGTGTTGTCAGTCACAGATCATTCAGTCTCTGTTTAAAAGGGATGTGCTGTCGCTCCCAGATCATTCTGTGTTTGTTTAAAAGGGATGATCTATCAGTCCCGGATCATTCTGTGTCTGTTTAAAAGAGACGTGTTCTCAGTCACAGATCATTCAGTCTCTGTTTAAAAGGGATGTGCTGTCGCTCCCAGATCATTCTGTGTTTGTTTAAAAGGGATGTGCTGTCGCTCCCAGATCATTCTGTGTTTGTTTAAAAGGGATGTGCTATCAGTCCCGGATCATTATGTATCTGTTTAAATGGAACGTGTTATCAGTCCCAGATCATTCTGTGTCTGTTTAAATGGGATGTGCTGTCAGTCCCGGATCATTCTGTTTCTGTTTAAAAGAGACGTGTTGTCAGTCACAGATCATTCAGTCTCTGTTTAAAAGGGATGTGCTGTCGCTTCCAGATCATTCTGTGTCTGTTTAAAAGGGATGTGCTGTCAGTTCAGAATCATTCTGTGTTTGTTTAAAAGAGACGTGTTGTCAGTCCCGGATCATTCTGTGTCTGTTTAAAAGGGATATGCTGTCATTCTCAGATCATTCTGTGTCTGTTTAAAAGGGACGTGCTGTCAGTCTCGGATCAATCTGTGTCTGTTTAAATGGGATGTGCTGTGAGTGCCGGATCATTCTGTTTCTGTTTAAAGGGGACGTGTTGTCAGTCCCGGATCAATCTGTGTCTGTTTAAATGGGATGTGCTGTCAGTGCCGGATCATTCTGTTGCTGTATAAAGAGGACGTGTTGTCAGTCCCGGATCAATCTGTGTCTGTTTAAATGGGATGTGCTGTCAGTCCCGGATCATTCTGTGTCTGTTTAAAAGGGATGTGCTCTCAGTTCCGGATAATTCTATGTCTGTTTAAAAGGGATGTGCTGTCTGTCCTGGATCATTCTGTGTCTGTTTAAAAGGGATATGCTGTCTGTCCTGGATCATTCTGTGTCTGTTTAAAAGGGATTTGCAGTCAGTCCCGGTTCATTCTGTGTCTGTTTAAAGGGGATGTGCTGCCAGTAGTGGTTCATTCTGTGTCTGTTTAAAAGGGATGTGCTATCAGTCCCGGATCATTCTGTGTCTGTTTAAATGGGACGTACTGTCAGTCCCGGATCATTCTGTGTCTGTTTAAAATGGATGTGCTATCAGTCCCGGATCATTCTGTGTCTGTTTAAATGGGACGTACTGTCAGTCCCGGATCATTCTGAGTCTGTTTAAAAGGGAGGTTCTGTAAGTTCCGTATCATTCTGTGTCTGTTTAAATGGGACGTGTTGTCAGACCCAGATCATTCTGTGTCTGTTTAAAAGGGATGTGCTGTCAGTCCCGGTCATTCAGTCTCTGTTTAAATGGGATGTGCTGTCAGACCCGAGTCATTCAGTCTCTGTTTAAAAGGGATGTGCTGTTAGTCCACGATCATTCTGTGTCTGGTTAAAAGGGATGTGCTGTCGGTCCTGGATCATTCTGTGTCTGTTTAAAAGGGATGTGCTGTCAGTCCCGGATCATTCTGTGTCTGTTTAAATGGGATGTGCTGTCAGTAGTGGATCATTCTCTGTCTGTTTAAAAGGGATGTGCTATCAGTCCCGGATCATTCTGAGTCTGTTTAAAAGGGAGGTTCTGTAAGTTCCGTATCATTCTGTGTCTGTTTAAAGGGGAAGTGTTGTCAGTCCCAGATCATTCTGTGTCTGTTTAAAAGGGATGTGCTGTCAGTCCCGAGTCATTCTGTGTCTGTTTAAAAGGGATGTGCTGTCGGTCCCGAATCATTCTGTGTCTGTTTAAAAGGGATTTGCAGTCAGTCCCGGATCATTCTGTGTCTGTTTAAGTGGGATGTGCTGTCAGTCCCGGATCATTCAGTCTCTGTTTAAAAGGGATGTGCTGTTAGTCCCGGATCATTCTGTGTCTGTTTAAAAGGGATGTGCTGTCAGTCCCGGATCATTCTGTGGCTGTTTATAGGGGACGTACTGTCAGTCCCGGATCATTATGTGTCTGTTTAAAAGGGATGTGCTGTAATGCCGGATCATTCAGTCTCTGTTTAAAAGGGATGTGTTGTCTGTCCCGGATCATTCTGCGTCTGTTTAAACGGGATGTGCTGTCAGTCCCCGATCATTCTGTGTCTGTTTAAAAGGGATGAGCTATCAGTCACGGATCATTCCGTGTCTGTTTAAAAGAGACGTGTTGTCAGTCCCAGATCATTCTGTGTCTGTTTAAAAGGGATGTCCTGTCAGTCCCGGATCATTCTGTGTCGTTTTAAAAGGGATGTGCTGTCCGTCCCGGATCATTCTGCGTCTGTTTAAACGGGATGTGCTGTCAGTCCCCGATCATTCTGTGTCTGTTTAAAAGGGATGTGCTATCAGTCACGGATCATTCCGTGTCTGTTTAAAAGAGACGTGTTGTCAGTCCCGGATCATTCTGTGTCTGTTTAAAAGGGATGTGCTGTCAGTCCCGGATCATTCAGTCTCTGTTTAAAAGGGATGTGCTGTCAGTCCCGGATCATTCAGTCTCTGTTTAAAAGGGATGTTCTGTCAGTCCCGGATCATTTTGTCTCTTTTTAAAAGGGACGTGTTATCAGTACAGGATTATTCTGTGTCTGTTTAAAAGGGATGTGCTGTCAGTCCCAGATCATTCTGTGTCTGATTAAATGGGACGTGCTGTCAGTCCCCGATCATTCTGTGTCTGTTTAAATGGGACTTGCTGTCAGTTCCGGATCATTCTGTGACTGTTTAAAAGGGATGTGCTTTCAGTCCCAGATCATTCTGTGTCTGATTAAATGGGACGTGCTGTCAGTCCCGGATCATTCTGTGTCTGTTTAAATGGGACGTGCTTTCTATCCCGGATCATTCTGTGTCTGTTATAAGGGAAGTGCTGTCAGTCCCGGATCATTCTCTGTCTGTTTAAAAGGGATGTGCTGTCACAACCGAATCATTCTGTGTATGTTTAAAAGGGTTGTGCTGTCTGTGCATGATCATTCTGTGTCTGTTTATAAGGGACGTGTTTCAGACCCAGACCATTCTGTGTCCGTTTAAAAGGGATGAGCTATCAGTACCGGATCATTCTGTGTCTGTTTAAAAGAGACGTGCTGTCAGTCACAGATCAATCAGTCTCTGTTTAAAAGGGACGTGCTGTCGCTCCCAGATCATTCTGTGTTTGTTTAAAAGGGATGTGCTATCAGTCCCGGATCATTATGTATCTGTTTAAAAGGAACGTGTTTTCAGTCCCAGATCATTCTGTGTCTGTTTAAATGGGATGTGCTGTCAGTCCCGGATCATTCTGTGTCTGTTTAACAGAGACGTGTTGTCAGTCACAGATCATTCAGTCTCTGTTTAAAAGGGATGTGCTGTCGCTCCCAGATCATTCTGTGTTTGTTTAAAAGGGATGATCTATCAGTCCCGGGTCATTCTGTGTCTGTTTAAAAGAGACGTGTTCTCAGTCACAGATCATTCAGTCTCTGTTTAAAAGGGATGTGCTGTCGCTCCCAGATCATTCTGTGTTTGTTTAAAAGGGATGTGCTGTCGCTCCCAGATCATTCTGTGTTTGTTTAAAAGGGATGTGCTATCAGTCCCGGATCATTATGTATCTGTTTAAATGGAACGTGTTATCAGTCCCAGATCATTCTGTGTCTGTTTAAATGGGATGTGCTGTCAGTCCCGGATCATTCTGTGTCTGTTTAAAAGAGACGTGTTGTCAGTCACAGATCATTCAGTCTCTGTTTAAAAGGGATGTGCTGTCGCTTCCAGATCATTCTGTGTCTGTTTAAAAGGGATGTGCTGTCAGTTCAGAATCATTCTGTGTTTGTTTAAAAGAGACGTGTTGTCAGTCCCGGATCATTCTGTGTCTGTTTAAAAGGGATATGCTGTCATTCTCAGATCATTCTGTGTCTGTTTAAAAGGGACGTGCTGTCAGTCTCGGATCAATCTGTGTCTGTTTAAATGGGATGTGCTGTGAGTGCCGGATCATTCTGTTTCTGTTTAAAGGGGACGTGTTGTCAGTCCCGGATCAATCTGTGTCTGTTTAAATGGGATGTGCTGTCAGTGCCGGATCATTCTGTTTCTGTATAAAGAGGACGTGTTGTCAGTCCCGGATCAATCTGTGTCTGTTTAAATGGGATGTGCTGTCAGTCCCGGATCATTCTGTGTCTGTTTAAAAGGGATGTGCTGTCGGTCCTGGAGGATTCTGTGTCTGTTTAAAAGGGATGTGCTCTCAGTTCCGGATAATTCTATGTCTGTTTAAAAGGGATGTGCTGTCTGTCCTGGATCATTCTGTGTCTGTTTAAAAGGGATATGCTGTCTGTCCTGGATCATTCTGTGTCTGTTTAAAAGGGATTTGCAGTCAGTCCCGGTTCATTCTGTGTCTGTTTAAAGGGGATGTGCTGCCAGTAGTGGTTCATTCTGTGTCTGTTTAAAAGGGATGTGCTATCAGTCCCGGATCATTCTGTGTCTGTTTAAATGGGACGTACTGTCAGTCCCGGATCATTCTGTGTCTGTTTAAAATGGATGTGCTATCAGTCCCGGATCATTCTGTGTCTGTTTAAATGGGACGTACTGTCAGTCCCGGATCATTCTGAGTCTGTTTAAAAGGGAGGTTCTGTAAGTTCCGTATCATTCTGTGTCTGTTTAAATGGGACGTGTTTTCAGACCCAGATCATTCTGTGTCTGTTTAAAAGGGATGTGCTGTCAGTCCCGGTCATTCAGTCTCTGTTTAAATGGGATGTGCTGTCAGACCCGAGTCATTCAGTCTCTGTTTAAAAGGGATGTGCTGTCAGTCCCGGTTAATTCAGTCTCTGTTTAAAAGGGATGTGCTGTCAGTCCCGGATCATTCAGTCTCTGTTTAAAAGGGATGTGCTGTCAGTCCCGGATCATTCAGTCTCTGTTTAAAAGGGCTGTGCTGTCAGTCCCGGATCATTTTGTGTCTGTTTAAAAGGAACGTGTTGTCAGTCCCAGATCATTCTGTGTCTGTTTAAAAGGGATGTGCTGTCGGTCCCAGATCATTCTGTGTCTGTTTAAATGGGACGTGCTGTCAGTCCCCGATCATTCTGTGTCTGTTTAAAAGGGAAGTGCTGTCAGTCCCGGTCATTCTGTCTCTGTTTAAAAGGGATGTGCTGTCAGTCCCGGTTAATTCAGTCTCTGTTTAAAAGGGATGTGCTGTCAGTCCCGGATCATTCAGTCTCTGTTTAAAAGGGATGTGCTGTCAGTCCCGGATCATTCAGTCTCTGTTTAAAAGGGATGTGCTGTCAGTCCCGGATCATTTTGTGTCTGTTTAAAAGGGATGTGCTGTCAGTCCCGGATCATTCTGTGCCTGTTTAAAAGGGACGTGTTGTCAGTCCCAGATCATTCTGTGTCTGTTTAAAAGGGATGTGCTGTCGGTCCCAGATCATTCTGTGTCTGTTTAAATGGGACCTGCTGTCAGTTCCGGATCATTCTGTGACTGTTTGAAGGGGATGTGCTTTCAGTCCCAGATTATTCTGTGTCTGTTTAAATGGGACGTGCTGTCAGTCCCAGATCTTTCTGTGTCTGTTTAAGAGGATGTGCTGTCAGTCCCGGATCATTCAGTCTCTGTTTAAATGGGATGTGCTGTCAGTCCCGAGTCATTCAGTCTCTGTTTAAAAGGGATGTGCTGTTAGTCCCGGATCATTCAGTCTCTGTTTAAAAGGGATGTGCTGTCAGTCCTGGATCATTCTGTGTCTGTTTATAAGGAATGTGCTGTCAATCCCGGATCATTCTGTGTATGTTTAAAAGGGATGTGCTGTCAGTCCCGGATCATTCTGTGTCTGTTTAAAAGGAACGTGTTGTCAATCCCGGATCATTCTGTGTATGTTTAAAAGGGATGTGCTGTCAGTCCCGGATCATTCTGTGTCTGTTTAAAAGGGAAGTGTTGAAAGTCCCAGATCATTCTGTGTCCGTTTAAAAGGGATGTGCTGTCCGTCCCGGATCATTCTGCGTCTGTTTAAAAGGGATGTGCTATCAGTCCAGGGTCATTCTGTGTCTGTTTAAAAGGGATGTGCTATCAGTCCCAGATCATTCTGTGTCTGTTTAAATGGGACGTGCTGTCAGTCCCGGATCATTCTGTGTCTGTTTAAAGGGGATGTGCTGTCATTCCCGGTCATTCAGTCTCTTTTTAAAGGGATGTGCTGTCAGACCCGGATCATTCTGTGTCTGTTTAAAAGGGATGTGCTATAATTGCCGGATCATTCTGTGTCTGTTTAAAAGGGATGTGCTGTCAGTCCCGGATCATTCTGTGTCTGTTTATAAGGAACGTTTTGTCAGTCCCGGATCATTCTGTGTCTGTTTAAAAGAGATGTGTTGTCAGTCCCGGTTCATTCTTTGTCTCTTTAAACGGGATGTGCTATCAGTCCCGGTTCATTCTGTGTCTGTATAAAAGGGACGTGCTGTCAGTTCCAGATGTTTCTGTGTCTGTTTAAAAGGGATGAGCTATCAGTGCCGGATCATTCTGTGTCTGTATAAAAGAGACATGTTGTCAGTCCCGGATCATTCTGTGTCTGTTTAAAAGGGATGTGCTTTCAGTCCCGGATCATTCTGTGTCTGTTTAAAAGGGATGTGCTGTCAGTCCCGGATCATTCAGTCTCTGTTTAAAAGGGATGTGCTGTCAGTCCCGGATCATTCTGTGTCTGTTTAAAAGGGATGTGCTGTCAGTCCCGGTCATTCAGTCTCTGTTTAAAAGGGATGTGCTGTCAGTCCCGGATCATTCAGTCTCTGTTTAAAAGGGATGTGCTGTCAGTCCCGGATCATTTTGTGTCTGTTTAAAAGGGATGTGCTGTCAGTCCCGGTCATTCAGTCTCTGTTTAAAAGGGATGTGCTGTCAGTCCCGGATCATTTTGTGTCTGTTTAAAAGGGATGTGCTGTCAGTCCTGGATCATTCTGTGTCTGTTTAAAAGGGATATGCTTTCTCTTGCGGATCATTCTGTGTATGTTTATAAGGGATGTGATGTCTGTGCAGGATCATTCTGTGCCTGTTTATAAGGGACGTGTTGTCAGACCCGGATCATTCTGTGAATGTTTAAAGGGGATGTGCTGTCTGTGCATGATCATTCTGTGTCTGTTTAAAGGGGATGTGCTATCAGTCCCAGATCATTCTGTGTCTGTTTAAATGGGACCTGCTGTCAGTTCCGGATCATTCTGTGACTGTTTAAAGGGGATGTGCTTTCAGTCCCAGATCATTCTGTGTCTGTTTAAATGGGACGTGCTGTCAGTCCCTGATCATTCTGTGTCTGTTTAAAAGGGACGTGTTGTCAGTCCCCGATCATTCTGTGTCTGTTTAAAAGGGATGTGCTGTTATTGCCAGATCATTCTGTGTCTGTTTAAAAGGGACGTGTTGTAATTGACGGATCATTCTGTGTCTGTTTAAAAGGGATGTGCTATCAGTCCCGGATCATTCTGTGTCTGTTTAAAAGGGATGTGCTGTAATTGCCGGATCATTCTGTGTCTGTTTAAAGGGACGTGTTGTCAGACCCGGATCATTCTGTGTCTGTTTAAAAGGGACGTGCTGTCACTTCCGGATCATGCTTTGTCTGTTTAAAAGGGACGTGCTGTCAGTCCCGAGTCATTCTGTCTCTGTTTAAAACGGACGTGCTGTCAGTCCCGAGTCATTCTGTGTCTGTTTAAAGGGGACATGTTGTCAGTCCAGGATAATTCTGTGTCTGATTTAAAGGGATGTGCTGTCAGTCTCGAGTCATTCTGTCTCTGTTTAAAAGGGACGTGCTGTCAGCCCCGAGTCATTCTGTGTCTGTTTAAAGGGGACATGTTGTCAGTCCAGGATAATTCTGTGTCTGTTTTAAAGGGATGTGCTGTCAGTCCCGGATCATTCTGTGGCTGCTTAAAAGGGATGTGTTGTCAGTCCCGGATCATTCTGTGTTTGTTTAAAAGGGACGTGCTGACATTTCCGGATCATTCTGTGTCTGTTTAAAAAGGATGTGCTGTTAGTCCCAGAACATTCTGTGTCTGTTTAAAAGGGATGTGCTGTCAGTCCCGGATCATTCTGTGTCTGTTTAAAAGGGACGTGCTGTCAGTCCCAGATCATTCTGTGTCTGTTTAAAAGGGACGTGCTGTCAGTCCCGGATCATTCAGTCTCTGTTTAAAAGGGACGTGCTGTCAGTCCCGGATCATTCTGTTTCTGTTTAAAAGGGATGTGCTGTCAGTCCCGAGTAATTCTGTGTCTGTTTAAAAGGGACGTGCTGTCAGTCCCAGATCATTCTGTGTCTGTTTAAAAGGTACGTGCTGTCAGTCCCGGATCATTCTGTGTCTGTTTAAATGGGATGTGCTGTTCGTCCCGGATCATTCTGTGTCTGTTTAAAAGGGATGTGCTGTTCGTCCCGGATCATTCTGTGTCTGTTTAAAAGGGATGTGCTGTTCGTCCCGTTGCACTTCCCGTTTTCCCAATCTATTACCGTTCAGATAATAATCTGCCTTCCTGTTTTTGCCACCAAACTGGATAACCTCGCATTTATCCACATTATACTGCATCTACCATGCAGCTGCCCAATCACCCAACTTGTCCAAATCATACTGGAGTTTCTCTGCATCCTCCTCACAACACACACGCCCACCCAGCTTTGTGTCGTCTGCAGTCTTGGAGATATTACATCTAGTTCCCTCGTCTGGATCATTAATATATATTATGAAAATATGGGGTCCTAGCACCGATCCCTGTGGTACCCCACTAGTCACTGCCTGCCACTCGGAAAAAGACCTGTTTATTCCAACTCTTTGCTTCCTGTCTGCCAACCAGTTCTCTATCCAAGTCAGTACCTTACCCCCAATCCCATGTGCTTTAACTTTGCACCCTAAACTCTTATGTGAGACCTTTTTTAAAGCCTTCTGAAAATACAAATACACCACATCCACTGGTTCTCCCTTAACTATTCTATCAGTTACATCCTAAAAATATTCCAGTAGATTAGTCAAGCATGATTTACGTTTTGTAAATCCATGTTGACTTTGTCCGATCCTGTCACTGTTTTACAAGTGCTCTGCTATGACATCTTTTATAATGGGCTCTAGCTATTTCCCCACTACCGATGTCAGGCTTACCGGTCAATAATTCTCCGTTTTCACTCTCTCACCTTTTTTAAATAGTGGGGTTACATTAGCTACCCTCCAATCCATGGGAACTGTTCCAGAGTCTGTAGAATTTTGGAAGGTGACCAGCAATGCATCGACTATTTCTATCATTCTGTGTCTGTTTAAAAGAGATGTGCTGTCAGTCCCGGATCATTCTGTGTTTGTTTAAAAGGGAAGTGCTGTCAATCCGGAATAATTCTGTGTGTGTTTAAAAGGGATGTGCTGTCAGTCTCGGATCAATGTGTGTATGTTTAAAAGGAATGTGTTTTCAGTCCCGGAGCATTCTGTGTCTGTTTAAAAGGGATGTGCTATCAGTCCAGTATCATTCTGTGTCTTTTTAAAAGGGATGTGCTGTCAATCCCGGGCCATTCTGTGTCTGTTTTAAAGGAATGTGCTCTCAGTCCCGGATCATTCTGTGTCTGTTTAAAAGGGATGTGCTTCCTGTCACAGATCGATCTTTTGTATGATTCTCTTTGTGAGATCTTTGATTCCAAAAAGATTCGCCTTCACCCAAATTGACAGCAGAGACTAAATTTTATTTCTTGCTTTTTCAGTACAAGCAACGATCAACATACCTTACGCTGTTTTAAGCAGTGGTAACAAAGCATAAACCAGATTCATATTACCCCGATATGCCTTGTGTAAATGTCTCTGTTTGAGTTGGCTGCACCTCTGACACCGACCTTTGTTGTCCGCTTTTCTCGCCTCCAGATGTCCCTCGCCCTCTGTCCCGGTCCTCGATGTCTGCTATTCTCGCCTTTAGGTGTCCCTCCCCCTCTGGCCCGGTTCTCTGTGTCCGCTATTCACGCCTTTAGGTGCCCCTTCCGCTCTGGCCCGGTCCTCTGTGTCCGCTATTCTCGCATTTAGGTCTCCCTCACCCTCTGGCCCTGTCCCCCGAGTCTGCTATTCTCGCCTCGAGGTGGCAGGCCCCAGTCTTTTACATTAACCCTTACAGGGTTCTCCTTTCTTTACCTTTTCTTTCCACTCGAAACTATGGAGATTCCCTGGAGGAATCCCTGAATTGCACTGAATCGTCCGCTTTCTTTCCATATGCTCTCCTGTGTAACCTGATCTTACCCAGGTTCATTCTTGTATGGCTTCCAACAGTAGCTTACTTCCTTTAAACACAAAGCATAAAGCATTGGGCTTTTTGTGTAGATTTTCGAAGGCCCCTTCCTTATCTCTCTGTTTTACCCCCCTATTAGTTAGTTTTATACTGCTGTACTGATAGCAGGCCTTCTGTGCCTTATTATTTTCAAACTTCCACAGCCTCGTGATCTACAAGGTTTCTCTGTACTGTTTAGTTTCAATGCTCTATTTTCTATGCAGAGAAAATGCGCTTGTTGTTTATTAAAGTTAGTCAAGTTAGCTTATTTTCCCATCTATGCTTGCTGCTAAGCTGGGTATCACGGGCTACTTTGCTTTGTGACTCAATTATGTTTTGATATATATTTCTTTATATGAAGTAAGTATTAATACGCAGCTCAATTAGTTAATTAATAAGGAAATTTGCTATAATCTCACAAGAGAGGGACGGAAAGTGAGAACGAGACAGGGAGAGAGATGGAGAAAGAGAGAGAGAGTGACAGAACGAGACAGAAATGCAAGCGAGACACAGAGAAAATGGAAGAGAGAGACAGAGAAAAGGTGGGAGTGACAGAGAGAAGTGGAGAAAGACAGAGAGAGGGAGGGAAACTGAGAGAGAGAGGCAACGGAAGTGAGTCAGAGAGAGAGAGGCAGAGACAGAGAATGAAAAAGACAGAGAGAGAAACAGGGAACATGTAATTGTTTACTGCACGGTCCCTGGGAATGTAAGTGGTTACCGGATGGTTCCTGTGAATTTAGGTGTTAGCCCGATTATCCCTGGAAATGTAAGTGTTTACCCGAAGATCCGTGGGAATGTATTGTACTCGGTACCTGCGACAATTCACCTTAGATTGTAAACTGGCAACGTATTCCACTGTCCTGGATTACATTGGTACACACTCTCTCCAGGGAGCAGGTTATCGGTCACTCTGTCATGTACGATTATATGGGGGGGAGTGTGAATCGAACACAATATTAGGTAGGGTTGAGTTCTATTGCAGAAAAGCCTGCAGCTCCACACGCTATTCAATGAGTTTTCCAATTAGAGTAAAGGGATATTTCACCACATTCTTCAACTGCTCTCTGAACTTAGTCTGGGTCACGGCATAAATACAAGTGTTTGTGCAGCAACTCAGGAGCTGGAGCATGAATCCAATTTCTTGTACAATTCCATTGAGAGATCCAATATCACCGAGAAAATACCACAGCCGATTCGATATAGAATACACCATAAACATCGACCATAACAGTATGAAATTCCCCGAGATAACAAACAGTAAAATGATGGATTTCCTTCGGCTTGCCATCTCTGTGTCGCTGGGACTCTCCCCACTGCTGTGACCCCGGAGTCTCCTGCGGGCTCTGCTGGCCACTAAAATGTGTCTGACGGTTAAAGCATTGAGCAGCAGAATGAGAACAAACGGGACCACCGGAGTTAGAATATAATGAAGGAGTTCAATAATTGCCCATACCTGTGAAGTAGAATTTTCATATATTACATGACAAAACCACGGAATATTGTCTAGTTTATATGTACTGGTAAACATAAAATACCAGAAAATGTTCTTTAAACAGCTCAACACAATCACTGTTCCCAGAACCACAGCCGCCGTTTTCTCTGTGCAATATTTAGTTTTCAGCTTCTGGCAACAAATGGCCACAAATCGATCAAAGGTGAAAGTGACGGTGAACCAGACAGAACAGTCTGTGACTGCATAAAGTAGGACGGCGTGGATATTACACATAGGAAGGAACAACAGAAAACGAAACTGTTGCCAGTAAACAGTCGGTAACTGTCTCAATATCAGGTCCATGATAACGACCAGTAGATCCGCCGCTGCCATGGCCACCAGGTAGCGAGTGACACATTTGGAGAGCCTGCACTTTCCCCGAGACAGGATCACAATCGTCACTATGTTAACTGTGAGGAAGGGAAATAAACGGAAAAATTATGCATCAGGCTGGGAGCAAAAGCAGCAGTTTGATGGAGTTCGTGGTGAAATCTGCAACTCATTATCGACATTCAATGATATAATCTAATTCTATAACCCGTGGAGCTGAACGCAGGGGTTATTGAAAGAGTAACCGATCATACATTGTGGAATCAATAAAGGAAAGGGAGTAAATACAACATGAAAGTAACAGATTTCTGATAAATGTGAGATTAAAGGGTAGCTCTAACTTTAGCCCAGCAAATACAAGCACCGCTCGAGGTAACAGGGACACAAAGGACCACAACCTCTCACGAAGCCTCCGTGTCCCGCGACCAGTCAGCATTTGGAGCGGTGCGATTCGCTTCTGTGCCTTTGTGTTAGGGAGGGGAAAATCCCGCTTGGATTCCTGCTCCTGGTTACAATATCAATGCGGTTGCATTATATTTAGAAATGAAAAGAATGCAACAGCAAAATGCAGAAAATGCAACTTTGGCTTGCACTAATTACAGGAAATTGCATTTTAAAATGCAATAATAAAATATGCAAATGCTAAGAAAATAAACACAACTGCACTGCAGTCATTAATATAACTGGGCTAAAAGAAGTGTTTTGAAGATTGAGTTTTCTGCATTTCTATTGAAGTACAAAAATTGTAACTCATTGAAAGGAAGATTTTCCAAATAACATCACAAATAATACAAGTAAGAATGGACTCTGACTTAAAATAATTGGATATCGTTGACCATGTAATATTAGACAACACAATATCAAAGGATTTTCTGATCCTCCATACTTCAGTTACAATTAGCTGTGTTGGTTTATCATAAATTAGAGCAGGAAGCTATAGAGAATCACTCTGGCAGTCACGGATACATCCACTGAGCAGTGCCAGACGGGTATGGGATTCAATTGTAAATTCAAAATAAAGATTGGAAATAAATGCATTGAAATCTGACAAAATGAAAATTTTGTGAGAATAGAATTTTTCCTTGAAATCCTATTCTAACCGTCAGAAACAGTGACACTAATCCAGAATTGAAGATAGTGGAATAGTGGAACTGAATTATTCGCGAACATATTCCGACATTGAAAAATGTGTGTGTGTGATCTGCCAGGAATTGTTCCTGTGACTCTGTGTAAGTAACCTTGCGAGCAGAAGGTGAAAAGTCTCCTAAACCATGAAAGCATTTGTCTGATCTGTTACAAATGTTCAGTGTAGATAGCAGACTGAAATTAGTTAAATAAAGAGATTGATTGCTTGATTTGGTTACAGAACATTTGAATGTTTGTAACACCGTATCACGTACAGAATCAATTGCCGGCAGCAGCGCTGATGGGATGGGGAATGACAAGGAGAGAAACACATTTAAGCATGATTTACAGAATTAATAGCTGGACATGGTGACTTACCAGGGACACCAACCGCAGGGAGGATGTTCTGGTATTTTATTCAACAACCCATGTGTCAGCAAAGACGCAACTCGTTGAAACAGAGAATACCATTAATTACTGAGTATCCAAAGGTAAATAGTGAGAATAATATTACAGTGTAACATGATTTTTAGAATTAATAACTGAACATAGATACTTACGAGGAACACCAACAGCAGCGAGGAGCGGATAGTAAATCTGTTGTATAGCTTCAAATATTTTTCTTATCCGAAGATTTTCTAAGAAAGTTTGAAGATCGGTGCTTGAAACCATGATTTCACTTCTGTGAGCGTAGCTGACGGTATTTGTGCTGAAGGCAACACGCTGATTGTATGAGTTGACACAGTGAAGGGAGCTCTCTATTTAGAGCAGAGCGAAATCCCCGAGCGATATCATTATGCGTCATTGTAACTGGCGTTAATTCCAGTCACCGAACAAACAAACTCATTCAACCATGTTACCCATCACTTTATTACAACGGAATCTAGTTCAATATATTGTGCACAGTTTGAAATTGAAGATGAGCTTGTGCAAAATATTTCCCTTGCCCATAAAATACAGAGGACAGAACAGGAATAACTCAGTGCCTCTTCCTTTATTGAAATTAAACTGAGAACGAAACAAGAGGAAGTGACAGAAAAAGGAAGGAATGAAAGAAGAAAAAACCTGGATTGCCAAAAATTGTTTTCTATTTCATTCCATCCCAAGCCAAAGGGCACACATTTCAAAATCAATACATGTTCTTAAACGGGCAGTATCTTACAAAACGCCGATCCCAGTGATGGAACCATAGAACCCGCCGAGATTACACTGCTCTAGTCTCTCCACGTAAATGAAGTCCCTCATCCCTGGTGTCATTCTGGCACGTTCACGCCAGAAAAGTGCCAGTCAATTACCACCTCCAACAAGAGAGTGTCTAACCTCCTCCACTTGCCAGTCAGGGATCCTCCACCGTCAACATCCCAGCGATCACCATTGACCAGAGCCTTAACTGGACCAGCTACATTAATGCCGTGCCCGCTAGAGCTGGTCAGAGGCTGCGTATTCTTCGGTGAGTGGCTCACCTCCTGAATCGCCAAAGCCTCTCCACAAACTACAATTGAAGAGTGTGATGGAATGCTGTCTACAGACAGAGGTAGGCAAGGTGGGGAAGTCCCTAATAATTCAAATAACTTTATTAAATCTTTCTCATTATTACAGACACTTACATATAAAAACTGAGAAGCTGCAATATAAGCCTGGAAACGGAATTTCCAGTAAAATGCAAATGTGTATTTATCCTATTTAGGGGCAAAAACCTAAAACCTCCGCTTAGCTGCATGGGTGCAGTTGCAACAAAACCGATGATTTTCGACACCATAGAATCATAGACATCTACGGCACCGAAGGAGGCCATTTCGGCCCATCTTATCTGTGCCGACCGAAAAAGAGCTATCCGGCCTAATCACACTTTCTAGCTCTTTATCCGTAGCCTTGCAGGTTACGACACCTCACGTGCATATCCAAGTACATTTTAAATGTGATGGGGGTTTCTATCACCCTTTCAGGCAGTGAGTTCCAGACCCCCACCACCCTCTGGGTGAAAAATGTTCTCCTCAACTCCCCTCTAAACCTTCTAGTAATTACTTAAAATCTATGCTCCTTGGTTACTGACCTCTCTGCTAAGGGAAATAGGTGCTTCCTATCCAATCTATCTTGTCCCCTCATGATTTCATACACCTCAATTATGTCTCCCCTCAGCCTCTTCTGTTCCAAATAAAGCAACCCCAGCCTATCCCAGCTTTCCTCCTAGCTAAACTTCTTCAGTCCTGGCCACTTCCTTGTAAATCTCGTCTGTACCATCGCTACTGCAAGCACGTCTTTCCTGTAATGTAGGGACCAGAACTGCATGTAGTACTCTAGCTGTGACCTAGCTAGTGTTTTATACAGTTCTAGCATAACCTCCCTGCTCTTATATTTTATTGAGAGGTCGCACAACACCAGGTTATAGTCCAACAGTTTTATTTGAAATCACAAGCTTTCGGAGCTATCGATTGCTCCTTCCTCAGGTGAAGTAAATTAGATACAGAATCGCCAAAGCATATATAGATAGAGAACAAAGCATGTGTACCTTACAATTGCAGACCACTAAATTAAATCATCCTGACTATCTGCCGAGGTGTGATAAAGTTAATCAAGTCAGCCAGGAAGTTACCACATCAAAGACATAGCAAGATACAACTTGACTTATATTTTATACCATGGCTAATAAAGGAAAGTATTCCGTATGCCTTCTTAAACACCTTGCGTACCTGTCCTGCTTCATTCAGGGATCTGTGGACATGCACTCCAAGGTCCCTCTGTTCCTTTACATTTATCAGTATCCTATCATTTATTGTGTATCTCCTTGCCTTGTTGGCTCTCCCTAAATGCATTAATTCATATTTCTCCGGAATGAATTCCATTTGCCACTTTTCTGCCCACCTGACCAGTCCATTGATATCTTCCTGCAGTCTACAGCTTTGTTCCTCACTATCAGCCGCACGAACAATTTTAGTATCACCTGCAACATTTTTAATCATGGCCCCTACATTGAAGTCTAAATCCTTGATATATACCACAAAAATCAAGGGATCTAGTACTGAACCCTGCGGAACCTCATTGAAAACAGCCTTCCAGTCACAAACACACCCGTCGAACATTGCCCTTTGTTTCCTGCCACTGACCCAATTGTGGATCCATTTTTACCACTTTCCCTTGGACCCATGGGTTTTAATTTTCAGGAGTGTGATAAAATAGAGGATTGGTTAACGGAAAGAAAACAGAGAGTACGGATAAAAGGGACATTGTCCGGTTGACAGGCTGTAACTAGTGGGGTGCTGCAAGGATCAGTGCTTGGGCCTCAGCTATTTGAAATTGATATCAATGAATTAGATGAAGGGACCTGTGTAATGTATCCAAGTCTGCTGACGATACAAAGCTATGCGGGAATGTAAGTTGTGAGGAGGACACAAAGGGATATAGACAGGTTACGTGAGTGGGCAATACGCTGGCAGATGGAGTATAATGTGGAGAAATGTGAGATTATTCACTTGGGTAGGTAGAATAGAAAAACAGAATATTTTTAAAAGTTGAGAAGCTATTAAGTGTTGGTGTTCAGAGAGATTAATTTCCCCAAAAAAGAAACACGTTAAGTTAGCATGCAGGTAGAGTAAGTAATTAGGAAGGAAAATGGCATGTTGGCCTTTATTGCAAGGGGCTGGAGTACAAGAGCAAGGAAGTCTTCATAGTATTGTACAGGGCTTTGGTGAGACCACTCCTGGAGTACTGTGCACAATTTTGGTCTCCTTAACTAAGGAAGGAGATACAAGCCTTACAGGCGGTGCAACGAAGGTTCACTAGATTTATCACTGGGATGAGAGGATTGTCCTATGAGGAGAGATTGTGTAGATTGAGCCTGTACTCTCTGGAGTTTGGAAGAATAAGTGCTGATCTCATTGAAACATATAAGATTCTGAAATTGACTGACAGCTTAGTTTGCTGAGAGGTTGTTTCCCCTGTTTGGAGAGTCGAGAACGAGGGGGCACAGTCTCAGGATAAGGGGTCGGCCATTTAACACACAAATAAGGAGGAATTTCTTCACTCAGAGTGTTGTGAATCGTTGGAATTCTCTACCCCAAAGGGCTGTGGATGCTCAGTAGTTGATTATATTTAAGGCTGAGATAGATAGATTTTTGGGCTCCATGGGAATTAAGGGATATGGGGATCAGGCGGGAAAGTGGAGTTGAGGTTGAAGATCAGCCATGATTTTATTGAATGGCGGAGCAGGCTCGAGGGGCCGTAGGGCCGACTCCTGCTCCTAATCCTTATTTTTTTTCATGTCCCTGGTTCAATCCCAGATTTTGGAAGATGTTAGTTATTTTATGTCTCTTTCTTTAGTCCGATTCTCGAACTGCGCGATTTACATTGGAGTTATTTATCTGCCACTGAAAGGTTGAGTTGGAAAAGAGAGAAATCAAGGACGCGAAATATTGATATCGTCTGTATTTAGCGTTTATTTCTCTATCGCCTTCTGCCCCTTTCTCTGGTTCTTGTCGCTCTCGGTGCCAGGTGAATATTTGATTTGATGCATTTGTCCTAAACTGATGCCTTTTGCACATCTCGGGGCGGTCAGACCCGCTCTGTCTGTCTGTTACTGCTCTTGGCTATTACCGCGAACAGGCCGCGAGTTAAACGTTTATCAGCAAACCGAAGAAAGAGAAATAAACAGAAAGATGTGTTACTCGGCCTCAGTGCAAAGGTGCAATGGATGTTATTCAAAATAATTTCCCCCTGACGTTTTGTGAAAAACATTAAAACAGCAACAACTTGTATTTATATAGCGCCTTTAACGTAGTAAAACGTCTCAAGGCGCTTCACAGGAGTATTATAGGCGAAAATTTTGAATTCGAGCCACATAAGGAGAAATTAGGGCAGGTGACCAAAAGCTTGGTCAAAGAGGTAGGTTTTAAGGAGCACCTTGAAGGAGGAAAGAAGCGGAGGGGTTTCGGGAAGGGATTCCAGAGCTCAGGGTCGAGGTAACAGAGGGCACGGCCACCAATGTTTGAACGATTATAATCAAGGATGCTCAAGAGGGCAGGATTAGAGGAGCACAGTAACCTCGGGGATTTGTGGAGCTGGAGGAGATTACAGAGATGGGGAGGGGCGAGGACATGGAGGGATTTGAATACAAGGATGAGAGTTTTGAAATCGAAGCGTTGCTTATCCGGGAGCAATAGGTCAGCGAGCTCAGGGGAGGTAGGTGAACGGGACTTGGTGCGAGTTAGGATACGGGCAGCCGAGGTTTCGCATGACCTCAAGTTTACACAGGGCAGAACTTAGGAAGCTGCAGTGCGTTGGAATCGTCAAGTCTAAAGGTTACAAAGGTGAAAGATAAAATTCAGAAACAAACTTCTGATACCGAGCTGGAACCGGCTATTTTGGTGTTATCAGCAACAGGGTCTAACCAACCGGCCAGAAAGATGAATTTGTAGCGAGTTCGAACCACACGCTGGGCGGTTTGTGTTTCACTTCTCACACTGGGTGAGAGATTTATTCTACAAACAGTGAGCGCACCGCATCCCTTAAAGATTGTTGCGGTATAAAATAAAAAAATCTGTGTTAAATAAAAACTTATTGTGCAAATAGATAGAAACAGAAAACCAACACCTAATTCTGAAAATATTTATTGCACCCGGTACCGAGAGAGATCAAAACAAGAGAAAAAGGCTGAAGGAGGTAGAGAAATAAAAGCTAAATAAAGTCGATATGAATATTTGCCATCCTTTATATCTCTTGATTCAAACACAGCACTTCAGTGGCGGGTAAATAACCATCGTCTAAATCGTTCAGTTCAAGAATCGGACCAAAGAAAGAGACAAAAACATAGCTAAAAACTGCCGAAACCCGGGAATGAACCAGGCACCTTCAGATATTTAATCGAATACTTTGCCAACTGACCTTTCCCGGCTTCACCTTGAAATTCAGTTTGTGTCATTCTTTTGGAAGAAAATCTAACCCGGGTGGAATTGCCCCTCCGCTCATTCGTCACTTCGGGCGAATGGGAATCCGACCAGATCTCGGAGCTCAGGATATGTTAATGATCTGCTGAGGTGTTTATAAACACAGAAAGCTGATACACCAAAGGGAGACCTCACAGGGTTGGACACGGAGTGAAATACACTGAAGGGTTTTTGTAACATTAACAGACCACACTAACTCCGAGCTGCAGGTGAAATTATATGAAGTTCAATGTTTAGCAACGAGATGTTGGAGAGATAAGAGTCCCGAATCGGGGAGAGATTTCCTGATACAGCTGTTGAATTTCACTTATATCAAACACGCCTTGAACTCTCTGCAAGAATTCAGAGCTGGGGATCGCCTGTGAAATCAGCCTAAACAGTTAAAAATGTTCTAGCGCCCAACGTGGGCCTCGACCCACGACCCTGAGATTAAAAGTCGCATACTCTAACCGATTGAGCTCGCTCGCCCTCTCTGTCTGTAATTGCAGAGCGGCAGCTGTTGGCTCCGCCCCAGGGGCTCATCTTGTGCTACAATCCATGAACCAGCTTCTTCTCAATTCCCAGGTTTATCAGTAAACTGACCCACACAAGCCCGAGAGAGCGATGGATTCCTCTCACTGATCGATAATAAAACACAGATCTTCTGTTCTTTTCACCTTCCAATCATTCACATTCATTTTGCTCAGTATTTATTTCGCGCTCCTTTTTAATCTTTTCGCGCTTTTCCTTATAAATATTTCAGTGAAATTATTCATGAATGGGAAGAAATGCACAGACGAGATTTACTCGAATGGTACCAGGGATGAGAGGCTTCAGTTATGTGGAGAGACTGGAGAAGCTTGGATTGTTTAGATTAGAGAAGGCGAAGAGGAGATTTGACAGAGGTGTTCAAAATCAGGAACTGTTTTGTTATCGTAAATAAGGAGAATTTGTTTCCAGTGGCAGCAGGGTCGGTAAACAGAGCACAAAGAGATTTAAGCTGATTGGTAAATGAACCAGAGGGGTGACGAGGAACCATTTATTTTGCACAGCGAGTTGTGATCTGGAATGCATGGACTGAAAGGATGGTGGAAGCAGAGTCAACAGTAACTTACAAAAGGGAATTGGATCAATAGTGGAAGGGAGAAGTTGCATGTCTATAGGAAAGAGCAGGGTAGTAGAACTAGTTGGAAAGCTCTACCAAGGAGCCAGCACAGGCACCATGGGACAAATGTCCTCCTTCTGCGTTGTTTGATTGTCTGAACATAATCTTGGTGCAATTCCTGCTGATCCAAAGCGGGCTCGAAAACTAAACCGTGACATTAGCGACACCAGACTCTGAACAACTAGACTAACCTGCCGTTCACTCGCTTGTCTCCACACTGGCTGATCCTCACTTGTCTCCACACTGGCTGGTCCTCACTTGGCTCCACACTGGCTGGACCACACTTGTCTCCACACTGGCTGATCCTCACTTGTCTCCACACTGGCTGGTCCTCACTTGTCTCCACACTGGCTGATCATCACTTGTCTCCACACTGGCTGGTCCTCACTTGTCTCCACAATGGCTGGTCCTCACTTGTCTCCACACTGGCTGATCCTCACTTGTCTCCACACTGACTGATCCTCACTTGTCTCCACACTGGCTGATTCTCACTTGTCTCCACACTGGCTGGTACTCACTTGTCTCCACACTGACTGGTACTCACTTGTCTCCACATTGGCTGGTACTCACTTGTCTCCACACTGACTGGTCCACACTTGTCTCCACATTGGCTGATCCTCACTTGTCTCCACACTGACTGGTCCACACTTGTCTCCACATTGGCTGGTACTCACTTGTCTCCACACTGGCTGGTACTCACTTGTCTCCTCACTGGCTGGTACTCACTTGTCTCCACACTGGCTGGTACTCACTTGTCTCCACACTGGCTGGTACTCACTTGCTCTTTGTTTCCAACCTCTTCTGCTCTTCTGACCTTCCCTCGTTATGCTCTGTCGAACGTGGACGACTCGCTGGCCCTCTCATTCTCACGGTCACGCCGCCCCTTCTCCTTCGCCCCCTTCCAAACCTCTCGGTTGAACAGCTCCGCGCATCTGCTCCTCCGCTCCATTAATATAACAGGAAAATTATCTCAACCAGACATTTCCAGACAGTGACCGTTACATTAAGACAAGGCTCAGAGAATATTCATTCTCTCTAAACACCGGGTGAGCAGGTCTCCGTGTTCAGGCTGAGGGTCAGGTGTGGTTTCACTCCCATTAGTCTGAGAAACGCGGGGACAGAAGCATTAAATCTCCCCTCTGATTCTCTCCCCTTAAAGAGGAGACACAACGTACAACCTCCAGACACCTGGGGTGGAAACAGCGAACTTTAGATCTAACCTCTCCCAAGTGAACTCTTTCAGCCTCACAGAATGTCGGATTTTGTGTCATGCTCTTGGAGGAAAATCTAACCCGGTTGGAATTGCCCCTCCTGCTCGTTCCTCACTTCGGGGGAATGACACCCAACCAGATCTCGGAGCTCAGGTTATGTTAATGTTACTGATCATATCTTCATATTATCATGTGTTTGGAGCCACTTTTAATGAGGTTCATGGACAGATTGTTCCATCATCCCTTCTCCCACTTTGCTTCTCTCTCTCATTCATTCTTTATTCCTTTCAATCCAGAAGGGGGCGGAATACAGAATCCATCCAAACCCTCCGCACACTGATCCCCGTCTGTCGCTCCGTGTCATCAAAGAGACCATTCAATAAATAACACGCTTTATAAAGAAAGAAACTGCCTCAGAGTGTTGGACACGGAGTGAAATGTACTGAAGTGATTATAAAATGTTCATCCCACGAGTTATGGTATTGAGCCCCACAGAGCAGAAAGAGCCAAGATTCCATCCCTGGCCTGTGCTGAGATAGCTGGTCTCACCCGCTGCGGTACTGAGCCCCACAGAGCAGAAAGTGCAAAGATTCCATCACCGGCCTGTGCTGAGTTAGCTGGTCTCACCCGCTGTGGTACTGAGCCCCACCGAACAGGAAAGTCCCAGGCTTCATTCCTGCCTGTGTTGAGATGTATTATCTCATCCAGTGCGCTGCTGGGCTCCACAGAGAGTAGGAAGGGCCCAGGTTCAAGCATTGGTCCGTGCTGCATTAGCTGATCTCACCCGGAGTGATACTGAGCCACACAGAGCAGTTTGGACACAGGCTTCATCACCGGCCTGTGGGATGTTACTTCACCTTACTCGTGTAGTACTGAGCCACACAGAGCAGCATGGACCCAGGATTCATTCCCGGCCTGTGGAATGATAGATCATCTCACGATGTGTGCTACTGAGCCATACAAATCAGGAAAGGTCCAGGATTCATCCCCGGCCTGTGCTGAGATAACAAATATTACCGGTTGTGGTACTGAGCCCCTCGCAGAGCAGGATGGCCCCAGGCTCATTCTGCTGCTTGTGGTGTGTTAGTTGATCTGAGCTGTCTGGGTCGGGGTAGGAGCTGCCTGGGTCGGTATGTTATATTTGAGTCAATGTAAGCTGCATGTGTCCGTTTAGGAACAGTGTGGTCCTTTCGAGAAACTGTCTGCGCATGTTTATGTCTGTGTAGGAGCTCTTGGTCTGTTTAGGTGCTCCCTGGGTCAGGGTAGGAGCTGTGTGGTTCTATGGAGGAACAAATGGATTTATGTAGGAGCTGTCTGTGTCAGGGTAGGATCTCCCTGGGTCGGTGTCGGAAAGTCTGTGCCTGTGGTGGTACTCCCTGTGTCAGGGTAGGTGCTGTCTGGGTCTGCGTAGGAGCTGCCTGAGCCTATGTAGCAACTGTTTTGATATATATAGACATACTAAGCTGTCTGATGGGGCTGAGATCTGCCGGCCCAGCCCTGAAAGTGTGAATGTGTCAGAAAACACGATGGCCGGGATGAGGAGGTGGGTGGGGCTATGAACTGACAATAAGCCCCTGCCCAAACAAAACTGGCCACAGTCACATCACCGAATGCTCACTTCCGGGGCGATTGTTGCGTCACTTGCTGCCTCCATGTCTTCCCACTGCCTTTGCTGAAACATTGTCTAAATCTGAGGCCTTCGCCAAACTAATGCAGAAACTCTGCTGCTGCGCTCGGGATGGCCACCTGCTCCCTCGATACATTACCGTCCTCACAGCTCATTAACTGTCTGACTGGAGCAGTGCGGCGCTTTAGAAGACAGGGAGAGAAGACAAAGTCAGAGCTGTCTCGGTCTCAAGCGCTCTGGTGATCAAGAATGACCAACACATGCCTTGATTATGGAAACGCCTTGATTGTACCTCATTCCACCATCGGGCTCGTTGGTCTTGGGGTATGATTTCGCTTCGGGTTTGCTAGCGCAAACGATGCGAGAGGCTTGCATTTATACAGCGCCTGACACGACCACCGGATGTCCCAAAGCGCTTTACAGCCAATGACTTATTTTTGTAAATCACTGTGGTAATGTAGGAAACTCGGCTGCCAATTTGCGCACAACAAGCTCCCACAAACAGCAATGTGATAAAGGCCAGATAATCATATTTTTGTTAAGCAGATTGAACATAAGAACATAAGAAATAGGAGCAGGAGTAGGCCATACGGCCCCTCGAGTTTGCTCAGCCATTCAATAAGATCATGGCAGATCTGATCATGGACTCAACTCCACTGCCCTGCCGACTCCCCATAACCCTAGACTCCCTTACCATTCAAAAATCTGTCCATCTCCAACTTAAATATTTTCAATGACCTAGCCTCCACAGCTCCCTGGGGAAGAGAATTCCAATGATTCACGAACCTCTGAGAGAGGAAATTCCTCCTTATTTCCGTTATAATTGGGTGCCCCCTTATTCTGAAATGATGCCCCCCAGTTCTAGATTCCCCCACGAGGGGAAACATCCTCTCTCCGTCTACCCTCTCAACCCCCTTCAGAATCTTATATGTTTCAATAAGATTCCCTCTCATTCTTCTAAATTCCAATGAGTATAGGCCCAACTTGGTCAACCTTCCTTCATAAGACCACCCCTTCATCTCCGGAATCAACCTCGTGAACCTTCTCTGAGCTGCCTCCAATGCAAATATATCCTTTTTTTAATAAGGAGACCAAAACTGTACGCAGTTCTCCAGGTATGGTCTCATCAACGCCCTGTACAGTTGTAACAGGACTTAGCGACTTTTATACTCCATTCCATTTGTAATAAAGGGGAACATTCCATTTGCCTTCCTAATTATTTGCTGTACCTGCATGCTAACTTTTTATGATTCATGTACAAGGACCCTCAGATCCCTCTGTACTTCAAAATTTTGTAATCTCTCCCCATTTAAATAATAATTTGGCTTTTTATTTTTCCTACCAAAGTGGATAACTTCGCATTTTCTCACATTATACTCCATCTGCCAGCTTTTTGCCCACTCACTTAGCCTATCTATATCCCTTTGGAGATTATTTGCGTCCTGCACACTATTTGCTTTCCCACCTATCTTTGTATCATCAGCAAATTTGGCTACATTACACTCGGTTCCTTATTGTCTGTTTTTATACTTCTTGCTAGCTTACTCTCATAAGCTATCTTCTCTCACTTTATCATTTTTTTAGTCGTCCTTTGCTGGTTATTTTTTTTTCCAATCCTCTGGCCTTCTGCTATTCTTCGCAACATTGTATGCCTTTGTTTACAATTTGATACTATCCTTTACTTTCTTAGTTAGCCACGGGTGATTCATCCTTCTCTTAGTCTTTCTTTCTTACTGGAATAAATCTTTGCTGAGAGTTATGAAATATCTCCTTAAATATTTGCCACTGCTTTTCCACAGTCTTATCCTGTAATATATTTTCCCAGTCCACTTTAACCAAGTCTGCCTTCATACCTTTATAATTACCTTTATTTAAGTTCAAGAGACTAGAAAAACTAGCTCCGAGAAACTGGAACGCTGAACAGTGAAAGGTGACAGTGTTTATTGTGAGGGTTTTCGATTTGTTCAGACACACATCTGGTATAAAAGTAGCCGCTACCCGGGCGTGATTCGAACACGCAGTGTTATGATCAGGAGTTAGACGTGTTCCCAAAATCCTGTAAAATAGTTCAAATAACCCCATATAGATGAGCTTCCTTTATAGGGTGGAATTTTGAGACACCACGTCATCAATTTCTGACTTTCTGACATGAAACCTTTCAAACCCCCGACAGCTCCCGTGGGGTGTGAGACAGCCATGAGACCTAGCATTCCCTGTCAGCGCCCATATCCCGCTCGCTTCTGCCGCCTGCTGCCAGTGATCGACAACAAATCCAATTACAGAGACAGGGCGCAAATAATCATCAGGGAAAGAGGCATGGGTTCAACATCCAAATTAAAGGGACAGCATCAGCTGAACAGTTCTGGGGTGTGGACTTCGGTCAGAGCTGCAAATAAATAGGTGTAAGATTGAGATAAATTATTTCATCTGGTGTGAGGGTCCAGCACAATTGGACATAAACATAAAATTAGAGCTATCCCGTTAAGGGATGATGTGAGGAAGCTGTTCTTCACACAGAGGTCAGTGGAAATCTGGAACTCCCTCCTCCAAAAAGCCGTTGAGGCTGGGGGTAAATTGACAGTTTCAAAATTGAGATCGATAGATTTGTGTTCGGCGAGGATTTGAAGATGCATGTGATATCGCAGGTAGATGGAGTTAAGATATAGATCAGCCATGGGGGGGATGTGAGGAAAAAACTTTTTACGCAGCGAGTGCTGATGACCTGGAACTCGTTGTCGACGGAAGTGGAGGAAGTGGAGACACTCAATGATTTCAAGGGGAGACTGGATAGGCACTTGAGGGGAATAATCTTGCAGAGCTACGGGGTTAGAGCGGGAGAATGGGACTGACTGGATTGCTCTACAGAGACGGCACGAACTCGATGGGCCGAATGGCCTCCTTCTGTGACGTTATGACTCTATGACTCCATGACTCTATGACTGTGATCCAATAAAATGGCGGAGCAGGCTTGAGGGGTTGAATGGATTCCTCCTGTTTCTATGTTCCTATGACGTTAACAGGATAGAAATATAAACAACTACAAACATACGTTGCACTTTATTCATATTTAACAGCAAAAATATCCGAGCCGTGCGCCACTATGCTCCGATCAGGGAAAAACTCCCGAAGCTGCTGTGTGGTTTTCCTGTGGCTCCCTTGCCTCTCTCTCCCCTTCCTCTCACACGCTGCCGGTTTTTAACCCTTGTTTTAAATCTGCTGCTCTGGGCCAGTGCATTCCACAGTCTACAAATATCGTTTCACTGTTTGACTTCTCTGTTTATTAGTTATGAATCACCTTGAGTGCAATGGTGGCGTTTGTGACGTCAGACTAAAAGGCGGCCTATTGTAAACACGTTGGGGTCACAGTTGATTTTTCCACAGAACTGAAACTAATTCATTCAAGATGGAATATTGTATTTGCTGCATCACAATAAACACTATCTTATAATAAATAGTGGCTCATTCGCTCCCCCGTGTCAGAGGAAGAATTGTCTGATCCCCTCATTTATTTCATGTAAGAATCAAACTCAGGTACTCATTCAGAATCAACTCACAGATTGAAACTGAGATAAACGCAGATAGAGATACAGACAGCATCGGGATACATGGCGGAATAGACAAGAGAGATGGAGAAATACAAAACGGCCTCATACTCCCACAGGCAGTGACAGGCAGCTGATAGATATCAGTGAGGGGAGGGGCGCGCCTCACAGAAACAAAGTTAAAAGCTCTATATTTGAATGCTCGCAGCATTCGTAACAAGATAGATGAGTTGACGGCACAAATAGATACAAATGTGTATGATCTGATCGCCATTACAGAGATGTGGTTGCAAGGTGACCAGGGCTGGGAACTGAATATTCTAGGGTATTTGACAATTCGGTAGGATAGACAGAAAGGAAAGGGAGGTGGGGTGGCTTTGTTGGCAAAGGATGGGATCAGTGCAGTGTTGAGAAGTGATATTGGCTCAGAAGATCAACATGTAGAATCGGTTTGCGTGGAGATAAAAAATAATAAGGGGAAAAAGTCACTGGTGGGCGTAGTCTACAGGCCCCCAGACAGTAGCAATATTGTTGGACAGAGTATAAATCAACAAATAATGGAGGCCTGTAAAAAACGTACGCTAATAATCATGGGTGATTTTAATCTCCATATTGATTGGACAAATCAAATTGGCCATGGTAGCCTTCGGGAGGAGTTCATAGAGTGCATCCGGGATGATTTCCTAGAACAGTATGTAATGGAACAAACCAGGGAGCAGGCTTTCTTGGATCTGGTAAAGTGCAATTTGACAGAATTACTAAATGATCTCATAGTAAAGGATCCTCTAGGAAAGAATGATCATAACATGGTTGAATTTCAAATTCAGTTGGAGGGTGAGAAAGTTGTGTCTCAAACAAGTTTCCTGATCTTAAACAAAGGCAATTACAATGGCATGAGAGCAGAACTGGCTAAAGTGGACTGGAAAATTAATTAAAAAGTAAGACAGTTGAATTGCAGTGGCGGACATTTAAGGAGATATCTTATAACTCTCAACAAAAATATATTCCAGTGAGAAAGAAAGATTTTAAGAGACGGGAGCATGATCCGTGGCTAACTAAAGAAGTAAAGGATGATATCAAATTGAAAACGAAGGCATACAATGTTGTCAAGATTGTTGGGAGGCCAGAGGGTAGGGATATTTTTTAAAACCAGCAAAGGATGATTAAAAAAATAATAAAGCGAGAGAAGATGAATTATGAGAGTAAACTGGCAAGAAATATTAAAACAGAAAGTAAGAAATTCTACATGTATATAAAAAGGAAGAGAGTAGCTAAAGCAAACATTGGTCCCTTAGAGGATGAGAATGGGGAATTAATAATGGGGAACGGGGAAAATGCTGGAGTCCTTCATTAAGGAAGCAGTAGCAGGGCATTTGGAAAATCATAATGCTGTCCAGCAGAGTCAGCATGGTTTTATGAAAGGGAAATCATGTTTAACAAATTTGCTGGAGTTCTTTGAGGATGTAACGAGCAGGGTGGATCAGGGTGACCCAGTGGAAGTGGTGTATTTGGATTTCCAGAAGGCTTTCGATAAGGTGATACATAAAAGGTTACTGCATAAGATAAGAGCTCACGGAGTTGGGGGTAATATATTAGCATGGATAGAGAATTGGCTAACTAACAGAAAGCAGAGAGTCGGGATAAATGGATAATTTTCCGGTTGGCAAACGGTAACTAGTGAGGTGCCACAGGGATCGGTGCTGGGGCCTCAACTATGTAGCCAAGTTTGCGGATGAAACGAAAATGGGTGGGAAAGCAAGTTGTGCAGAGAGCTCAAAGAATCTGCAAAGGGATATAGACAGGCTAAGCGAGTGGGCAAACATTTTGCAGATGGATTATAATGTACGAAAGTGCGAGCTGATCCACTTTGGCTTCCGCTAGGATTCCAACCCAAGATCTAAAGGATGAGGCAAAGCGGGTAAGGGATGCTCAAGAGGTGCCAGACAGGGTAAGGGACACTCAGGGCCGATCAGACAAGAGAAGGGAAGCTCAGGGCCTATCAGACAGGGTAACGGACGCTCAGGGGCTATCAGACAGTTTAACAGACGCTCAGGGCCTATTAGACAAGGTAAAGTACGCTCAGGGCCTATCAGACAGGGTAAGGGACGCTCAGGGCCTATCAGAGCGGGTAAGGGAAGCTCAGGCTCTATCAGACAGGGTAAGGGACACTCAGGGGCAATCAGACAGTGTAAGAGACGCTCAAGGGCCTATCAGACAAGGTAAGGGACGCTCAGGGCCTATCAGAGCGGGTAAGGGACGCTCAGGCTCTATCAGACAGGGTAAGGGATGCTCAGGGCCTAACAAACAGAGTAAAGGACTCTCAGGGCCTATCAGACAGGGAAAGGGACGCTCAGGGCCGATCAGAGAAAGTAAGGACCGCTCAGGGCCTATCAGAGCGGGTAAGGGACGCTCAGGAGGTATCAGAGAGGCTAATGGATGCAGTTATTACTTTCTAAACCTCACATTTTCTAAATATCAATAAAAGCAAACGTTGAATTCGAATGTTACAGATGGTTTGCCGTGTCTCACGCGGGGACATTGAGAAGGTAGAGTGAGGCCGGACTGGACATTTGCAACGCTCAGAAATACATTTTTAAATGACACAGATTCTCCACCCCAATACGATAACAAATAAAACAGATACATCTAAATATATTTATAACTAATAGAGGTGGAAAAGGATTTACATTTAACACAATAGCAACTCACAAATACATGTGTGTTCAACATGGTCACACCCATATAAACTTACAACCAACACAGGTGATTGTTTGCGAAAAAAGCACTTGCATTGATTGTCTTTAAAGCCATTATATTTACATGGCACTTTGCATTGTACTTCCTCCAAAGCCGCTGGAGATTGAGGAGAATGATTTTGTTCCTGACATATTATTTCTCAGGCGGATTAGAACATATTTTGAGCGCAAGTCCAATATCAGAAGTCGACATTAAAAAGGGGCTCATGCGGGACCTTTCGCAAATTTCAATCTATAATGCCCAAAGCGAGATTCATAAACCTAGACTTAAGAGTCACTCTGTCTGTAATACAAGACCCAATCAACTGGTTATCAAACGTAAAAACAAATGGATTTGTCATGTATTGTACATTGCATTTTGACTGATTCAGGTAAGCAGAATATTGGAGACAGCAGTTTTACATTCCCAATACCAATGCTCTGTCACGTGTGCCCCAAGTTCCATTCCCGTTCCAAGACCTCTTTTTACTGTCAATGACTTCCCCGGAATGTGCTTGGAGAAGTGTTAGAATCGCAATAAAGCCCTTCCCACTGTCGCTTCCTCTAAATCTCCGCCCAGGATTTTCACCAGTGCAAGGTTCATCAGCTTGAGCTACTGCTTAAATTGTTCTCAGCATTAACTGTGCTGATACTTTAACTTGTCCCACTACACGGCATCTCCAAATGTGTCTGTTGCATCTCGAGGGCACTTTTCAGACGTAAACCTGCAACATCTGCCGGAGAAAGATTCATTTTCAGCGGTTCCAACAACAATGAGTCGATCGATATCAATCTCAACATCCTCAACTACACGCTACAGATGTAAATCTCTCCGCTCCTCTGCTTCCGTGATATCTTGTTTCGCAGCGATGTGCAGTTTACGCTCTTTGAGGCTGCAATCGCTGCTTTCCGCCGGCAGCGGGCGCTTGGAGAGAGCGGGGCCTGTCAGGCGGCCTGAACATTGCTGCTGTCGCGGCCTCACTCACTCCGGGAGCTGGGGAACAGCAAACAAACTCATGGGTTTGTTGCCGCGTCTGAAATGCGGCTCTGAACTGTTGCTATTAACAGAGGCAGCGCTGCAGGATCCTGTAATGATCTCTTACACTGTCGGTATCTATGTAGAGTTTGAGTATGTACAGAACTGTATAGAGAAAAGGACAATACCGCGCGGCTGTTAATGTATTTCCCTGATCGCTACCAGAAACAGATGATTGAACCGGGGACCTGTTGTACTTTAGACGGAAGTGATAACCGCTGCACTTCGGAAACCGCTGCTCTCTAAATAATTATAGGAACAACTAAGAAGAGCAACTGTCATCTATAAATACTCTTACCCTGCGACACGGGTTCTATTCCACGTCGAGGAGTTAAATTTTTAAAAACAGTTTATTCTATTAATTACGCAAAACTCATTAAACTGTGTGATAAGTTTGTTCTAATCGCCATTAATCAACCGATAACTTTCTGTTTCGGACTGTCCAAATACTCACATGGTTAACGAGTCACAGGCAAAACTTCAAAACGTTTTTTGTGTTCTGCGTGTGATAAATTTTCATCCGTTCTCATTTTACAGACTGTATTTTAGGAGTTGTTTAAAAATGTTCAATGCTTATGACACCAGGAATCTGATACAGCCTTTGGTAAATTCACCAGCTCGTGAATACATGAGAGTAATTCCTGCTGCACTCTATCATATAACCCCAGCCAATGCTCCTCAATTAAACAACATAACCAGTGCCCCTGCGTCCCGCACTATTAAACAACCAGAGATGTGCAAGTGAATGAACACGGATAACGCGTGCTACATGTGCGCGGCTCTAGTGGCGCAATCGGTTAGCGCGCGGTACTTATATGCCAATTGCAGGCGAGGGTGAATTGCCCAGATTGTGAGATCGAGCCTCATCTGAAGCAGCCGATGCTTTTGCGGTGTGATATTTCTACCGGAGCAGAAGCTGCAACTGGTGTTTCCGCAAGCTATATTTTATTAGCAGTTCCTCGTGGGCACTTAGGTTACTCAGGCCCACCGTGTTGCAATAACGGATGAGAGTTTTAAAGAAGCCCTTCAGTGTTACTTATTGACAGGAGGGAAGGTGGGGCCAGTTTTAACTGTTAAACCAGCAACTATCAGACAAAGAATAATGTGCAGGAAATAGATTCGATTTTAACGCAGTGACTAAGCCTCTGGCAGAAACGAAAAGATGTGTAAACTCACGGGTTATCTGTACATGTTTCCAACATCATTTTGATCTCAAACAAGGATTCACCTGAACACGTTGTTGAGAATTACACGGACGGAAGTTACATACATACAATCGCCCAAACACCATATCCACAATTATAGATTCATTTAACCACCGAACCTCTACACTGCAGGAGCGAGATCGTCCATACAGGATGTTCAATTACCATTGCCCTGATGGACAGTATCACACACATACTTGTCGTCAAACTTCCGACAAAATCTTAGGTCAATCTCAGAGTAGGACCGAGTGGCTTCGTTATATGGAGAGTACATCGGGCTCTCGGTGGCTCTCAACGTGACATTGTCACTCAGATAACCACAATTTACAATGGGACACGCAACTTGTTGGGTGTCGTTACGTGGGTACAGGGCCACAAACAAACAACCGTCAAACTGACAATTCCCCAAGTGAGCCTTAACCCATTCAGACCAATTTGATCCCAGGGCTGTGCGGGCCAGGTCCAGCGGTCAATTTTGGTTGAATAAAGCTCTAACGATATTCCTTATTAATTTATTCAGACACAATTGCACATTTTGTCAAAAGTTGGCCCACGCTGCCCCGTTTAACACCTGCAGAGATAAGTTCCCGAATGCCATCAGGACTGAGTGGCTATTCTGGTTGAAATTAATTGAGGCATTGTCTGGAATCTTCCAGTCCTCAGTCATCGCCATCTCGAGCGCCAATCCCTTTGTTCAACCTGGGTCATCGTCAATAATTGATATCTAAGAACCTCAACATCCTTCGAATTTATGCCGACCTCTATGGATCCCAAGATAGTATCAAACAATGTCTTTTTTGTTGGTGCCAAGAGGTGAACCACGTCTTCTGAAAAGACGCCTCATTTTTTATATAATCCGAGCACTCTGGGTAGGACTGAGCAAACGTGGTAGAATTGGGAATATATTTAAAAATCTTCATTCTTAACTGAGCATCTAGAATAACATGGATTGCGTGATTATTTTCCCTGCAGAAGGCCAGCCGGATGGCCCAGAGCCAGCTCACTCACCCCTAAGATTAACAGTTGCCCAATCCATCCGACACGTTGTGGGAATGTGCTCAATGTCAATTGACCGATGCCCAACCAGGATCCTGTAATGTCAAGTCACTCTCACCTCAAACGCTTCAGCCTTGTCTTTTGCACTCACCTGCTGGGCTCCACCTTCATTGAGGATGGGGATATTCATGGAGCCTCCTCCTCCCGTTACTTGTTTAATGATCCACCACCATTCTCGAATGGATGTGGCAGGACTGCAGAGCTTTGATCTGATCCATGATTTTGGGATGCTTAGCCCTGACTATAGCATGCTGCTTCCGCTTTTTAGGCTGCACGTAGTCCTGTGTTGGCATTTCATTTTTAGGTACGCTTGGTGCTGCTCCTGGCATGCTCTTCTACACTCTTTATTGAACCAGGGTTGGTCCCCCTGACTTGATGGTAAAGTGAGGGATATGCCGGGCCATGAGATTACAGATTGTGGTGGAATATAATTCTGCTGCTGCTGATGGCCCACAGCGCTTAATTGACGTCAAGTTTTCAGCTGCTAGATCTATTCTGAATCTATCCCATTTAGCACGGTGGTGGTGTGACACAACACGATGGACGGTGTCCTCAGTGTGAAGACGGGACTTCGTCTCCACAATGACTGAGCGTTGGTCACTGCTACGGACAGTTGCATCTGCGACAGGTAGATTGGTGAGGACGAAGTCAAGCATGTTTTTCCCTCCTGTTGGTTCTTCCACCATCTGTCGCAGGCCCAGAATCGCAGTTATATCCTTCAGAACTCGGCCAGTTATGGTGCTATCGAGCCACTATTGGTGACGGACATTGACGTCCCCCACCCAGAGTACATTCTGTGCCCTTACTACTCTCGGTGCTTCTTCCAAGTAGTGTTCAACATGGAGGAGTACTCATTCATCAGCTGAGGGAGGGCGGCAGTTGGTAATCATCAGGAGGTTTCCTTGCCCAGAAGCCATGAGGACTCCCAGGACCACTCCTTCCCGACTGTATAACACTGTGCCACCACCCCTGGTGGGTCTGTCCTGCCGGTGGGACAGAACATACCCAGTGATGGTGATGGAGCAGTGGCTGAAAGATAAGCTTCTGTGAGTATGACTGTGTCAGCCGGTTGCTTGACTAGTCTGTGGGACAGCACTCTCAATTTTGGCACACGTCCCAAGTGTTTGTGAGGAAGACTTTGCAGGGTCGACTCGGCTGTGTGTGCTGTGTTCGTAGTCGGTACCGAGGTCGATCGTCCGGTTTATTTCTTATTATTTTGTTTCGTAGCGGTTTGTTACAACTGAGTGGCTTCCTAGGCCGTTTCAGAAGGCAGTTGAGAGTCAACCACATTGTGGGTCACATATAGGCCAAACCAGGTTAGGATCCTCCTCTAAAGAACATTAGTGAACGAGATGGGTTTTTACGGCAATCCGATAGTTTCAAGTTTACCATTGCTGATACAAGCTTTTTTTTAAATTCCAGATTTATTTAATTAACTGAATTTAATTTCCTCAGCTGCAGTGGTGGGATTTGAACTCACGTCTCTGGATCATAAGTCCACGCCTCTGGAGTATCTAGCCCAGTGACATTACCACTACACTACCGTTCCCCATCTCTCGCACTCCGAGAGCCCGGACGGCGGACCGCACCGACCTCCCTCCTTTAGATCAGTCTTCACCCACTTGCTGCGGATCTCCTGGCGGAACGGCAGCGCGTCTGAATGTAGATCAGAAGGCTGCGTTTCCGTATCACGTCGAAGTCGCGGAATTTTCACATTAACAGTCACATTTTTGAAGATTAACCTGTTCACAATTGTTGCAAAAAGCATTTTCTGAGGTCAGTGCTCCTTTTTTGTTACTTTCGATTTACACACAGTTTTATTGATCCCTTTCTATTTTATCTCGGAACAATGTTTAAGGGATGTGGTGTGTTCAGTGTTTCTACAATAAATCTCTCACCCAGTGTGAGAAGTGAAGCACAAACCGCCCAGCTTGGGGCTCGCACCTTCTACAGAGACGCCTTTTACGGATGGTTGATTAAATCGTGTGGCTGATAAGACCAAAGTCGCCGGTTCGATTTCGTTTAAAAAGTTTGTTTCTGACTTTCACAGTTTTTCGTAATATTCAACATCCGGACTTTACAAAAACAAAATCCACACAAACTGTCAGGGGGGAATTATTTGATTAACATCATTTGCCCCTTTGCACTGGGGCGGAGTAACAAACCTTTCTGTTTATTTGTCTTTCCTCGTTTGCTGATAAGCACACGGCCTGTTCCCGTTAATGGTCACAAGCAGTAACAGACAGACAGAGCGTGTCTGAACGCCCCGAGATGTGCAAAAGTCATCAGTTTAGGACAAATCAGGAGAGGATGCTTCGCAATATTAAGCAACAGGATTTCAGTGAACACTCGGGAATTTGCTCCCCATATTTATCAATCATCTGGATGAAGGAATCGAGAGTTGTGTATCCAATTTAGCAGATCACACTGATTTCAGAGGCACAGTAAAATGTGTGGATGGGAACAGAAAGTTAAAAAGGAACATAGACAAGAAGAAAGCGAGGGAGGGAAAAACTAGCCCACATTCGTGATCTCTATTTCATATTCTTTCAATTATAATTGCCTTCGTATGAAGAAATGTTTCTTAAATACACTCCTGTATGGCCTGGCTCTATTTTAATGTTATGTGCCCTTGTCTAGACTCCCGAAGCAACGGGAAAACGTTTCTCTCTATTTACTCAAACAATTGCTTACAAAACCCCAATCAAATCAACATTCCAGGAAATACAAGCTTAGTTTCTGTAATGTCTCCTCATAATCTAACCTTTGGGGCCCTGGTAACATTCTGGTGTAAGTCCAGCCTGTTCGCCAATGTTTTAAATGAACGGTCAGCTTCAGTCGGTGAAACCAATTTACTTATTTCCGGTTAGGTTAGGTTAGAGAACTATTTTGAAATGGTCGGGTGTAAACCAGCTCTGACCGTGTAGGCGACGTTCTCATTTGACGTGTAGAACGCCCAGTACAGAACTCGAACTTGCAATCTTCAGATAAACAACACACTCAAACTCCTGAGCTAGACAGCGTATCCATCAGGCCACGCGACCACTGACTGACGCTGATTGTATCGGGTCCGCTTTAGTTATCAGTGTCGATGTGTTTAATGTATATTATCTTGCTTCATTGCGCAACTGGGACTTTCAACTTCCACGTCACAAGAAAACCGACAACTGAACTTGTAGTGTTGGAAAGGAAGGATGTGCTTGAGGGGACATGGACGAGATACATTTGTTTAGAATTGAGGAGCAAAAAGGGTATTGTTGGTATTTTATAGGCCTCCAAATTGTGAGAGGGAGCTAGCGGAGCAAATCTGCAGGGAAATCGCAGAGATATTCAAGAACTATAGAGTGGTGATACTGGGGAACTTTAATTACCTAAATATCGATTGGGATAATGCTAAGGTAAATGAAAGGAGAGGGAGTAATTACTGAAATGTGTTCAGGAGAATTTCCTTGACCAATATGTACTTGGCCGAACTAGGCAGGAGGCATTGCTGGATCTGGTGCTGGGGAATAAGGTGGGCCAGGTCGAACAAGTGTCTGTGGGAGAACAAATGTGTACGAGTGATCATCGTATCATAAGGTTTAGATTAACAATGGAGAGGAAAAAGGAACAACCTAGAGTGGAACTTCTAAGCTGGAATAGGGCTAACTTCAATGGGATGCGAAAGGATCTCGCCAGGGTAAAATGGAACCAAAGACTGACAGGAAAAACTGTAAAGGAACAACGGGTGATCTTTACAAATTTTCTTGAACAATGGTGTCACATTTGCCACTTTGTAATCCTCAAGCATCTCCCCCGCATCTAGGAAGATTGGAAAATTATGGCAAACCCTTCCGCTATCTCCTCCCCCAATTCCCTTAGCAACCTGCGATGCAAGGCAGCTGGACCAGGCGACTTGTCCACTCTAAGCATAGCCATCCTTTCTAGTACATCCAAGTACATTCTAGGTACATTTCAACAAGAGTGAAGGGTAAGGGAACCAAAGCAAGTGCTCCTTGGATGACGAGGGAGATAGAGAAGATGATGAAACAAAAAAAGAGGTTGAATGATGCATGTCAGTGAATTCTTCAAGGGAGAACCAGACCAAATACAATAAGTTGAGAGGGGATGTGAAGATGAAAATAAGATTGGCAAAGAGAGATTAAAAGAGTAGAATGGCGGTTAACATAAAAGGGAACTTAAAAATCTATTACCGGAATTTAAACAGTAATCGGGTAGTAAGAGTCAGCATGGGGCCTATTAGAGACAAAGAAGGTGATATATGCTTAGAGGCGCAGGGCAAGGCTAGAATACTCAATGATTACTTTGTATCGGTGTTTACTAAGGAGTTGGATGCTGAAAATATATCGGTAGAAGTGGAAAAAGTAGAAGCTATGGGAGGGGTGACAATTGATAGACAGGATGTACTGGAAAGGCTGGGTATGCTTAGAGTGGACAAGTCGCCTGATCCAGATGGCTTGCATCGCAGGTTGCTAAGGGAATTGGGGGAGGAGATAGCGGAAGGGTTTGCCATAATTTTCCAATCTTCCTTGATGCGGGGGAGATGCCTGAGGATTGGAATGTGGCAAAAGTGAGACCATTGTTAAAATAAGGTTGTAAAGACAATCCTAGTAACTAGTATCCGGTTAGTTTGACATCAGCGGTTGTTAAAGTTTTAGAAACAATAATCAAGGAAAAATTAACGGGCGCTTGGAGAGGTTTCAGCTAATTAAGGTCAGCCAACACGGATTTGTAAAAGGTAGATAGTGTTTGACTAATCTAATTAAAATTTTTGATGATGCAACAGAGAGGATTGATGAAGGGACTGCAATGGATGTTGTCTACATGGATTTTCGGAAGGCGTTTGACAAAGTACCACATAGAAGTCTGGTTAACAAAATTGAGGCTCATGGAATAGGTGAGTCAGTGGCAGCTTGGATAAGGAATTGGCTTAACGACAGAAGACATCGAGTTGTGGTTAATGGCTGTTATTCAGACAGGAGGATGGTAGACACTGCTGTTCCCCAAGGATCACTGCTGGGGCATCTACTTTTTTGATGTATATAAATGACCTGGATATTGGAATACAGAGTAGAATTTCTAAATTTGCAGATGACACCAAACTTGGGGATGTGGCAAACAGTGATGATGATACCAATCGACTGCAACATGACAGAGACAGGCTAGCAGAATGGACATACAAGTGGCAGCTGGAATTTAATACAGAGAAGTGTGAGGTGATGCATTTTAGCAGAAGAAACAGCGGGAGGCAATATACACTTAATGGCACAGTTTTAAAGAGTGTACAGGGACAGAGGGACCTGAGAGTTAATGTGCATAGATCCCTGAATGTGGCGGGACATATTGAGAGAGTAGTTAACAAAGCATATGGAATCTTGGGCTTCATAACTAGAGGTATTGAGTACAAAATTAGAGAAGTTATACTCAACCTTTATAAAGCGATGTTGGGCCTCAACTGGAGTGTTGCGTCCAGTTTTGGTCACCACACTTTAGGAAGGATGAGAAGGCCCTCGAGAGGGTGCAGATGAGATTTACCAGAATGGTTCCGAGGATGGGAGATCTTAGCTACAAGGACAGGTTGGAGAAGCTGAATTTGTTTTCATTAGAGCAAAGGAGGTTGAGGGATGATTTGATAGATTTTCACAAGATTATGATGGTTTTGGATAGCCTAGACGGGGAAAGGCTGTGCCCACTAGTTGATGGTACAAGGAGTATGGGACACAGTTTTACGGTTTTGCGCAAGAGATACAGCGGGGACGTGAAGAAAATCATTTTTACGCAGCGAGCGGTGATGACATGGAATTCGCTGCCGACGGAAGTGGTGGAAGCGGAGGCCCTCAATGTTTTCAAGGGTAGACTGGATAGGTACTTGAGGGAAATAAACTTGCGGTGCTTCGGTGATAGAGCGGGGGAATAGGACTATCTGGATTGCTCTACAGAAAGCCGGTGCGGACTCGATGGTCCGAATGTCCTCCTTCTATGCCGTTCTGAGTCTCTGACTCAATGACCTGCTTTCTGATGAACATCGTCCCAGTCTCACCGATATGTGCAGCATCTGGATTCATAGGCAAATAGACAAGCGAAACAGATCAAGATAATACGGTCTGAACCGCCACTCGACAGCCGTTTTTGTGCAGCGTTTCAGGGAAGTTCTTTCATTTAAAACATTAGTAAAATTTCGAAATCTGCATTGGCCGGGAATCGAACCCGGGTCTCCCGCGCGGCAGACGAGAATTCTACACCTGAACCACCAATGCTCACATTTCAATAGCTTCAACTTTCGAGACACAACAATTACTTTGCGCTTTTTGTTCATCCAACGGGAAGCACAATGGAACATAAGGCAAAGTGGTTCAGACGCTGAAAATGGATTTATTCAGAAATTGCTTGAAAAACTCCGCAGGTCCGGGACAACTGTGGAGAGAGAAACAAAGGGTTAACGATACAGGTCGATGAGCTCTCCTGAGGACTGAGGACTGAGGCCTTGCAGCAATCCAAAGTATTGCAGATAATTTTATTAGGATTGCTTTTCCCATAAAAACTTAAGAACTTAAGAATTATGAGCAGGAGCTCCGCTTTTCAATAAGATCATGGCTGATCTTCGACCTCAACTCCACTTTCCCGCCCGATCCTCATATCCCTTGATTCCCCGAGAGTCCAAAAATCTAGCTCTCTCAGTCTTGAATATAACCAACGAATCAGCATTCACAGCGCTTTGGGTAAAGAATTTCAAACATTCTCAAACCTTCTGAGTGAAGAAATTCCTCCTCATCTCAGCCTTAAATGGCCGACATCTTATCCTGAGACTATACCACCTATCTCTAGACTCTCCAGAAAGGGGAAACATTCATTCAGCATCTACCCCGTCAATCCCCTTCAGAATCTGATATGTCCCATGTTCTGTTCTGTGTGACAGTCTGCAGAACACTTTCGGAATTTGTTCAAGCCTCCCAGCATGCCTTCCTGAAAAGTTACTTTATCAGTTCCTTTATTGAAATAAGACTCTTAATCAGGCTCAGCTGTATTAGCAGATAATTAGTGCAGCTTTCTAGCCAATACTTTAATTTCCTTAAAACCGGCACTGAAATATATAACAGCTTCAAAGGGGAGCGGATGCTGGGATTCGGATCGATCTTCTTCGGCCGGCACGGACACGATGGGCCGAAAAGTCTCGTTCTGTGATTCTGAAGAAACAAACTATATGAAGCATTGCGTGCAAATCCGCTGCGAGCAGGGATTGAATCTACGCGGGGAAAACCCTTTGAATTTGAATTCCAGAGCCTTGCCTACTCGGCCATCACAGCTGCATAAAGGTATTCTCCAACAAGTTAAATTCTCAAATTTCTAATGCTGAAATATATTTTTAAGCTTGGCAAATATAACAGCACTGGTTTGTGTCCTGAGACAAACAAGTGGTTTGCAGCTGTCAATCATAACACGGTTTGGAGGGAACTTCTTGCATTAATCAAACCGCCGACAGCCTCCAGCTGTCAATCAACTCTCCCCATCAGAAAGAAAGAGAGAGAGAGAGAGAGACTGTCAGAGAGCTTCCTGCATCCAGCCCTGAGCCTGTAGCATTCACCAACTGCTCACCCACACACCGCTGTCATAAACACTGAACATTTTTACCCAGACCCTTCAAATACAGTCGATAAAATGAGAAAAGATCAAAGTTCATTTCAATTCGGACAAATGGAACAAAAGTTAATAAACTTTCCACCGTCACTCGGTAACCACGTTAGGCATTCCTTCAATCGGTAGAATAAGTTATCGTCTGTTAGAATTTTTTACACTGGGTTGAATAATTTCTGTGTCAGGATTGTTCCAGCGTCGTAAACCAGGGGAACGCGCCGACCGAGCTGTGGCTTGATCGCTTCTGGGCATTCGGACAATACGCCCTTCATTCTGCTCTGATTCACTTTCCCAAAGCGGATCGACGGATTCCCAAATCTGGTGACTGGGTTTTCTTTTTTTGGTTCCTTTCGATTGGTCGCGCTCCCGACTGGCAATTCATTCCAAAACTCGGAGCACCCCTCCCCCTTGCATCGTGCCCCAGCCTCGATTGAAAGCGACCAACAGCAACCCCAACCTCGTCACCTACCCGCTGACAGACACACCGCGGTCACACTCTGCTTCAGTGAGATTAATGTCCAGAGCGGGTTCAAGGTCGAATGCAATTGCGAGCAGCAATCCTAGTGTATGTTAAAGCTGCAGGATTTACCAAAAAATAACGTTTAAGTTTCATAACTTTCTGCACAATGTAGAGTATTTGTTTAGAAGTGGCAATTATCAGTAATGAATTTGATTCCCACTATAAAAGTTAAATCTGCTGCATTTTAAAGGCTGTAGTAATGAAGTAAGGTAATAATTTAAATGAATGAAAGGCACAACCTGTTTCCTGATTGGAGGACCAGGCCCACGTGATCCCAGTTACGCTTTCGCACAGGCCCCGCCCCTGAGCTCCATGGCCATTGCGCTGCCCTCCAGCACGCAACGTCAGAGAGCAATTTACCAAGGAGGCCCGCCATCAGGTATTCTAAACGCAGGTCCGCAGCCTACTCCGGAGCTACGCCACGGACCGCAATTTTATGGCCATTAAGATTAAACCCAGGCGGCCCGCTTGAAATTAGAGTTTTTCCTCGACGAAGTTTGAATCCTGTCGCTGACCCTCTGTCTCTCTACTGTTCTATTTGCTTGTTCTTGCAATATCTCGATGTTAAAGTCGTGATCCTCAATTTTTGAATAGAATATCGCCCAGATCTTCCAGTAGCTACACACGAGGGAGAGTTTCTCAGAGTCAGGGCTACTTTCCCCAAATTCGTTTAGAAGTACCACGAACATAATTGTACCCTCACATTAATGTGTCGCAGCCACATTTTATTAGAGAGGGAAATTTCGAAGAGCCATTCTGAAATATTTTGCTGGCTGGCTCTTGAATAAATACTAACTCCCGGCTCTGGTATTCTGGTACTGAAATTCACAAATTGTAAATGACAGCTTAGCAGCGCTGCACGAAACAAAGATCTATGTTGGTTTATTAGGCAAACCGTTTCACCAACTGATCCACGAGGCCAAAACACATTGACGCGTTTTCCTGCGCTGCAGATATTGAAGGTCTCTCTGGTTGTGTTTATCTTTGATTCTCCATCTATGGGTTGTTTCTGAATCCGTGAGTTTGTGCCCCTTTGTGGGTGAGCGGCAGACTTGAAGATATGCCCTGCCCGCGCTCCCAGATTGACAATGTGGAAAATGTGGAGCAGGCTTCTGGAAACAAACGAATTTACGTCACAGTTACGGCACGTGTGGGACTGAATTTCCGCTTTTAATAATAAAACCGCGGTTTCTTGCTAAATTCTGGACATAGGACATGCACAGATTTTGAGCAGTTATTATTTGAAGTATTCTGCAATGTCGCTAATCTGAGGGAATTGGTGATTTTTCTCGCTTTCCCAAAGCGAGGACCGCTCACACAGAACAACACGCCATTAGCAAACAGTGCAACACTTGCAGTGCTGCAATCACAAAATTATAAAGTAGAGAAGAAAGTCATTCCGCCCATCCTGCCTATGCCGGCTCTCTGAAAGATCTATCCAATTATTCCCACTTCCCTGCTCTACCACACAGTCCTCCCAATGTTTTCCATTCCAGGTATATATCAGTAATTTGAGCCGTGCCATGAGCTAAGTGCAGCAAGCTTGGGAGGAAAATGTGACTTTGGACTTGAGGCTCTGTAGGACTTTTGTTTAAAGGCTCTTCACTCTTTAGGGTAGTCAGAGCTCAGATCAACCAAGGCTTTAAACTTTTCCAACAAATTAGATTTATTAACATTAAAATTCAACAAGCTTCGAACAATCCCAGGAAAATACATGAAATGTTGATTCGAATGCCTTGACCACTCAGCCACGGCAGCGGTATGAGCGCAGCATCCAGCTTAAATACACAAAGCGCTGACCCTGTACTGTGTGTTTAATCTCGGCAATGACGATTTCGCTGGTTTCGTGATATTCAAATTGCAGCAAATTCATAAAATTGAAAAGAGCCGCAGCGATCATTACAATACACTGAACCCCCTGACATTTAAGAGTAATATAACATGTTGAGAACAGTATCGAATATTCTGCAGGATAATGAAAATAAACAACAGGAATATTGTGTTCTGCTCCCACATGACACAGATCAGCCTCAGCCTCTGCTCCCTGCCCACCGGCTGCTGAAACCTCGTCTCCAGGTTATAAACTGATTCTAGGTTGAAGATAAATATTCAGGGTAGAGCCTAAACAGAGCGGGTGGGTTCAAATATATAAAGCAGTTATTTTAGACCAGAGACAGCGTCAAAACATATATATTGCTCAAATGCATCAATGTGTGAATATGACATTAAATGTGTTTAAATACAGTGGGGGACTTAAAGCAGTTTCGGAGCCAGTGGTTTCCAAGTTGATCTTACCTGCGGCTCTCTTGCCTCTCTCTCCCCTTCCTCCCACACGCTACCGGTTTTAAACCGTGTTAAATCTGCTGCTCTGGGCCAGTGCATTCCACAGTCTCACAACCCTTTCTACAAATACCGTCTCACTGCTTGACTTCTCTGTTAATTAGTTATGAATCACCTTGAGGTGCAATGGTGGCGTTTGTGACGTCAAATTAAAAGGCAGCCGATTGGGAACACGTTGGGGTCACAGTTTCTTTTCGCACAGAATTGAACCTCAATCATTCAAGATGCAATATTGTATTTGCTGCATCACAATAAACAATATCTTATTCTAAGTGTTGGATCATTAGTTCCGGAGTGTCAGAGGGAGAATTGTCTGATCCCCTTCATTTATTTCATGTAAGACACAAACACAGGTATTCATTCAGAATCAACTCACAGATTGAAACTGAGATAAACGCAGAGAGATACAGACAGCATCGGGAAACATGGCGGAATAGAGAAGAGATGTGGATAAATACAAAACGGCCTCAGACTACAACAGGCAGTGACAGGTAGCTGAAAAATATTAGTGAGGCGACCAAGAAAGGCGTGGTTTGAGTCCGGTGCGAAGTTCGTCAAAGCGCTTGTCTAGTTCGATTCCCAGCCGCGCCATTTTTTGTCTTCCTGGCCATCCAGGGGTGAGTTTCTTCCGCTGTGAAAGGGCTACAATCCTTTTAAATGAAACTGCGGCTACTCTAGTTCCCATTCTGTATTAAGTGTTCACTCTCTGTGCGGCCTGGCGCGAATTCCAGCGCTCTCATAATTTCTGGCGGGGCTAATTTTGGCCTCTTCACCAAAAATCCATCTTTTCTAAGCAGTGCCGTCTGTAACTTTGCTGTGGTCTGAACAGAGCTGCAGCAGGTGACGTTTGGTGCCGTGATCGTATAGTGGTTAGTATTCCGCTTTGTGGCCGAAGCAACATCGGTTCGGATCAAAATCACGGCACAGCTCGCTTTATATCTTCTGTTCGCTGCGGCACCAGCTGATGGAACGCAGCGAAAAATCGATTGTTACGCCGTGAAACAAATATTTTTTATTGGCGCACCAATGTCAGTGTTCTCGCTCAGCCCAACATCCCCAGCATCGAAGCTTTGACCACGCTCGATCAGCTCCGATGGACGGGCCACATTGTCCGCATGCCCGATACGAGTCTCCGAAAACAAGCGCTCTAGTCGGAGTTCCGATACGGCTAGAGAGCCCCAGGTGGGCAGAGGAAACGCTCCCAGGAGACCCTCAAAGCCTCCTTGAAAAAGTGCAATATCCCCACCGACAACTGGGAATCCCTGGCCCAATACCGCACAAAGTGGAGGAGAAGCACTGAATGCATCGAGTTTCTTCGCCAGGAGCAAGCGGAAGCCAAGTGCAAACAGCGGAAGGAGCGCATGTCAACCTAAGCACCCCGCCCACCCATCCCTTCAACCACCATCTGCCCCATCTGTGACAGAGACTGTAGGTCCCGCATTGGACTCATCAGTCATCTGAGAACTCATTTTAATGTGGAAGCAAGTCATCCTCGGTTCCAAGGGACTGCCTAAGAAGAAGAAGACTCCGTCAAAATCGCCTCTTCTCCCAGCGTTTTTCTTCCTTCCACAATCAGTAGCCCTCCTTTACTTTCCTCCTTTCATTTCATTGTCACATTCTTGCGAAATTACCTTAATCTAACATTCATTTTCACCTACTTACATCGTTAAGTTTACTCTGCTACCACGGCTTTTCGAGGTGCACAAGTCCCATTCGGAACAAACTGAATTGGTGCTTTGAAACCAATCGATTAATTTAGATCTGTGTGACCGCTTGACAGACAAGCATTGCAAAAGCAGGGCGGGCCTTCGGAACCAAAGCAGCCCGATTGTACACGAAATTTCCTTGGGAAATCAAGTGAACTGGGGAGGCTAACTGAAGAACTGGGTTTTATTTACCTGGTAGTTGGCGCTTTTCCCTAAACAGTTTAGGAGCGTGAGCGACGGGAAGCGCTTCATAGCTGCGAATGAGGGGAGAAATATGCAATTTTGGCAAACTGGTTATCAAAAAGCATAATGGACGCTAAGGAGGTAACAATGAGAGTAAGGGACGCTCCGGATTTACCAGACAGGGTAAGGGACGCTCCGTTTGTAGCAGACAGGGGAAGTGACGCTCCGGATGTATCAGTCAGGATAAGGGACGCCCCGGATGTACCAGACAGGGTAAGGGACGTTCCGGATTTAGCAGACAGGGTAAGGGACGCTGCGGATGTACCAGACAGGGTAAGGGAAGCTCCGGATGTACTAGACAGTGTAAGGGACGCTCTGGATGTAGCAGACAAAGTAAGGGACGCTCCGGATGTATAAGACAGGGTAAGGGACGCTCCGGATATACCAGACAGTGTAACGGACGTTCAGGGCCTATCAGACAGTGTAAGGGACGCTCAGGGCCTATCAGAGCGGGTAAGGGATGCTCAGGAGGTATCAGAGAAGTTGATGGATGCAGAGTTATTACTTTCTAAACTTCACATTTTCTAATTATCAATAAAAGCAAAAGTTGAAGCCGAATGTAACAGATGTTCTGCCATGTTCCACGTGGGGGCAATGAGAAGGTAGAATGGGGCCGGACATTTGCAGCTCTCAGAAATACATTTATAACTGACGTAGATCCCCCACCCAATACATTAATAATTATATAAACACATCTAACTAAATTTATAACGAACAGAGAAGCACAAGCATTTACATCTTACACAATAGCATCTCACAAAAGGGGCAGGTATGGCAGCTCAACATTCCAGGTTACAGGATTTTCAGACGGAATAGAGAGGGAGGTAAAAAGGGATGGCTGGTCGCGGTATTGATTAAAGAAACTATTACAGCTGTGAGGAGGGATGATATGTTGAATGGATATCAAATTAGGCCATATGTGTCGAATTGATAAACAAAAAAGGGGCGACCACACTGCTGGGAGTGCACTACAGATCCCCAAACAGTGAGAGGTAGATAGAAGAACAAATATGTAGACAATTTTCTGAGAAGTGCAAAAATAATAGGGCAGTAATAGTAGGGGATTTCAACTACCCCAATATTAACTGCGATAAAATTAGTGTGAAGGACAGAGAGGGTGCGGAATTCTTAAAATGCATCCAGTAGAAATTTTTTAGCCAGTATGTAGCAAGCCCAACAAGGGAGGGGGCGGTTCTGGACTTAGTTTTAGGAAATGAATCTAGGCAGGTAGAAGGCGTATCAGTGGGGGAGCATTTTGGAGTTAATGACCATAATTCTGTTAGATTTAAGGTAGTTATGAAAAAGGACAAGGATAGACCAGGAATAAAAATTCTAAATTAGGGAAAAGCAAATTATGCTAAGCGCAGAGGGGATTTAGCCATAGTAGACTGGAAACAGCTACTTGAAGGTAAATCAGTGTCAGAGCAGTGGTAGGCATTCAAAGAGGAGATCCGGAGGGTTCAGACCAAATATGTGCCCTTAAACAAAAAAGGTGGGACTAACAAATCTAGAGCCCCCTGGATGTCTAGAGACATACAGGGTAGGATAAAGAAAAAAAGGGAGGCGTATGACAGATACTGAGAGGTAAATACTCCAGAATCTTTAGAGATGTACAGAAAGTGCAGGGGTGCAATTAAAAAGGATATTAGGAAAGCAAAGAGAGAGCATAAAAAATTATTGGCAAGTTAAATCAAGGAAAATCCAAAGATGTTTTATAAATATATTAAGAGTAAGAGGTTAATTAAAGAAAGGGTAGGGCCGATTAGAGATCATGAGGGTAATCTCTGTGTGGAGGCGGGAGACGTCGGTAGGGTTCTTAATGAATACTTTGCGTCTGTTTTCACAAAGGAGAGGGGCGAAGCAGACATTGCTATCAGCGGGGAAGAGTGTGAAATATTAGATGAAATAAACATCGTGAGAGAGGAAGTATTAAGGGTTTTAGCAACTTTAAAAGTGGATAAACCCCGAGGCCTGGATGAAATGTATCCCAGGCTATTAAACGAAGCAAAAGAGAGAATAGCAGAGGCACGGAACATAATTTATCAATCCTCTCTGGCTTCAGGTGTGGTGCCGGAGGACTGGAGGACTGCTAATGTGGTACCCTTGTTTAAAAAGGGTGAAAAGAATAGACCGAGTAATTACAGGCCAGTCAGCCTAACCTTGGTGGTGGGAAAATTATTGGAAAGAATTCTGAAAGACAGGATAAATCTTCATTTAGAAAGACACGGATTAATCAAGGATAGTCAGCATGGGTTTGTTAAGGGAAGGTCGTGTCTGACAAACTTGATTGAACTTTTTGAGGAGGGAACACAGAAGGGTAGATGAGGGTAGTGCGTTTGATGTAGTGTATATGGACTTCAGCAAGGCTTTTGATAAGCTTCCACATGGCAGACTGGTCACGAAGTTAAAAGCCCATGGGATCCAGGGCAAAGTGTCAAGTTGGATTCAAAACTGGCTCGAAGACAGGAAGCAGAGGGTAATGGTTGATGGGTGTTTTTGTGACTGGAAGGCTGTTTCTAGTGGGGTTCCGCAGGGCTCAGTACTAGGTTCCTTGCTTTTTGTAGTATATATCAATCATCTAGACTGGAATATAGGGGGTATGATTAAGAAGTTTGCAGATGACACTAAAATCGGCTGTGTGGTTGATACTGAAGAAGGAAGCTGTAGACTGCAGGAAGATATCCATAAATTGGCCATGTGGGCAGAACACTGGCAAATGGAATTCAATCCGGAGAAGTGTGAGGTAATGCATTTGAGGAGGGCTAACAAGGAAATGGAATACACATTAAATGGAAGGCACGGTGTAGTGTAGAGGAACAAAGGGACCTTTGAGTGCAAGTCCACAGATCCCTGAAGGTTGCAGACCTGGTAGATAAGGTGGTTAAGAAGGCATACGGAATGCTTGCCTTTATTAGCCGTGGCATAGAATACAAGAGCAGGGGGGATATGCGTCGAATTTATAAAACACTAGTTAGGCCTCAGCTAGAGTACTGCGTGCAGTTCTGGTCACCACATTACAGGGAAGATGTGATTGCACTGGAGAGGGTAGAGAGGATATTTACAAGGATGTTGCCGAGAGTAGAGAATCTTAGCTATGAGGAAAGACTGTATAGGCTGGGTCTGTTTTCCTTGGAACAGAGGAGGCTGAGGGGAGACCTTATTGAGGTGTATAAAATTATGAGTGGCATAGATAAAGTGAATAGAACGGACCGATTTCCCTTAGCAGAGTGGTCAAAAACCAGGGGCACAGATTTAAAGTAATTGGTGGAAGGTTTAGAAGGGATTTGAGTGGACATGTCTTCACCCAGAGGGTTTTGGTGATCCGGAACACACTGCCTGAAAGGGTGGTAGAGGCAGGAACCCTAACCACATTTACAAAGTACTCGGATGTGCACTTGGGATGCTCTAACCTGCAGCGCTACGGACCAAGAGCTGGGAAGTGGGATTAGGCTGGATAACTCTTTGTTGGCCGGCGCGGACACGATGGGCCGAAGTGGCCTCCTTCCATGCTGTAACTTTCTATGATTCTATGATTCTATGAAATACATTTGTGTCCAACATGGACACACCCAAATATACTTAAACCTTCACAGGTGATTGATTGCTAAAAAAAAACTTGCATTGATTGTTTTTAAAGCCATGACATTTACATGGCAGTTTGCATTGACCTTCCTCCAAAGCCGCTGGAGATTGATGGGGAATGATTCGGGTCCTGACCGATTATTTCTTAGGCGGATTATAACAGGTTTTGAGAGCAAGTTCAATATCAGAAGTCGACCTTAAAAAGGGGCTCATGCGGGACCTTTCGCAAATTTCAATCTCCAATCGCCAAAACGAGATTCATACCCCTAGACTAAAGAGTCACTCTGTCTGGAATACAGACCCAATCAACTGGTTATCAAACGTAAAATCAATTGGATTTGTCATGTATTGTCCATTGCATTTTGACTTATTCAGATAAGCAGAGTATTGGAGACAGCAGTTTTACATTCTCAATACCAATGCTCTGTCACGTGTGCCCGCAGTTCCATTTCCGTTCCAAGCCGTCTTTTTACTGTCGATGACTTGCCAAAAATGAGCTTGGAGAAGTATTAGAATCGCAGTACAGCCCTTCCAAAGTCGCTTCCTCGAAATCTCCGTCCAGGCTTTTCGCCAGTTCCAGGTTCATCAGCTTGAGCTATTGTTTAATCTGTTCTCGACATTAGCGGTGCTGATCCTTTAACTGGTCCCACTACACGACATCTCTAAATTTGTCTATTGCACCTCGAGGGATCTTTTCATTCGTAAACCTGCAACATCTGCCGGAGAAAGTTTCAATTTCAGTGGTTCCAAAACAAGTAGTCGATCGATATGAACCTCGACATCCTCACCTACACGCTACAGATGCAAGTCTCTGGGCTCCTCTGCTTCAGTGATATAATGGCCCAGAAATTAAACATGGATGGTTCCCGCGGGGGTAAGGATTCCCCGCGATATCGCACTCCGCGCCTACCTTTTTGCTCCGGGCCCACACAAACTTTAGTTTCAAAGCCTCTCTCTGTTGCACCCGTGTAGTGCTTGCGTGTCCCAGAGGCGCAATTAGTTCGTGCGAGCTCTGGGATCACGAGATTCAGTTAGAGCCAATGGCAGCACACCATCTTTCATTCATAGTTTTGACGGCAAGAGCTGTCAAAGCTATGAATACTACAAACCCCCAAAAGAACAGCTAAACCTCAATTAAATTTTAAAAAAGCCATCACATTAATAAAATAAGTATAATTAAATAAATTAACCACTTTAAACAAAAAATTAAATTTTTGAAAACATTTAAAAACTTTTTAAAAGTTATAAAAATAAACTTACCTTTCTTTAAAGTCTCTAAAAAAGATAAACCTGTTGAAAAAAATTTAAAATAACACTTAATTAACTACTTACCTTGTTAAAAGGGGGTCCTACGCCTGCTTTCTTTGTGTGTAAAGTCTTCACCACTTACCTGCGCTTTCAAAGCTGAAAAATAAACTAAGTGCACTGCGTGCGCACAGCCTGTAGTGCGCACGCGGTTCACTTAGGAACCGGCCCCTTTTCAATTCACGAAGTGCCGGTTTCCCGCGCATGTGCAGTGCATGCAGGAAACCGGCAATTCGGGATCGAATACGCGAGAGCACACAGTGCGTACTCTCGCGTATTAGGTTTAATTTTCGGGCCAAGTGTTTCGCTGCGATGGCCAGATTACGCTGTCTGAGGCTGCAATCACTGCTTTCCGCCGGCAGAGGGCGCTTGGAGAGAGCGGGGCCGGTCAGGCGGCCTGAACGTTGCTGCTGTCGCGGCCTCACTCAGTCCGGGAGCTGGGGAACAGCAAACAAACTCATGGGTTTGTTGCCGCGTCTGAAATGCGGCTCCGAACTGTTGCTATTAACAGAGGCAGCGCTGCAGGATCCTGTAATGATCTCTCACACTGTCGGTATCTCTGTAGAGTTTGAGTGTGTACAGAACTGTACAAAGAAAATGAGAATACCGCGCGGCTGTTAATGTATTTTATTGATCTCTACCTACAAGAGATGATTGAACCGGGGACCTGTTGTACTTTTGACGGAAGTGATAACCGCTACACTTCTCTAAATAATCAGAGGAACAACTCAGAATAGCACATGTCATCTATAAATACTCTTACCCTGCGACATGGGTTCCATTCCACGTCGAGGAGTTAACTTTTAGAAAACTGTTTATTCTATTAATTACGGCAAACTCATTAAACTGTGTGAAAAGTTTATTTTAATCGCCATTAATCAACAGATAACTCACATGGTTAAAGAATCATAGGCAAAACTTTAGAACATTTTTTGTGTTCTGCATGTGGTGAATTTTCATCGGTTCTCATTTAACAGACTGTATTTTAGGAGTTGGGTAAAAATGTAGAGTGCTTATGACGCCAGGAATCTGGTGCAGCCTTTGGTAAATTCACCAGCTCGTGAACACATTGAGAGTAACTACTGCTGAATTCTATCATACAACCTCAGGCAATGCTCCTCAATAAATCAACAGTAACCAGGGCCCCTGCCCACCCCCCGCACTGTTAGAGAAACTGAAATGTTTAAGCAAATGAGCAGGGTTTACTCAGAGCGATTGTGCGCGGATCTAGTGGCGCAATCGGGTCGCGCGCGGTATTTATATGAGCAGTGCAGGCTCGAGAAATGCTGAGGTTGTGAGTTCGAGCCTCACCTGAAACAACCAGCGCTTTTGCCGTGTGATATTTCTACCGGAGCAGAAGGTACAATTGGTGTTTCCAAAAGCGACCTACTTATTTGCAGTTCCAGGTGGGCACTTAAGTTCCTCAAGCCCACCGTGTTGCAATAATGGATGAGAGTTTTAAAGGAGCCCTTCAGTGTTACTTATTGACAGGAGGGAAGGTGGGGCCAGTTTTAACTGTTAAACCAGCAACTATCAGACAAAGAATAATGTGCAGGAAATAGATTCGATTTCAACGCAGTTACTAAGCCTTTGGCACAATCGAGCAGATGTGTAAACTCACGTCTTATCTGCACATGTTTCCTACATCATGTTGAACACAAACAAGGATTCACCTGAACAAGATGCTGAGAATTACAAGGACGGTAGTTACGTACAGACAATCGCCCAAACACCATATCCACAATTATAGATTCATTTAACCACCGAACCTCAACATTGCAGGAGCGAGATCGTCCATACAGGATGTTCAATTACCATTGCCCTGATGGACTGTATCACACACATACTTGTCGTCAAACTTCCGACAAAATCTCAGGTCAATTTCAGAGTAGGACCGAGTGGCCTCGTTATATCGAGAGTACATCGGGGTCTCGGTGGCTCTCAACGTGACATTGTCACTCAGATAACCACAATTTACAATGGGACTCGCAACTTGTTGGGTTTCGTTACGTGGGCACAGGGCCACAAACAAACAACCGTCAAATTGACAATTCCCGAAGTGAGCCTTAACCCATTCAGACCAAAATGGTCCCAGGGCTGTGCGGGTCAAGTCCAGCGGCCAATTCTGTTTGTATAAAACTCGAACGATATTCCTTACTAATTCATTCAGACTCAATTGCACATTTTGGCAACGGCTGGCCCACGCTTCACCGTTTAACCCCTGCGGTGTTAAATTCTCTAATGCCACCAGGACTGAGCGGGTATTCTGGTTGGAATTAATTGAAGCACTGTTTAGAATCTTCCAGTCCTCAGTCATCACAATCTCGGGCGCCCATCCCTTTGTTCAGCCTAGGTCATCGCCAGTAATTGATGTCTAAGGACCTCAACATCCTTCGAATTTAATAACGCTGTGCCGACATCCCATGATAGAATCAAACAATTCCCTTTTCTGTTGGTACCTTGAGGTAAACCACGTCTTCTGAAAATACGCCTCATTTCTAATATAGTCCGAGCACTCTGGGTACGATTGAGCAACGGTGGTAGAATTGGGAATACATTTAAACATGGTCATTCTTAACTGAGCATCTAGAATAACAGGGATTGGGTGATTATTTGTACCTGCAGAGGGCCAGCCGGCTGCCCCACAGCCTGGTCACTCACCCCCAAGATTATCATTTGCCCAATACATCCGACACTTTGTGGGAATGTGATCAATGTCAATTGACAGATGCCCAACCAGGATCGTGTAATGTCAAGGGCAGTTACTCTCACCTCACCTCTGGAATTCAGCTCCTTTGTCCATGTTTGGGCCAAGGCTGTAATAAGGTCGGGAGCCGAGTGGCCTAATGGGAACCCAAACTGGGCATCAGCGAGCAGGTTATTGGTGAGTAAGTGCCGCTTGATAGCACTGTCAATGACACCTTCCATCACTTTGCTGATGATTGAAAGTAGACTGATGGGGCGGTAATTGGTCGGTTTGGATTTGTCCTGCTTTTTGTGGACAGGACATACCTGGGCAGTTTTCCACATTGTCGGATAGATGCCAGTTTTGTAGCTGTACTGGAACAGCTTGGCTGGAGGCGCGGCTGGTTCTGGAGCACAAGTCTTCAGCACGATAGCCGGGATGTTGTCGGGGCCCATAGCCTTTGCTGTACCCAGTGCGCTCAGCCGTTTCTTGATATCACGTGGAGTGAATCGAATTGGCTGAAGCCTGGCTTCTGTGATGGTGGGGACCTCAGGAGTAGGCCGATATGGGTCATCCATGCGACGCTTCTGGCTGAAGATGGTTGCAAATGCTTCAGCCATGTATTTTGCACTCATGTGCTGGGTTCCACCATCATTGAGAATGGGGATATTCATGGAGCCTCCTCCTCCCGTTAGTTGTTTAATGGTCCACCACCATGCACGACTGGACGTGGCAGGACTGCAGAGCTTTGATCTGATCCGTTGATTGTGAAATCGCTTAGCCCTGTCTATAGCATGCTGCTTCCGCTTTTTAGCATGCATGTAGTCCAGTGTTGCAGCTTCCCCAGGTTGGTACCTCATTTTTAGGTACGCCTGGTGCTGCTCCTGGCATGCTGTTCTACACTCGTTGTTGAACCAGGGTTGGTCCCCTGGCTTGATGGTAATAGTAGAGTGAGGGATATGCCGGGCCATGAGGATACAGATTGTGGTGGAATACAATTTTGCTGCTGCTGATGGCCCACAGCGCCTCATGGATGCCCAGTTTTGAGCTGCTAGATCTGTTCTGAATCTACCCATTTATTACGGCGGTAGTGCCACACAACATGATGGAGAGTGTCCTCAGTGTGAAGGCGGGACTTCGTCTCCACAATCACTGTGCGGTGGTCACTGCTACCAATACTGTCATGGACAAATGTGTCTGCGACAAATTGATTGGTGAGGATGAGGTCAAGTCGACTTTTCCCTCGTGTGGGTTCTCTCACCACCTGTCGCAGCCCAGACTGGCAGTTATATCCTTCAGGACTCGTCCAGCTCAGTCAGTAGTGGTGCTACCAAGCCACTCTTGGTGATGGACATTGAAGTCCCCCACCCAGAGTACAATCTCCAGCCTTGCTACTCTCAGTGCTTCTTCCAAGTGGTGTTCAACATGGAGGAGTACTGATTCTTCAGCTGAGGGAGGGATGTAGGTGGTAATCAGCAGGAGGTTTCCTTGCCCATGCTTGACCTGAAGCCATGAGACTTCATGGGGTGCGGACTCAATGTTGAGGACTCCCAGGGCCACTCCTTCCCGACTGTATACCACTGTGCCGCCACCCCTGGTGGGACAGGACCTACACAGGGACCGTGATGGAGGAATTTGGCTGAAAGGTATGATTCTGTGAGTATGACTATGTCAGGCTGTTGCTTGACTAAGCTCTCCCAATTTTGGCACAAGTCCTCAGATGTTGGTGAGGAGGACTTTGCAGGGTTGACTGGGCTGGATATGCCGTTGCCGTGTCCATATCCGGTACCGAGGTCGATGCGGGGTGGTCCGGTTTCATTCTTATTATTTTGTTGCGTAGCGGTTTGTTACAACTGAGTGGCTTGCTAGGTCATGTCAGATAGAAATTAAGAGTCAACCGCATTGCTGTGGGTCACATAGAGGCCAGACCAGGTAAGGATAAAAGATTTCCTTCCCTAAAGCACATTAGTGAACCCGATGTTTTTTTACGGCAATCCGATAGTTTCATGATTACCATTACTGATACGAGCATTTTTTCTTTAATTCTAGATTGATTTAATTAACTTAATTTAAATTCCCCAGCTGCCGTGGTGGGATTATGAACTCACGTCTCTGGATCATTAGTCCAAGCCTCTGGATTACCAGCCCAGTGACATTACCACTACACTACCATTCCCGTTCTCTCGCACTGCGAGAGCCCGGGCGGCGGTCCGCACTGATCTCCCTCCTATAGATCCGTCTTCACCCGCTTGGGGCGGACCTCGTGGCGCAACGGCAGCGCCTCTGAATGTACATCAAACGGATGCGTGTCCGTATTCTGTAGAAGTCGCAGAACTTTCACATTAACAGTCACCTTTTTGAAGAATATCCTGTTCAGTGTTGGTGCAAAAAATATTCTCTGATGTTAGTGCTCCTTTTCTGTTACTTTCGATTTTCACACAGTTTTATTGAACCGTTTCTATTTTTATCTCGGAACAATGTTTAAACGATGTGGTTTGTTCATTGGTTGTACAATAACTCTGTCACCCAGCGTGAGAAGTGAAACACAAACCGCCCAGTGTGGGGCTCGCACCTCCTACAGAGAATCCATTTAAGGATGTTTTGGTTAAATCGTGTGGCTGATAAGACCAAAGTCTCCGGTTCGATTCTCGTATAAGAAGTTTGTTTATGACATTAACGGTTTTTCTTAATATTCAACATCCAGACTTTATAAAAACAAAATCCACACAAACTGTCAGGGGGAAATTATTTCAATAACATCCATTGCACCTTTGCACTGGGGCGGAGTAACTCATCTTTCTGTTTGTTTGTCTGTCTTCGGTTTGCTGATAAACGTTTAACTCGCGGCCTGTTCCCGTTAATGGTCACAAGCTGTAACAGAGCGTGTCTGACCGCCCCGAGATGACCAAAAGTCATCAGATTAGGACAAATGCATCAAATCAAATGTTCTCTCGGCACCGAGAGAAAAAAAACACAGAGAAAAGGGTCGAAGGAGATAGCGAAAGATTAACTAAATACAGACACTAGAAATATTTACCATCCTTGATGTTTCTCAATTTCAATCTAACTCTTGAGTGGCGGATAAAGAACTTCAGCGTAAATCGCACAGTTCGTAAATCAGACCAAAGAAAGAGACACAAAGTAACTAAAACCTGCCGAAACCCGGGATTGAAGAACATAAGAATTAGGAGCAGGAGTAGAACATGCGGTCCCTCGAGCTTGCTCCTCCATTCAATAAGATCATGGCTGAATTCAACCTCAAATCCCCCTTCCCGATCCCCATAACCTTCGATTCCCCAATAGTCCAAAAATGTATCTATCCAAGCCTTGAATATACTCAAAGACTCAGCATTTACAGCCCTCTGGGGCAGAGAATTCCAAAGATTCACAACCCTTTGAGTGAAGAAACTCCTCCTTATCTCAGTCCTAATGTCCGACCACCCCTGAAAGGCAAACCGCCCAGCATCGGGCTCGAGCAATCCCGATAGGTTCAAGACGATTGGTTCAGTTGTTTGCAGCTTGTGCTGATAACATCCAGGTCGCGTGGTTCTATCTCCATACGGGATACAGGAAGTTTATTTCTTACTTTTACGGTTTTTGGTAACACTTAAAATGCACACTTTAGCAAATAAAATCTACACATAATGTCAGGGGAAATTATTTTGAATAACACCCATTGCACCTTTGCACTGGGGCGGAGTAACACATCTTTCTGTTTATTCGTCTTTTTTCGGTTTGCTGATAAAGGTTTAACTCGCGGCTTGTTCCCGTTAATAATCACAAGCAGTAACAGACAGCCAGAGCGTATCTGACCGCCCGAGATGTGCAAAAGGCATCAGTTTAGGACAAATCAGGAGAGGATACTTTTCGCAATATTAAGGTACAGGATTTCAGTGAACACTCGGGGATGTGCTCCCCATATTTATCATAACCTGGATGAAGGATTCGAGAGTTGTCTATCCAAGTTAGCAGATCACACTGATATCGGAGGCACAGGAAGCTGTTTGGATGGGAACAGAAAGTTGAAACAGGATATAGAAAAGAGGGAATATCTAGCCCCCATTCCTGATCTCTATTACATATTCGTTCAATTATAATTGCCTTCATATGAAGAAATGTATCTTAACTTCTCTCTTGCATGGCCTGGCTCTAATTTTAAGGTTTCGTGCCTTGTCCTAGACTCCCGAACCAACGGGCAACGTTTCTCTCAATTTACCCAATAAATTGCTTACAAAACCCAAATCAAATCACCCGTTAACCTTCTATATTCCAGGAAACACAAGCCTAGTTTATGTAATCTCTACTCATAATCTAACTCTTGGGGCCCTGGTAACATTCTTGGCCGAGCGCCCAGATCGACAATGTTGTAAATGAACAATCAACTTCAGTCGGTGAAACCTATTTACTTATTTCCGTCCCAGGTCAGGGACTACTTTGAAACGGTAGGTTGTGAAACAGCTCTGATCGTGTAGGAGAAATTCTCATTCGACCTGTCGAACGCCCATAATAGAACTCGAACTTGCAATCTTCAGATAAACAAAAGGATCAACACCTGAGCCAAGCAGCGTATCCATCAGGCCATGCGACCACTGACTGACGCTGACTGTATCGGGTCCGCTTTAGCTATCAGTATTTAATGTATATTCCCTTGCTTCATTGAGCAAGTGGGACCTTCATCTTCCACGTCACCAGAAAACCGACAACTTAACTTGTAATGTTGGAAAGGGAGGATGTTCTTGAGGGGACAAGGACAGAATCCAATTGGTTAGAGTTGAGGAGCAAAAAGGGTATCATCAAGCTATTGGTGGTATTCTATAGGCCTCCAAATACTGAGCGGGAGATAACGAAGCAAACCCGTAGGGAAATCGCAGAGATATGCAAGAGCTATAGAGTAGTGATATTGAGGAACTTAATTTGCCAAATATCGATTGGGATATTGCTAGGGTAAAGAGAAAGGAGGTGGAGGAATTTCTGAAATGTGTTAAGGAGAATTTCCTTGACAAGTATATTCTTTGCCCAACTAGGAAGGTGGCATTGCTGGATCTGATGCTGAGGAATCAGTTGGGCAAGGTTGACCAAGTGTATGTGGGAAAAAGTTGTGTACGAGTGATCATCGTATCATAAGATTTAGAATAGCAAGGAACAATCTACAGTGGAACTTCTAAACTGGAATAGGGCTAACTTCAATGGGATGCGAAAGGACCTAGCCAGGTTAAAATAGAACCAAAATACTGAGAGGAAAAACTGTAACAGAACAATGGGTGATCTTTAAGGAGGAGATGTTCCAAATACAGGCTAGGCACATTCCAACAAGAGTGAATGGTAAGGGAACCAAAGCAAGGGCTCCTTCGATGACGAGGGAGATAGAGAAGATGATGAAGCAAAAAAAGATGGTGTATGATGCATGTCAGTGAATTCTTCAAGGGAGAACCAGACCAAATACAATAAGTTGAGAGGGGATGTGAAGATGGCACGGAAGAAGACTCAAATAACTTCCCAGAAATGCGAGGCAACCAAGGGTGTAGTGAGAAGGAGGACTTAAAGGAAATTAGTATTAGCTAAAAAAAGTGCTGGATAAATTAATGGGACTGAAAGCCGATAAATCCCCAGGGGCTGATAATCTGCATCCCAGAGCACTAAAAGAGGTAGCCATGGAAATAGTCGATGCATTGGTTGTCATCCTACAAAATTCTACAGATTATGTAACAGTTCCTGCAGATTGGAGGGTGGCAAATGTAAGCCCACTGTTTAAAAAAACGAGGAAGAGAGAAAACAGGGAACTACAGACCGGTTAGCCTAACATCAGTAGTAGGGAAAATGCTAGAGTCTATTATAAAGGATGTGTTAACAGGACACTTAGAAAATATCAACGATATTAGACAATGTCAACATGGAGTTATGAAAGGGATTTCGTATTTGACAAACCTACTGAAGTTTTTTGATGATGTAATGGTAGAATAGATAAGGGAGAGCCCGTGGAAGTGGTGTATTTGGATTTTCAGAAGGCCTTTGATAAAGTCCCATAGAAAAGTTAGTGTGCAAAATTAAAGCACATGAGATTGGGGGTAATATACTGGCATGGATTCAAAATTGGTTAACAGACAGGAAACAGAGAGTAGGAATAAATGGGTATTTTTCAGCTATCACAGATCTTCCCTTTTGTTCTTTCTACCCCTCCCCACTTTCCCAGCCTCTACACTTGCTTAAAAATCTGTTCCATTTCCTGCTTTCTTCCAGTTCTGACGAAATGTCATCGGTCTGAAACGTTAACTCTGTTTCTCTCTTCACAGATGCTACCTGACCTGCTGTGTTTCTCCAGCATTTTCTGTTTTTATTTCAGATTTCCAGCATCTGCAGTATTTTCTTTTTGAATGGTTATTTTTCGGGGTGGCAGGCGGTGACTAGTGGGGTACCTCAGGGATCAGTGCTTGGTCCCCAGCTATTCACAATGTATATCAATGCTTTGGATGAGGGTACCAGATGCAATATTTCCAAGTTTGCTGACGACACGAAACTAAGTGGGATTGTGAGTTGTGAGGAAGATGTAAAGAAGCTTCAAGGCGATTTAGACAAGTTGAGTGAGTGGGCAAATACATGGCAGATGCAGTATAACGTGGATAAATGTGAAGTTATCCACTTCGGTAGGAAAAACTGAAAGACAGAGTATTATTTAAATGGTGATAGACTGGGAAATGTTGATGTACAGAGGGACCTGGGTGTCCTTGTACACCAGTCACTGAAAGCAAACATGCAGGTGCAGCAAGCAGTTAGGAAGGCATATGGTATGTTGGCCGTAATTGCAAGAGGGTTTGAATACAGGAGCAAGGATGTCTTACTACAGTTATACAGGGCCTCGTTAAGACCACACCTGGAGTATTGTGTGCAGTTTTGGTCTCCTTACCTAAGAAAGGATATACTTATAGTGGGAGTGCAGCGAAGGTTCAACAGACTGATTCCTGGGATGGCAGGGCGTTCGAATGAGGAGAGATTGGGTGGACTAGGCCTGTATTCACGAGAGTTTAGAAGAATGAGAGGAGATCTCATGGAAACATGTAACATTATGACAGGGCTAGACAGACTGGAGGCAGGGAGGATATTTTCCCTGGCTCGGGAGTCTGGAACGAGGTGTCACAGTCTCAGGATACGTGGTAGTACATTTAGGACTGAGATGAGGAAAAATTTCTTCACTCAGATGGTGGTGAACCTGTGGAATTCTCTAACACAGAAGGCTGTGGAGGCCAAGTCACTCCATATATTTAAGGAGGAAATAGATATGCTTCTAGACACAAAAGGCTTCAAAGGGTAGAGAGTGAGAGAGCGGGAATATGATATTGAGATAGAGGAACAGCGATGATCATTTTGAATGGCGGCGCAGACTCGAAGCGCCCAATGGCCTGCTCCTGCTCCTATTTTTCTATGTTTCTATGTATCTATGAAAATAAGATTGGCAAAGAGAGAATATGACAGTAGAATGGCGGTTAACATAAAAGGGAGCCCAAAAATATTCTACCGGCATGTAAACAGTAAGCGGGTAGTAAGAGGCGGCGTCTGGCCTATCAGAGACAATGATGGTGATATATGCTTAGAAGCGCATGGCAAGGCTAGAGTACTCAATGAATACTTTGTATCGGTGTTTACTAAGGAGGTGAATGCTGAGAAAATATCGGTAGAAGTGGAAAAGATAGAAGCAATGGAAGCGGTGTAAATTGATAGACAGGATGTACTAGAAAGGCTGGGTATGCTTAGAGTGGACAAGTCGCCTGGCCCAGATGGCTTGCATCCCAGTTTGCAAAGGGAATTGGGGGAGGAGATAGCGAAAGGGCTTGCCATAATTTTCCAATAATCCCTAGATGCGGGAGAGATGCCTGAGGATTGGAAAGTGGCAAATGTGACACCATTGTTCAAGAAAGGTTTTAAGGACAATCCTAGTAATTACAGGCCGGTCAGTTTAACATCAGTGGTGGGTAAAGTTTTAGAAACAATAATCAAGGAAAAAATGAACGGGCACTTGGAGAGGTTTAAGGTAATTTAGGAGAGCCAACACGAATTTGTAAAAGGCAGAAATAACAACAGAAAATGCTGGAAAAACTCGCAGGCCAGGCAGCATCCGTGGAGAGAGAAACAAGGTTAACGTTTCAGGTCGAAGACCTTTCGTCAGAACTGGAAAAAAGCAGGAAATGCAATAGATTTAAAGCAAGCATAATGCTGGGAAAAGGGGGGGCGGGAATGAAAGAAGAAAAAGGGAAGGTCAGTGATAGGATAGAAAGCAGGAGAGATTAAGTGATATTGAGAGACATTAAGAGATATTCAAGGCAAGTGGAGGTGGTAATGTGACAGGTTGAGGCCAGATGAAGTGTGAAATGCGCTGGCAGAATGAAGGACAGCTGCCAGCTCCTGGGAGGGAAGAAAAAAAGGCCAAACAAAAGGGTGGATGAAGAAATAAAATTAATAAATATATATATGTGATAGGGGCCGGGGTTCTGATCTGAAATTGTTGAATTCTATGTTGAGTCCAGAGGGCTGCTGAGTGCCTAAACGAAAAATGAGGTGCAGTTCCTCGAGCCTTGCAAAAGGCAGATCGTGTTTGACGAATCTAATTCCATTTTTTGATAAAGTAACAGAGAGGATTGATGAAGGGAATGCAAGGGATGTTGTCTACATAGATCTTCGGAAGGCGTTTGACAAGGTATCACATAGAAGGATGCTGAACAAAATTGAGGCTAATGGAATAGATGGGTCAGTGGCAGCTTGGATAAGGAATTGGCTTAAGCACAAAATACAGCGAGTTGTGGTAAATGGCTGTTTTCCAGACTGGAGGATGGTAGACAGTGGTGTTCCCCAAGAGTCAGTGCTGGGGTCACTGCTTTTTTTGATATATTTAAATGACCGGGATATTGGAATACAGAGTAGAATTTCTAAATTTGCCGATGACACCAAACTTGGGGGTGTGGCAAACAGTGATGATGATACCAATCGATTGCAACAGGACATAGACAGGCTAGCAGAATGGATAGACAAATGGCAGATGGAATTTAATACAGAGAAGTGTGAGGTGATGCATTTAGGCAGAAGGTACCAGGAGAGGAAATATACACTAAATGGCACAGTTTTAAAGAGTGTGCAGGAACAGAGAGACCTGGGAGTTAATGTGCATAGGTCCCCGAAGGTGGCAGGACATATTGAGGGAGTGGTTAACAAAGCATATGGGATCTTGGGCTTCATAAATAGAGGTATTGAGTACAATATTAGATAAGTTATGCTGAACCTTTATAAAGCTTTGGTTAGGCCACAACTGGATTATTGCGTCCAGTTCTGGTCACCACACTTTAGGAAGGATGTGAAGGTCCTTGAGAGGGTGCAGAGGAGATTTACCAGAATGGTTCCGGGGATGGGGGAATCTTAGCTGCAAGGACAGGTTGGAGAAGCTGGATTTATTTTCATTTGAGCAAAGGAGGTTGAGGGGTGATTTGATAGAGGTGTACAAGATTATGGCGGATTGGATAGCCTAGACGGGGAAAGGCTGTTCACAATAGTTGATGGTACAAGGAATAGGGGACACAGTTTTAAGGTTTTGGGCAAGCGATACAGGGGGGATGTGAGGAAAATTATTTTTGTGCAGCGAGCGGTGATGACCGGGAATTCGCTGCCGACAGAAGTAGTGGAAGCGGAGACACTCAATGTTTTAAGGGGGGACTGGATAGTCTCTTGAGGGAATTAAACTTGCTGGGCTACTGGGATAGAGCGGGGCCATGGGATTGACTGTATTGCGCTACAGAGAGCCGGCATGATCTCGATGGGCCGTATTGCCTCCTTCTGTGCCGTTATGACTCTATGACACTATGAACCCTGGGAGTCCTCAACATTGACTCCGGACCCCATGAAGTCTCATGGCTTCAGGTCAAGCATGGGAAAGGAAACCTCCTGCTGATTACCACCTACCGCCCTCCCTCAGCTGATGAATCAGTACTCCTCCATGTTGAACACCATTTGGAAGAAGCACTGAGAGCAGCAAGGGCACAGAATATTCTCTGGATGGGGACTTCCATGGCCATCACCAAGAGTATCTTGTTAGCACCACTACCGACCGAGCTCGCCGAGTCCTGAAGGATATAACTGCCAGTCTGGGCCTGCGACAGGTGGTGAGAGATCCAACACGAGGGAAAAACCTACTTGACCTCGTCCTCTCCAGTCTACCGGTCGCAGATGCATCTGTTCATGGCAACATTGGTAACAGAGACCACCGCACAGTTATTTTGAAGACGAAGTCACATCTTCACACTGAGAACACCCTCCAACGTGTTGTGTGGCACTACCACCATGCTAAATGGGATAGATTCAGAACACATCTAGCAGCTCAAAACTGGGCAGTCTTCAGGCGCTGTGGGCCATCAGCAGCAGCAGAATTGTATTGCACCACAATCTGTAACCTCATGTCCCGGCATATCCCTCAATCTGCAATTACCACCAAACCAGGGGACCATCACTGGTTCAACAACGAGTGTAGAAGAGCATGCCAGGAGCAGCACCAATGAGGTACCAACCTGGGGAAGCTGCAACACAGGACTACATGCATGCTAAAAAGCGGAAGCAGCATGCTATAGACAGGGCTAATCGATCCCTCAATCCACATTTCAGATCATAGGTCTGCAGTCCTGCCACATCCAGTCGTGAATAGTGGTGGACTATTAAACATCCGACGGGATGAGGAGGCTCCAAGAATATCCCCATCCTCAATGATGGTGGAGCCCAGCACGTGAGTGCAAAAGACAAGGCTGAACCGTTTGCAACCAACTTCAGCCAGAAGTGCCGAGTGGATGATCCATATCGGAATACTCCCAAGGTCCCCACCATCACAGAAGCCAGTCTTCAGCCAATTTGATTCACTCCACGTGATATCAAGAAACGGCTGAGCGCACTGGATACAGCAAAGGTTATGGGCCCCGACAATATCCCGGCTATCGTGCTGAAGACTTGTGCTCCAGAACAACCCGCGCCTGTAGCCCAGCTGTTCCAGTACAAGCTACAACACTGGCATCTATCCGACAATGTGTAAAACTGCCCAGATATGTCCTGTCCACAAAAAGCAGGACAAATCCAACCCAGACAATTACCGCCCCATCAGTCTACTCTCAATCATCAGCAAAGTGATGGAAGGTGTCATCGACAGTGCTATCAAGCGACAATTACTCATCAATAACCTGTTCACTGATGCCCAGTTTGGGTTCCGCCAAGACCACTCGGCTCCGGACCTCATTACAGCCTTGGTCCAAACATGGACAAAGGAGCTGAATTCCATAGGTGAGGTGAGAGTGACTGCCTTTGACATCAAGGCAGCATTTGACCGAGTCTGGCATCAAGGACCCCAAGTAAAACTGAAGTCACTGGGAATCAGGTGGAAAAAGCCCCACTGGCAGGAGTCATACCGAGCACAAAGGAAGGTGGTTGTGGTGGTTGAAGGTCAATCATCACAGCCCCAGGACATCGCTGTAGGAGTTCCTCAGGGCAGTGTCCTAGGCCCAACCATCTTCAGCTGCTTCAACAATGACCTTCCCTCCAACATAAGGTCAGAAATGGGGATGTTCTCTGATGACTGCACAGTGTTCAGTGCTATTCACAACTCTTCAGATAATGAAGCAGTCCATGCCCGCATGCAACAAGACCTGGACGACGTTCAGGCTTTGGCTGATAAGTGGCAGGTAACATTAGCGCCACAGAAGTGCCAGGCAATGACTATCTCCAACAAGCGAGAGTGTAACCACCTCCCGTTGACATTCAATTGCATTACCATCGCCGAATCCCCCACCATCAAAATTATTGGGAATCACCATTAACCAAAAACTTAACTGAACCAGCCACATATATAATTTGGCAACAAGAGCAGGTCAGAGGCTAGGTATTCTGCGGCGAGTGTATCACCTCCTGACTCCCCAAAGCCTTTCCATTATCTACAAGGCACAAGTAAGGAGTGTGATGGAATACTCTCCACTTGCCTGGATCAGTGCAGCTCCAACAACACTCAAGAAGCTCGACACCATCCAGGACAAAGCAGCCTGCTTGATTGGCACCCCATTAGACTGCAGCGGTTCATGAAGGCGGCTCACCACCACCTTCTCAAGGGCAACTAGGGATGAGTAATAAATGCTGGCCTTGCCAGCGACGCCCACATCCCATAAGCGAATAAAAAATACCTTTCTTCTAATGAACATAGTCCCAGTCTGGCCGATATGTGCAGCATCGAGATGCACAGGCAAATAGACACGGGAAACAGATCAAGATAAGCCGGTCTGAAACGCCACTAGACAGTCGTTTTTGTACAGCGTTTCAGGGAACTTGTTTAAATTAAAACATTTAACGAAATACATTCGTAAAAATTGATGCTTTATATTGGCTGGGAGTCGAACCCGGCTCTCCCGCGTGGTAGGCGAAAATTCAAACACTGAACCACAATGCTCACACTTCACTAAACTCAACTTTCGAGTCCCCGCAATTAATTTTCGCTTTTTGTTCATACATTGGAAGCACAATAGAACATACGGGAAAATCCTGCAGAAGCTGAAAATGGATTTATTCAGAAAATGCTGGAAAAACTCCGCAGGTCCGGGAACATCTGTGGAGAGAGAAACAAAGGGTTAACGTTACAGGTCGATGGGCTCTCCTCAGTACTGAGGCTTTGCAGCAATCCAAAGTATTGCAGATAATTTTATAAGAATTGTTTTTTCCATAAGAACTTAAGAACATAATAATTAGGAGCAGGAGTAGGCCATACGGTCGCTCGAGCCTGCTCCGCCATTCAATAAGATTATGGCTGATCTTTTGATCTCAATTCCACTTGCTCGCCTGATCCCCATATCCCAAGAGTCAAAAAATCTAGCTCTCTCAAACTTGAATATATTCAACGACTCAGCATCCACAGCGCTTTGGGTAGAGAATTCCAAAGATTCTCAACCCTCTGAGTGAATAAATTCCTCCTCATTTCAGTCTTAAATGGCCGACCCCTTATCCTGAGACTATGCAGGCTCGAGGTTTTGAATGGCCACCTCCTGTTCCTATGTTCCTATGACGGTAACATGACAGAATCAAAACAGCTGCAAACATACGTTGAATTTGTTCTATTGAACAGCAAATATTTCCGTGCAGTGCGCAACGATGCTGTGGTCAGGGATAAACTCCCGAAGCTGCTGTGTGGCTTACCTGTGGCTCTCTTGCCTCTCTCTCCCTTTTCACCCACACGCTGCCGGTTTTTAAAACGTGTTTTAGATCTGCTGCTCTGGGTCAGTTCATTCCAGTCTCACAACCCTTTCTACACATACCGTTTCACTGCTTGACTTCTCTGTTTATTAGTTATGAATCACCTTGAGGCGCAATGGTGGCGTTTGTGACGTCAGATTAAAAGGCGGTGTATTGGAAACATGTTGGGGTCACAGTTACATTTTGCACATATTTCAACCGAAATCCTTCAAGGTGGAATATTGCATTTGCTGCATCACAATAAACAATATCTTGTTATAACTTTTGGCTCATTAGTTCCCCATCGTCAGAGGAAGAATTGCCTGATCCCCTCATTTATTTCATGTGAGACACAAACACAGGTATTCATTCATAATCAGCTCACAGATTGACACTGAGATAAAAGCAGAGAGAGTTACAGACAGCATCGGGACACATGGCGGAAGAGACAAGAAAGATGGAAAATAAACGGCCTCAGATTCCAACAGGCAAGGAGAAGTAGCTGTTAGATATCAGTGAGCGGAGGCGGGAATTTGCAGTGTGAATTGGTTCCGTGGCTTAGCTGGTCAAAGCGCCTGTCTTGTTAAACAGGCGATACCGGGTTCGATTCCCAGCGGGGTCGTTTCTACTAATGAGCCTCCAGGGGTGAGTTTCTTCTCATGTGAAAGCACCACAATCCTTTTTAAATGTAACTGCGGCTGCATTTGGTCCCCATTCTGGATTTAAGGCTCCAGTCGCTGCGGGTCGTGGGTGGAATTCCACCGCTGTCGAAATTCCTGGCTGTGCTGAATTTGGCCTCTTCATCAAAAATCTATCTTTTCTAAGCAGTGCCGTGCGTGACTTTCCTGTGTTCAGATCAGAGCTGCAGCAGCTGATGTGTTCCGCCCTGATCGTGTAGTGGTTATTTTTCTGCGTTGTGGCCGCAGCAACCTCTGTTCAAATCCGAGTGACGACACAGCTCGCTTTATGTCTTCTGTTCTGTCCGGCACCAATGAGAAATCAGTCTTTATTACATGAAACAGCATTTTTCTTATTGGCGGTGAAAACTTATTTACTCCTTCAAAACCCCGCGCTCTCGCATGCCTGAGCTTGATGCTCCAACATCCAACCCCGTCACAGAGTCATACGGGTAAAAATTCAGTTGGTTGCGCCTCCCGTTAGTGCCTTAAGAGGGCGCTAATGGGGCGCAAAGCCGCTAACGCCGGGCGCAGCGATTTTTGTGCCGCTCGGGAACTTAACTTGACATTGTGCGACGGCACTAAAACTTACCGCTGCGACCACCTGCGCGCACAGATTGTGACGCCATTCCATGGTGCAACGCCCTTGTGGCGCCCCGGAGCGGAAATTGAGTGGCGCCCCCTGCCTTACCGCCTGGCGCTTCCAACGACCAGAAGACTGAAACGCTATCAATCGCTGTGGGGCTGGGGGGGGGGGCGCTATTTAAAGGGGGCCTCTTCCTGTCTTTTATTGTTGGTGGCATTTTTGAACTACGCATTCTGAGAGAGAGAGGGAGAGACTTCTGGAGAGCTTCAACGTTGTGTGAAGGAGTTTTGGGTACTGAGCAGCACTTTGCAGGTTCATTTTGATTTGCCATTCCTTGTATCGATTTAGCAGAGACTGTGGGAGCTGCACTCTGAGCTCTTTGCCTGGTACTCTCCATTTTTCTTCCCAGCACATTTGATGTGCAAGTCTCTCCAGGCCAAGATTCAAGGCTGCAATGAACAGGATGTGGATGGAAAGCAAGATTAACCATCCCCTTTAAGAACTGGCCCATGCCATTGTGTGTGTGTTCCATTGCTGACTGACATTACATGAGCTTTGCCAGCGCTCTGAGTTAGCGCCTCACTGCTCGGCCTTTGCGCCTTAAGACAGGTGTGCAGCGCCTGCTTTAGCGCTCCACTCACCTCCCGGGGCGGTAAAAGTGAAGTTTACAGTCAGTGCCGATAATTAGCGCCAGGCGCTAATATTTGCGTCCAGACGATATTTGCGCCCCAAATGGGGCGCGACCTAATTTCTACCCCATAGAGTTATACAGCACAGAAAGAGGCCCCAGTGCCCATCGTGTCTGCGCCGGCCATCAAGCCCTATCTATTCTAATCCCATTTTCCAGCACTTTTTCGGTAGCCTTGTATGCTAAGGCGTTTCAAGTGCTCATCTAAATGCTTTTTGAATGTTCTGAGGGTTCCTGCCTCTACCACACTTTCAGGCAGTGATTTCAAGATTCCAACCACACTCGGTGAAATGTTTTGCCCTCAAATAGCCTCTCATCCTCCTGCCACTTACCTTGAAACTATGTCCACTGGTTAGTGACCCCTCTACTAAGGGGAAAAGTTCATTTTTATCTAACCTATCTATGTCCCTCATAATTTTGTACACCTCAACCAGGTCCCCCCGCTTAGCCTTCTCTGATCTGAGTAAAATTACCCCAGCCTGTCCAGTCTCTCTTCATAGCTGAAGCGCTCCAGCTCAGGTAACATCCTGGTGAATCTCCTCTGCACCGACACCAATGCAATCACATCCTTCCCATAGTATGGCGATCAGCACTGCACACAGTATTCCAGCTGTGGCCCAACTAGCTTTTTGTACAGCTCCTTCATAACCTCCCTGCTCTTATATTATAAGCCTCGGCTAATGAAGGCAAGTATCCCATATTCCTTGTTAATCACCTTATCTACCTGTCCTGCTGCCTTCAGGGATCTATGTACATGCACACCAAGGTCCCTCTGATCCTCTGTCCCACCTAGGGTCCAACCATTGATTGTGTATTCCCTGGCCATCCCCCTCTCAAACAGATATACAACTTAGGATACTGTTGGGGGGGATGACTTATCAGGGGAAGGCAGCAGCAGCCAACTTCCTGGCACCATGGGTGGCTCTGCTGCACAGGCTTGGAGGAAAAAGTGTGGAAGAGCTATAGTGATAGGCGACTCAATTGTAAGGGGAATAGATAGGCGTTTCTGTGGCAGCAAACGAAACTCCAGGTGGTGTGTTGCCTCCCTGGTGCAAGTGTCAAGGACGTCTCGGAGCGGCCACAGAACATATTGGAGGGGGAGGGCGAACATCCGGTTGTCGTGGTGCACATAGGCATCAACGATATAGGTAAAAAACAGGATGATGTCCTAAAAGCAGAATACAGGGAGTCAGGAGGTAAATTAAAAAATAGGACCTCAAAGGTAGTAATCTCAGGATTGATACCAGTGCCACGTGCTAGTCAGAGTAGAAATAGGAGGATATTTCAAATGAATACGTGGCTAGAGGAATGGTGCAAGGTGGAGGGATTCAAATTTCTTGGAAATTGGAACCGGTTCTGGGCGAGGTGGGACCAGTACAAACGGGACGGTCTGCACCTGGGCAGGGCCGGGACAGATGTCCTAGGGGGAGTGTTTGCCAGTGCTGTTGGGGAGTGTTTAAACTAAAGTGGCAGGGGTTTGGGAAACTGAGCAGGCAGACAGAGGAAAGGGAAACAAGGATAAAAGCAAAAGACAGGAAGGAGAAAAACAAAAGTAGAAGGCAAAGAATTCAACGGTTTAAATAAAACATGGTCACAGTAAATAATAATTCATATAGGTCTGAGAGCGTTAAAAAAAACAAGCCTGAAGGCAACGCCCTTGTGGCGCCCCGTAGCGGAAATTGAGTGGCGCCCCCTGCCTTACCGCCTGGCGCTTCCAACGACCAGAAGACTGGAACGCTATCAATCGCTGTGGGGCTGGTGGGGGCGCTATTTAAAGGGGGCCTCTTCCTGTCTTTTATTGTTGGTGGCATTTTTGAACTACGCATTCTGAGAGAGAGAGGGAGAGACTTCTGGAGAGATTCAACGTTGTGTGAAGGAGTTTTGGGTACTGAGCAGCACTTTGCAGGTTCATTTTGATTTGCCATTCCTTGTATCGATTTAGCAGAGACTGTGGGAGCTGCACTCTGAGCTCTTTGCCTGGTACTTTCCATTGTTCTTTCCAGCACATTTCATGTGCAAGTCTCTCCAGGCCGAGATTCAAGGCAGCAATGAACAGGATGTGGATGGAAAGCAAGATTAACCATCCCCTTTAAGAACTGGCCCGTGCCATTGTGTGTGTGTTCCATTGCTGATTGACATTACATGAGCCTTTGTGTCTTAATGCAAGGAGCATTCAGAACAAGGTGAATAAATTAGCTGCGGAAATAGAGGTAAATGAATACGATTTGATTGGGATTACAGAAACATGTCTCCAGGGTGGCCAAGACTGGGAACTCAACATCCAGGGTTATTTAATATTTAGGAAAGATCGGCAAAAAAGAAAGGGAGGTGGGGTAGCATTGCTGGTTAAAGAGGGGATTAACACAATTGAAAGGAAGGATATTAGCTCTGATGATGCAGAATCTGTATGGGTAGAACTGAGAAATAACAAGGTGCAGAAAACGTTAGTGGGAGTGGTATATCGACCTCCAAACAGTAATACAGAGGTTGGGGACGGCATTAAAAGGGAAATTAGAGAAGCATGCAGTAAGGGCACAGCAGTCATCATGGGTGACTTTAATTTAAATATAGATTGGGCTAACCAAATTAGTAAAAATACTGTGGAGGAGGAATTCCTAGAATGTTTACGGGATGGTTTTCTGGAACAATATGTCGAGGAACCAAGCAGAGATCACGCCATCTTAGACTGGGTATTACGTAACGAGAAAGGATTAATGAGCAAACTTATTGTACGAGGCCCCTTGGGTCAGAGTGATCATAATATGATAAAATTCTTCATTAGGATGGAGAGTGAAGTAGTTGAATCAGAGACTTGGGTCCTGAATATAAATAAAGGAAATTACGATGGTATGAGGCGCGAATTGGTAAGGATTGATTGGGGAATGTCACTCAAAGGGTTGACGGTGGATAGGCAATGGCAAACATTCAAAGACTTCATGGATGAACTACAGAATTTGTTCATCCCAGTGTGGCATAAGAATAAAACAAAAAGGGAGACTCAACCGTGGCTAACAAGGGAAATTAGGGATAGCATAAGATCCAAGGAGAAAGCATAAAAATTGGCCAGAAAAAGCGGTAACCCTGAGGATTGGGAGCAGTTTAGGATTCAACAAAGGAGGACAAAGGGATTAATTAAGAAGGGGAAAATAGAATATGAAAGTAACCTTGCAGGGAACATAAAAACTGACTGTAAGTGCTTTTATAGATATGTGAAGAGAAAAAGATTAGTGAAATCAAGTGTAGGTGCCTTGCAGTCAGAAGCGGGGCAAGTTATAATGGGGAATAAAGAAATGGCAGACCAATTAAATGCATATTTTGTTTCTGTCTTCACAAAGGAGGACACAAAAACCTCCCAGAGATGTTGGAGAACAAAGGGTCTGAGGAAAGGGAGGAACTGAAAGAAATCAATATTTGCAGGGAAATGGTGTTAGGGAAATTGACGGGATTGAAGGCCGATAAATCCCCAGGGCCTGATAATCTACATCCTTGGGTACTTAAGGAAGTGCCCTTAGAAATAGTAGATGCATTGCTGATCATCTTCCAACATTCGATGGAATCTGGAACTGTACCCATGTATTGGAGGGTAGCTAATGTTACCCCACTATACAAAAAGGGTGGTAGAGAGAAAGCGGGAAATTACAGACCAGTAAGCCTGACATCGGTATAAGGGAAAATGCTAGAGTCCATTATAAAGGATGTAATAGCTGAGAACTTGAAAAACAGTGACAGGATCCGACAAAGTCAACATGGATTTACCAAAGGTAAATCGTGCTTGACTAATCTGCTGGAATTTTTTGAGGATGTAACTGGGAAAATAGATAACGGAGAACCAGTAGATGTGGTGTATTTGGACTTTCAAAAGGCTTTCGATAATTTCCCGCATAAGAGATTAGCGTGTAAAATTAAGGCACATGGGGGCAAGGTATTGACTTGGATAGAGAACTGGTTGGTGGACAGAAACCAGAGAGTAGGAATTAATGGGTCTTTTTCCGAGTGGCAGGCAGTGACTAGTGGGGTACCGCAGGGTTCGGTCCTTGGACCCCAGCTATTCACAATATACATTAATGATCTGGATAAGGGACCTAAATGTAATATCTCCAAGTTTGCAGATGACACAAAGCTGGGTGGGCGTGTGTGCTCCGAGGAGGATACTGAGAAACTCCAGGTTAATTTGGACAGGTTGGGTGAGTGGGCAGAAACGTGGCAGATGCAATATAACGTGGATAAATGCGAGGTTATCCACATTGGTGTGAAAAATAGAAAGGCAGACTATTATCTGTATGGCAATAGATTGGGAGAAGGAGAAGTGCAAGGAGACCTGGGTGTCCTTGTGCACCAGTCGCTGAAGGTAAGCATGCAGGTGCAGCAGGCGGTGAAGAAGGCAAATGGTATGTTGGCCTTCATAGCGAAAGGGTTTGAGTATAGGAACAGGGATGTCCTGCTGCAGTTGTACAGGACCTTGCTGAGACCACACCTTGAGTACTTTGTGCAGTTTTGGTCGCCTTATCTGAGGAAGGATGTTCTTGCCATGGAAGGTTTTCAGCGAAGATTCACAAGGCTGATACCTGGGATGGCAGGAATGATATATGAGGAGAGATTGGGTAGATTGGGCTTATACTCGCTGGAGTATAGAAGAATGAGAGGGGATCTCATCGAAACATATAAAATTCTGACAGGTCTGGACAAACTAGATGCAGGAAGAATGTTCCGGATGGTCGGAGAGTCCAGAACCAGGGGTCATAATCTAAGGATAAGGGGTAAGCCATTTAGGACAGAAATGAGGAAGATTTTCTTCACCCAGAGAGTGGTGAACCTGTGGAATTCTCTACCACAGCAGGTAGTTGAGGCCAAGTCATTAAATATATTCAAGAATGAGTTAGATATATTTCTTAAAGCTAAAGATATCAAGGGATATGGGGAGAAGGCAGGTACAGGGTACTGAGTTCGATGATCAGCCATAATCTCATCGAATGGCGGAGCAGGCTCGAGGGACCGAATGCCCTACTCCTGCTCCAACTTCTATGTTTCTATGCTTGCCTTGTTAGTCCTTACAAAATGCATCACCTCACACTTTTCAGGGTTAAATTTTATTTTCCACTGTTCTGCCCATCGGACCAACCCATCTGTATCGTCCTGTAGCCTGAGGCTTCCCTCCTCGCTATTTACCCTCCACCAATTTTCGTGTCATCTGCGAACTTACTGATCATGCTTCCTACATTCATATCTAAATCATTAATGTACACTACAAACAGCAAGGTTCCCAGCACCGATCCCTGCGGTACACTACTGGACACAGGCTTCCAGTCACAAAAACAACCTTCAACCAAAACCCTCTGCCTCCTGCCACTAAGCCAATTTTGGATCCAATGTGCAAAATTGCCGTGGATTCCATGGGCTCTTACCTTCTTGAACAGTCTCCCATGCGGGACGTTGTCAAAAGCCTTATCGAAGTCCATGTAGACTACATCAACTGCACTACACTCATCCACACACCTAGTCACCCCCTCGAAAAATTCAATCAAATTGGTTAGACATGTTCTCCACATGACAAAGCCATGCTGACTATTCTTGTTTAATCCCTGCCTCTCCAAGTGGAGACTAATTCTGTCCCTCAGAATTTTTCCAATAATTTCCCGATCACTGATGTTAGGCTCACTGGCCTGTAATTCCCTGCTTTATCCATACTACCCTTCTTGTATAATGGTACTACGTTAGCTGTCCTCCAGTCCTCTGGCACCTCCCCTGTGGCCAGAGAGCTTCTGAAAATTTGTGTCAGGGCCTCTGCAATGTCCTCCCTTGCCTCACACAGCAGCCTGGGATACAACTCCTCTGGGCCTGGGGATTTATCCACATTTAAGCCCGCTAAAACCGCCAGTAACTTCTCCCTCTCAATGCTAATTTGTTCAAGTATATCACACCCCACTGCCTGATTTCTACGCCTACATCGTCCTCTCCATAGTGAACACAGCTGCAAAATATTCATTTAAAACCTCACCTACATCTTCCGGCTCAACACATAGATTGCCACTTTGGTTACTAATGGGCCCTACTCTTTCCCTGGTTATCCTCTTGCACTGAATATACTTATAAAACACCTTGGGATTTTCCTTTATTTTGCCCACCAGTGATTTTTCATGCCCCCTCTTCGCTCTCCTAATTTGTTTTTTACGTACCCCCCTGCACTTTCTATACTCCTCTCGGGCTTCCACTGTCTTTAGTACTTTGTATCTGACAAAAGCCTCCCTTTTTATCCTAATCAATTCTTATATATACCTTGACATCCAGGGTTCCCTGGACTTGTTGGTCCCACCCTTGACCTTTACGGGAACATGTTGGCGCTGTCCTCTCTCTATTTCCTTTCTGAATGACTCCTACTGCTCTGACGTGGATTTCCCTAAGTGTAGCTGATCCCAGTCCACTTTGGCCAGATCATGCCTTATCATATTAAAATCAGCCTTTCCCCAATTTAGAACCTTTATTTCCGGTCCATCTTTGTCCTTTTCCATGAGTACCTTAAATCTCACCGAATTATGGTCACGGTCACCAAAATGCTCTCCTACTGACACTTCTACCACTTGCACGGCTACATTCCCGAGAATTAGGTCCAGTACCGACCCCTCTCTTGTAGGACTTTCTACATCAGGCACAAAAAGCTCTCCTGGATGCACTTTAAGAAGTCCGCACCCTGTAAGCCTTCCACACTCTGTCTATCCCAGTTAATATTGGGGAAGTTGAAATCCCCTACTATTATTACCCTATTATTTCTACACTTCTCTGAGATTTTCCTACATATCTGTTCCTCTATCTCCCCCTGACTGTTTGGGGGCCTATAGTACACTCCCAGAAAAGTGCTAGCCCCTTTTTGCTTTTAAGTTCTACACATGTGGCCTCATTAGAGGAACCTGCCAAGATATCATAATCCCTTACTGCAGTAATTGACTCCTTGATTAATATTGCGACACCCCCTCCTCTTTTACACCTCCCTCTGTCTCGCCTGAAGATTCTATACCCCGGAATATTGAGCTGCCAGTCCTACCACTCCCTCAACCATGTCTCTGTGATAGCAACAATATCATACTCCTATGTGTTCATCAACACCTTCAATTCATCTGCCTTACTCGCAAGACTTCTTGCATTAAAATAAAGGCCATCCAGCCATGCAATACTCCCTTGTGCCTTTATATATTTGCGATGCCTTCCAGACTGACTTGTTTTTTCCTCTATATTTAGCTGTATATCACCCCCTACTATAGCTCCACTCGGTATCCCATCCCCCTGTCAAGTTAGTTTAACCCCCCCCCCCCCGCTAAAAGCACTACCAAACCTCCCCACAAGGATGTTGCTCCCGTTCCGGTTCAGGTGCAACCCGTCTGACTTGTACAGGTCCCACCTTCCGCAGAAACAGACCCAGTGATCCAGAAAACTAAAGCCCTCCCTCCTGCACCAAGTCTTTAGCCACGCATTCATCTGCTCTATCCTCCTATTCCTATACTCACTGGCACGTGACACTGGGAGTAATCCAGAGATTGCAACATTTGAGGTCCTGCTTTTTAATCTGCTACCTAACTCCCTAAAATTGTGTTGCAGGACCTCATCCCTCTTTCTACCTATGCCGTTGGTACCAATGTGAACCATGACATCTGACTGTTCGCCCTCCCCCTTCAGAATGCCCTGCAGCCGTTCAGTGACATCCTTGACCCTGGCACCAGGGATACTACATACCATCCTGGAGTCACGTCTGCAGCCGCAGAAACGCCTATCTGCACCCCTCACTATTGAATCTCCCACCACTATTGCCCTTCCACTCTTACTCCTCTCCCCTTGTGCAGCTGAGCCACCCACAGTACCGTGAACTTGGCTCTGGCTGCACTCCCCAGAGGAACCGTCACTTTCACCGTTTTCCAACACAGAAAAACGGTTGTTGAGTGAGATGCACTCTGGGGCTTTCCTGACTACCTGCCTGCCCCCCTTCTTCTGATTGGTGGTCACCCATTCCGTCTCTGAATGCACTCTCTTAAGCTGCGGGGTGACCACATCTAAAAACGTGCTGTCCACGTAACACTCAGCAGTGCCTCCAGCTGACGCTCGAGCTCCGAAAACCGGATATCAAGTTGGCCAAACTGTTGGCAGTTACTGCACATGTGGTCATCCTGACTGCAAGAAGCATCTCGGAATTCCCACATGCTGCAGGCCGTGCAATGCACGAGACTGAGGTCCCCTGTCATACTTTTAATTAAAAAACTCTTAGAACAAATTTAAACTCTCGGATTCTCACTCTCCCAAACTACCTTAATTATGAACTACCTTAAAATAAATAAACTTAAAGTTGAAGAAAAGAAAATCACTCACCATTACTTACAAATCAGCTTCTTCCCATGTGCCGCCGTCACTTTGCAACACGTATGTCTTTTAATCTAAACCAAGGCACTTACATTTAGCCGCCCAAATTTGGAAAAAAGCGGCAAAAAGAGAAATACTTACCAACGAATGACTTACCTGCTTTCTGGTGACGTCACACATCGATTACTTTTTAATTCTTTACACTCACCGGTCCTTTGTCGCCGCTGCTTTTAATGCCGCAGAAGTCTCCCGCTCTCCAAGGACTCCCGCTGCTTTTACTGCCGCGGAAGTCTAGCGCTCTCCAGCCGCTCTCGCTGCTTTTACTGCCGTGGAAGTCTGGCGCTCTCCAGCCGCACACGCTGGATTTACTGCCGCGGAAGTCTCGCGCTCTCCAACCGCTCCCGCTGCTTTTACTGCCGCGGAAGTCTCGCGCTCTCCAACCGCTCTCGCTGCTTTTTTGCCGCGGAAGTCTCGCGCTCTCAAGACTCTCCCGCTGCTTTTACTGCCGCGGAAGTCTCGCGCTCTGCAGCCGGTCTCGCCGTCCCTTCTCAGCTTTTTCTTCCTTCCACAATCCTTCCATTACTTTCCTCCTTCCATTTCATTCTCTCTTTCCTGAGGCATTACCTTAATCTAACATTCACTTTCACCTACTTACACCGTTAAGTTTGCTCTGCTACCACCGCTTATCCTGGGGGCACATGTCCCATTCGCACCAATCTGAATTGGTGCTTTGAAACCAGTCGATAGATTCAGACCTGCGGGACCGCTCGACAGAGAAGCATTTCGAAATCAGCGCCGGCCTTCGGAAACAAAATAACCGGATTGCACACGAAATTTCCTTGCCTTAATGGATAAGTCGTCTGACGTCGCTGCTAATCGTAATCGGGATTTTGTTCGTCCCGGAACATTCTATGTCTATTTAAAACGGGTTTGCTCACATCCCGGATCATTCTGTCTGTTAATCTTTTTAAAAGGAGAGCGATTTCAGCTGTGATGACCGAGTTGTTAACGTGTTGTGTTCGAAGTTGCATTGGGTTTCTCTGCGAAGGTGCGAACCCAACTCACAGCGCATCTCTTCATTAATTGGAAATACGTTCATCTTTTACTAAATCCATTACTTTATATGAGCTGTTGCCCTGGATTTACTCACAATTCTCCCCACATTAACTTTTTGACGACGGCAAACTTTTTCTTCTCTCTTCTGAATCTGTCTTCAAACCGACCATTTCTGACAGTCCCTCACCTGAAATAACGGAAGGCCTTTTGCTTACAGAAGCTGATTGTACATTTTCAACATTGTCGATCTGTGTGCACGGGCAGGACAAGCGGTGAAGGCGACTTTCTTGCAGAGTCGTTCTGTTTGGATGGAAAAAGCTGTAAACGGAATAGCTGAACATCCTGGAGACGAAAGACTAGCTGGCAGAGTGGTTAAGGCTGATGGACTGCTAATCTATTGTGTCTTTGCACGCGTGGGTTCGAATCCCATCCTCGTCGTCTAATGCTTTTGTCATTCATCTTAAACGTCACGTCGATTTTCACATTTTGCTCCCAAGCCTGCTTCATTTAGCTCATGTCATGTCTCAAATTACCAATATATACTTTAAAGGGAAAACACTTGTAGGGCTGTGGAGAGTGGGACTAAATAGATAGCACTCTCGGAGACAGCTCACTTCAGTACCGTTAGAATCTGAGAATCCAATACTTAATGAGTTTCGCACTTGCTTGTCAGCGGCTCGTTGGTCTAGGGTTACGATGCTCGGTTTGGTGTTTTACAGCTGAGATGCGAGAAGTCTCAGGGTTCAAATCCCGAACGACCCCCCTAGATTTTAGTCAAAACTCTGCTGCTTACAGCCGATTGACATTGTAGAAAACATAAATACTTTCCATTAAAAACGTGTGATTTCGTGTCACTTTTCCCATATCTTTCGAAATCCCAGAGCTTCACTGGAGCAAGTGAAGATCAACCAGCTGAGTTAAGTTAAAGGCTTCGACATGTGTTCGGCTCTGTGTCTCATTGGACGTCTGACATCCGTGTTCGTTTCCGGCCAATGCAGGGCCTTTACATGTTGCTTTCTGCACCCATGAGCTCGCCTGAATTGGAAAAAACTTACAATCAACGTCAATCTTCTTGAAACACCCTCTGCCCTGAATATTAGCTTTCTGTAGCGCTGAAAGGATGTGAGAAGCTGGCTTGTGAATTAGTCCCACGGGTGCCGAATTCAAACCGTACAGGGCTCTGTATTGGCCGGGAATCAAACCGGCGAGGCCAGCCTGCCTGGTCTGATTGAAAGCGGTGCACACCTCATCTTTCGATCAGGATACTTACAGCCTTCTTGAAGTAACGGAAGGCCTTTTGCTTGCAGAAGCTGATTGCACATTTTCAACATTGTCGATCTGGGTGCACGGGCAGGACAAGCGGTGAAGGGGACTTTCTTGCGGAGTATTTCTGTTTCGATGCAAAAAGCAGGAAATGAAATGGCTGAGTTGTCGTAGACGGGAGACGAGAGGTTAAGACGATGGACTTCTCATCCAGTTTGCTTATTTATTGTGTTAAATGTTTGATTCTGATAAACCTTCCCAGCATTTGACTGAATCTTATCTAAAATAGGCTTTGAATTCTAATCTAGTCAAAACCACTGGTCTGAGCCCCTGCATTGTTCATATCTTGTTAAAATTAACACGGACCATTGGAATTCTTCACCTTCTCGAATGAAGGTGGAACAGAGATCGTGAATCGGAGAGAGAACTTTTTTCTTTCTTCCTCCAGTTCGTTCGGCTGGAGTGAAATGACGGAGATAAAAAAAGATGACATCCAAACAGAAACAATGTGCACGAAAGTCCTCTTCACCGCAAGTCCTGCCCGTGTACCCGGATCCACAACGTTGAAAATATACAGTCAGATTTTGTGAACAAATGTAATTTAGATATTTCCGTTACATGAGGTCAGTGATTGTTAGAAATGATCGGGTGTAAAACAGGTCCTATCCAGGTTGGAACTCAATGTGCAAACCGACCGCAGCAAGACTCGAAACTACAATTTTCTGTTAACATTATAATACACATCGAAGTTAAACACCTGCGATGGCAGCAGGGCAAACTTAATGGTCTAAGTAGGTGAAAGTGAATTTTAGATTAAGGTAATACCACAGGAAAGTGACAATAAAATGGAAGCAGGAAAGTAAAGGAGGGCTATTGATTGTGGAAGGAAGAACAAGCTGGGAGATGAGGCGGGTTTGAATTATGGAGCATCAGGCTCAGGCGTGTCAAAACGATGGGTTTTGAAGGAGTAAATAGGTTTTCACCACCAACAAGCAATATTTGTTTCATGTAGTAAAGATTGATATTTCGCTGCGTTCTATCAGCAGGTGCCGCAGGGAACAGAAGAAATAAAGCGAACTGCGTCGTGACTCGGATTTGTAATCGAGGTTGCTGCGGCCACAACGCAGTAGTACTAACCACTGTACGATCACGGCGCCACACATCAGCTGCTGCAGCTCTGCTCTGACCACACCAAAGTCACGCACGGCACTGCTGAGAAAAGATGGATTTTTGGTGAAAAGGCCAAAATAAGCACCGCCAGATATTATGAGAGCGGTGAAATTCGACCCAGGTCCCGCAGCGACTGGAGCCTTAATCCAGAATGGGAACCAGTGCAGCTGGAGTTACATTTAAAAAAGGATTCTAGCCCTTTCACACGAGAAGAAACTCACCCCTGGAGGGTCATAAAGATAAAGTTGAGACTCTGGCGGGAATCGAACCCAAGACTTATCCTGTTCACAAAACAGGCGTTTTGACCAACTAAGCCACGGAGACAATTCACGCTCTAGTTACGCTGCTTCCTCTCACTGATATCTATCAGCTACCTGTCACTGCCTATTCGAGTCTGAAGCCGTTTTGTGTTGATCCATCTCTCTTGTCCATTCCGCCATGTGTATCGATGCTACCTGTATCTCTCGCTGCGTTTATCTCAGTGTCATTCTGTGAGTTGATTCTGAATGAATACACAATGTTTGTGTCTTAAATGAAATAAATGAGGGGATCAGACAATTCCTCCTCTGACACTGGGGAACCAATCAGCTGACATTTATAACAATGTATTGTTTATTGTGATGCATAAAATACAATATTCCAACTTAAATGATTTAGGTGCAGTTCTGTGGAAAAATAAACTGGGACCCCCACGTGTTTCCAATAGGCCGCCTTTACATTTGATGTCAGAAACGCCACCATTGCACCTCAAGGTGAGTCATAACTAATAAACAGAGAAGTCAAGCAGGGAAACGGTATTTGTAGAAAGAGTTGTGAGACTGTGGAATGCACTGGCCCAGAGCAGCAGATTTATAACAAAGTTTAAAAACCGGCAGCGTGTGGGAGGAAGGGGAGAGAGGCAGGAGAGCCACAGGAAAGGCACACAGCAGCTTTGGGCGTTGTCCCCTGAACACAGCATAGTTGCGCATCGCATGGACATTTTTGCTGTTAAATATGAATAAAGTGCAACGTATGTTTGCAGCTGTTTCTATTTCTGTCCTGTTATCGTCATAGGAACAGAAGGTGGTCATTCAGCCCCTCAAGCCTGCTCCGCCATTCAATTAGATCATGGCTGATCTGTATCTTTACTCCATCTACCTGCGATGTTTACATAAACCTTCATAACCTCGCTGAGTGCATAAATCTTCATATTCTTGCCTAACAAAAATCAATCAATCTCAATTTTGAAATTGGCAATTGACCCCCAGCCTCAAATGCTTTTTAGGGGAGAGAATTCCAGATTTCCACTGCCCTCTGTGTGAAGAAGCACTTCCTTACATCATCCCAGAATTGGATAGTTCTAATTTTACTGTTATGCCCCATTGTGCTGCACCCGCCTACCAGAGGAAATAGATTCTCTCTATCTTACAACTTCTTCTTTACAGCTCTGACCGAAGTACACACGCCGGAACATAAACTGAGAGAAATGCCGGGAGCTTCCTGCACCTCAACTCCATTTACCCGCCTTTGCTCCGGCTCCCTTGATATCCTCACCAAACATATACCTATCGCTCCGTCTTGCAGACTCCACTTGACCCGCAGCAACCACAAGCTTTTCGGGGAAGGGAGTTCCAGATGTTTATTACCATTTGTGTCAAAAAGTGCTTCTTGATTTTGCTCCTGAAGGGCAGAGTTTAAATTTTAAGATTTCGTTCCCTTGTTCTTGATTCACCCACCAGAGGAAATAGTTTCTCTGTATCTACCCTATCGAATCTCTTTAATATTTTAAACAGCTCGATTCGGTCACCCCTCAATCTTCTTCTAGAATCAGAAATAATTCAATTAGAAATGAAACAGTAAACCGGTCTCAGTAAAACGGGCCGTGAGACTGTGCAAGGCACTGGCCCAAAGCAGCAGATTTAAAACAGGTGTTTAAAGACTGGCAGCGTTAGGGAGGAAGGGGAGAGAGATGGAAGAGAGTCACATGTAAAATCGCCTTGGAAACCAGTGGCTCCGAATCTGCTTTTAATCCCCCCAGTGTATTGTAAACACTTTTATTGTCATATTGATACATTGATGTATTTGAAAGAACATTAAATGTGATGTAACGCTGTATCTGGTATAAAATAACTGTTTTATATATTTGAGTTTAAGCACTGTGTTTAATCTCTATCCTGAATATTTAGCTCCAACCTAGGAACAGTTTATAATCTGGAGACAAGGTTTCAACAGCTGGCGGGCAGGGAGCAGAGGCTGGGGCTGGTCTGTGTCATGTGGGAGCAGAACACAACATTCCTGCTGTTTATATTCATTATCCTGCAGAATATTTGTAACTGTTCTCAACATCTTATATTCCTCTTAAATATCGGAGGGGTTTACAATAATGTAATGATCGATGTGATGCATTTCAATTGTCTGAACTTGCAGCTAATTTAATAAAACGAAACCAGCGAAATAGCCATTGTTGAGATTAAATACACAGTACCTGGTCAGCGACTTGAAAATTTAACTTGTTGAGCCCTGCGATGGCCGAGTGGTTTAAGGCGTTGAAATTGAAATCCCATTGGTTGGAACCCGCTCAGTGTCGGACTACAAGCGGATCTGAGTTTTAAACAAATAATTCAATTGCTACAATCTGCTCCCCCACCTTGAAGGATTTTGGACTTTTCAATACTGGCTTTAAGAAACTAACAGGATTGGGTAGAAACCTGGATTAATTGCCTGCTGAAGGAGCTGAGCTTGTTCAGAAGTACGAATTCAACACAGTAACTGTTGAACTGACTGTTCAAATGTGCATGCTGGGAGGCTTGAACACATTCCACAAAGTGTTCTGCAGACTGTCTGGAAGCTACAGACAAGGATGCCTCGAGACACCGTTGGGATCTACTGTCAACACCAGGTGCTGTATGGTATCAGTAGTCTGTGTAACCATGGGAGAGAGGGAACGGGAATTCACTGGAAAGCTTGTTACTGTCAGCAAGAATGATATAAGGGCAGCCATTCTAAAGTGAAAAGCGAACAGAGTCCACGGACAGTCCAGGAGATAGAGAAACCGGGAGGACTCCTCGAAGAGAAAAGTAAAAACACCAAGGTGGATATCTGCAAATAATGAACTTCTCCGCCTCCCGAAGCAGAAGAATATGCCATTCTGAGTTTCGAGTTGTGCCACTGATTAAAAGATTGTCCGAATCTCTATTTCTAAAACGTGTTTTATACCGTGAGTAACACCATTTGTTATAAAACTTTAAAGCCTTGGTTCATCATTTACAGAATCATAGAATGACACAACAACAACAACAACAATTTCCATTAAAGAGTGTATTTAATGTCGTCGTACTGCCCAATCCGTTTCAGAGGAGCGTTATCAAACCAAGTTTGACACCGAGACACATAAGGAGATATCAGGGCAGATGACCAAAAGCTGGGTCACAGAGGTAGGTTTTAAGGAGCATCTTGAAGGGGTAAAGAGAGGTGGAGAGGCGGAGATGTTTAGGGCGAGAATTGCAGTGTTTAGGTCCAGACAGCTGAAGGCAAGGCCGCCAATGGTAGCGCGATTAAACTCGGGGATGCATAAGAGGCCAAAATTGGAGGAGCTCAGATGTCTCGGGGGGTTGTAGGACTGCAGGAGGTCAGGTGATAGGGAGGGGCGAGGCCAAGAAGGGTTTTAAAAACAAGGATGAGAATTTTGAAATCGAAGCTTTGCTTAACTGGGAGCCAACGTTGTTCAACGAGCACAGGGGTGATGCTTGAACGGGACTTGGAGCGAGTTAGGATAAGGGTAGTAAAGTTTTAGGTGGTCTTAAGTTTATGGAGGGTGGAAGATGGGTGCCCTGACAGGAATACAGCACAGAAAGAGGCCATTCGGTCCATCGTGCCTGTATCGGGTCTATGAAACAATTATTCCCACCCCTGCTTTTCCCCATCGCCCTGTATGTTTTCCCTTCAAGTACTTATACATAGCCCTTCTTAAAGTTATTATTGAATCTGCTTCTACCGCCCTTTCAGTAACTGCATTCCAGATCATAACAACTCGCTCTGTAAAACAAAATGTTTCATCGTGTCGCCTCTGGATGTTTTGTCAATCACCTTAAGCTTCATGTCCAAATTCACCTGTTGATCAAAAGCTTGCTACACTCAGCTCATGTCATGTCTCAAATTACTAATATATACTTTAAAGGGAAAACATTTGTAGGACTATGGGGAGTGGCACTAATTAAATAGCACTCTCATAGACACAGCACAGGCACGATGGGCGGAATAGTTGCTTCAGAATCTGAGATTTCAATACTTAATGGGTTCGGTATGGGTCGGTCGGCGGTTCTTTGGTCTTGGAGTATGATTCTCGCTTTGGGATTTATGCAATTGAGATGCGAGAGATCCCGTGGTTCAAATCCCGGATAGGCCCCCCGCCCTAAATTTTAGACAAAACTCAGCTTCTCACAGCCGATCGACGTTGTAGAAAACATAAATAATTTAAATTAAAAACATCTGATTTCGCGCCGTTTTCCCCATATTGTCCGAAATCCCAGAACTTCACAGAAGCAACGTGTAATCTTAAAGGCTCCCAGGTGTATTCGGCTCTGTGTCTCATTGGACGTCTTACACCCGTGTTCTATTCCGGCCAATGCAGGACCTTCACACTCTGCTTTCTGCACCCATGAGCTCCCCTGAATTGGGATAAACTTACGTTCAGCGTCAATCTCCATCTCTTCTTGAAACACACTCTGCCCTGAAAATTAGTCAGTTCTGCTTTCTCGTGCGCTGAAAAGATGTGAGAAGCTGACTTCTGTATTGGTCCCATGGATGGTGAATTCAAGCCGTACAGTGTTCTCTATTGGCCGGGAATCAAACCGGCGTGCCTGGTCTGATTAAAAGGGGTGCGCACCGCTATTTTTAGATCAGGCTCTTTGCAGCCTTCCTGAAGCCTTTTGCTCACAGAAGCTGATTCTACATTTTCAGCATTGTCGATCTGGGTGCACGGGCAGAACAAGCGGTGAAGGGGACTTCATTGCGGAGTATTTCTGTTCTCATTTCTCATTTCTCATTTCACAGACTGTATTTTAAGACGCTGGTTTATAAAGATTCAGTGTTTATTACACCAGGAATCTGGTACAGCCGTTATTAAATTTAACAGGAACGGACGATTGTCGCCCCCTTTTCACAATAGAGAAAAAACTCGCCACTGGAGAATTATCGGGGTCGAACCGAGGACTTTTCGCGTGTGAGGCGAACGTGATAACCACTACACTATGGAAAACTGCGCATGGCAAATTATCTATCGCAATTCAGCAGGACGTGTTCAGGGAAAAGGTGAATCGTTGAGTCACCTCTCTCTGCACTGACAAAGATTGTTTTACTTCTCCATTAAACAACATCACTGCTGTCCCACACTGAAAGCTCTCAATCCTTCTTCTCCATTCCCTTTCACAAACATTTCACTGATCAAAACTACATATGTCACACGGGGAAAACGTCTTCATTTCAGAAATTCGCCTCTCCGGCTTGCCGCGGGGGTAAGGATCGCGCGCGCACTTACCTAAGGCGCCTGCCGTTGTGTTTTGGGCCCACGGGAACTTCAGCTCCTGGTCCTGCTCCAAGAGCCGGCGCGCAGTGCTTGCGTGTCCCAGGGCGTAGTCAGTGCGATGCGTCCCCTGGGATCACGTGGGCTATGTAGAGCCAATGGCAGCAGACCATCTTTCATTCATAGATTTGACAGGAAGAGCTGTCAAATCTGTGAATTGAAATCGGCCCCAAAAGAACAGCTAAACTTAAAATAAATTTAAAAAACACCATCACATTTATAAAATAACTATAGTTAAATAAATTAACCACTTTAAACAAAAATTTAAATTTTTGTAAAAATTAAAATACTTTTTAGAAGTGATAAAAATAAACTTACCTTTCTTTAAAGTATCTACAAAAGATAAACCTGTTGAAATTTTTTTTTAATTATACTTAATTAACCACTTACCTTTTTGAAAACGGGTCCTGCGCTTCCTTTTTAAAAGCGTAGGTTCTTCACTGCTTACCCTCCCGTTGAAACCTGAAAAAAAAATCTAAGTTGACTGCGTGTGCGCAGCCTCTACCGCGCACGCGGTTCACCTAGGAACCGCCCCCTTCACCAGACCGGAAGTGCCGGTTTCCCGCGCATGCGCAGTGCATGCACTAAACCGGCACTTCGGGACGCATTACGGGTGAGTACTCACTGTGTACTCACCCGGGATGGGCAGAAATTTTTGGCCCATTAAATACAAGCCTCGTTTTAAAGTAATCTCCCCTCATAATCTAACCCTTGGGGTCCTGGTAACATTCTGGTGAAAGTCCAGCCCATGGGCCCAGATCGACAGTGTTGTAAATGAACAGTCAGCTTCAGTCGGTGAAACCAATATATTTATTTTCGTTACATCAGGTCAAAGACTTTTTGAAACGGTCAGCTGTAAAATTACGCTGTTTCGAGTAGGAGACGTTTTCAAACAGTGTGTAAAACGCCCAGGGTAGAACTCGAGCTTGTAAACTCCGGATAAGCAACAAATCAACACCTGAACCAGGCAGCGCATCAGGCCACGAGGCCACTGACTGACGGTGATTGTATCGGGTACGCTTTAGTTATCAGTGGCGATTTGTTTAATATATATTCTGTTGCTTCATTGAGCAAGTGGGCCCTTCAGCTTCCACATCACCAGAAAACCTACAAATGAACTGCTTTCTGATGAACATAGTCCCAGTCTGGCCGATATGCGCAGCATCAGGATTCACAGGCAAATAGATAAGCGAAACAGACCAAGATCTAACTCCCAACAGAGAGTATCTTTTGTGCAGCGTTTCAAGCAACTGCTTTAATATAATCACCTTTACTTGTCCTATAGTCTCAGTCCTTCTTTACCCTTTACTGCCCCTTTGCAGGTTAGATATGCCTGGAGGTCCATGGAAGGCTGAGAAGTCAATCGGCGAAAAACCGAGAAAGACAAGATGCAGAGACAGGGAGAGATAGAGAGATGGATGCGAAGAAATTAACAACAACATATTTCAGCTTGAGGGGAAATCCTTGTCGTTTCTTGAAATCTTGCAAAAGAGCATTGGGCGACAATTTAAACGCGACACCCTCGCTGGCGGATCTCTCAGGTTCTGAGATCGGTCAAAGCAGCCCGGCAGCTCAAACTCTTATTCATTGGAGCATTGAACGGAGCTTTAAACAGTATCGCAGCGAGCAGGAAAACCCGAGTGGATTTCAAGCTCAATGCATTAACAATTCCGGCCATCGCAGCTGCAAGTGGCAGGTCCTGCGCGGCCGGAGAGCAGACAGTTGCGGTTTTGCTGTGGATAAAGTTATGTTTCTGCTCACTAATCTTCATTCAGTTATCATTGGTGAAGAATTCTAATGGTCCGTCCTAATTTTAATAAGCTGGCAACAATGCAGTGACAGAGATCAGGATCACCACTGACAACATTAGAAACAAAGGCCTATTTCTGTGACATACAGAATCTGTCACAGCCTTCTGTGACATGTTTATCTGCATCAAAAGTTTAAAATATCATCGACGAGGATGGGATCCGAACCCACGCGTGCAGAGCACAATGGATTAGCAGTCCATCGCCTTTAACCTCTCGGCCACCTCCTCTCACGTTTACAATGCCCTTAGCCATCCCATTTCCTGCTATTTTCATCTAAACAGAAATACTCGGCAAGAAAGTCCCCTTCACCGCTTGTCCTGCCCATGCACCCAGATCTACAATGTTGAAAATGTACAACCAGCTTCAGTAAGCGAAAGGCCTTCCGCTACTTCAGGTGAGGGAATGTCAGAAATAGTCAGTATTAAGAGAGATTCAGAACAGAGAAGATAAAGTTTCGCCCAGTGAGTTAAACGACCGCGTTTCAGGGCAACAGCTCATACTCCAGTGGATACAGGAAAAGATGAACATATTTCGAATTAAGGAACAAATGCGCTGCGTTTCAAATTAATGATCAGCTCCTCTGCGAGCTGGGTTGGCAGCTGCGCAGGGAAACCAATGTAACTTCGAACACAACGAGCGGATAGAGCAGGGGGAATGGGACAGACTGCATTGCTCGACATAGAGCCGGCAAGGACTCGATGGGCCGAATTGCCGCCTTCTGTGCCGATATGACTATGACCTTGTGATTGTTGCGAATGGGACATGTGCCCCCAGGAACAGCGGTGCGAGCAGAGCAATCTTAACAGCGTAAATAGGTGAAAGTGAATGCTAGATTCAGGTAATGTCGCAGGAAATTGACAATGAAACGGAAGGAGGAAAGTAATGGAGGACTATTGATTGTGGAAGAAAGTTGGGAGCAGAGGCGGTTTGAATTAGGGAGCATCATGCTCACGCATGTGGGAGGGCGGGGTTTTAAAGGATTAAATAGGTTTTCACCACTTACAATTTTATTTCATGTATTAAAGATTGATTTCTCGTTGAGTTCTATTAGCTGGATACCACAAATGCAGCGAGCTGTATCGTGACTCGGATTTGTACCGCAGTTGTTGCGGTCATAACGCACAGTACTAACCATTTTACCAAGACGACAGATATCAGCTGTTTTCGCTCTGCCACGACCACAGCAACGTTGCGCACGGCATTGCTTAGAAAAGATGGATTTTTGGGGAAGAGGCCAAAATCAGCACCGAAAGAAATTATGAAAGCGGTGGAATTCGACCCAGGTCCCGCAGCGAATGGAGCCTTAATCCAGAATGGGAACCAGTGCAGCCGCAGTGACATTTAAAAGGAATGTGGCCCTTTCTCACGGGACGAAACTCACCCCTAGAGGGTCAAAATGACAAAACAAGGGCCCCGCTGTGAAACGAACCCAGGATCTTCTGTTTACTGGATAGAAGTTTCAGACCGACTAAGCCACGAAGCCAAATCACGCCTTCAAAGTGCCCCCGGCAGGCAGGGAGCAGAGACTGAGGCTGATCTGTGTCCTGAGAGAACAGACACAAGATTTCTACTGTTGCTGTAACTGCGATAGCCGAGTGGTTAAAGCGTTGGATTTGAAATCGAAGTTAGGTTTTCCCGCGCAGATTCGAACTCTGCTCGTTGTTAGTTCTTTTATTTTTCGAATTAATTCCTTCAAATAAATTATTTTCTTCAATCAGCTCCCTCTGGAAGTATTTTGGAATAGTCAATCCCGGTTTTAAGGAAACTAAAGGAGTGGCGACAGACCTGGATCACTTACTTACTTCAGAAAGGCATTCTGGGTTTGCTGACCTAATTCCAAAAGTGTTCTGCAGATTGTCTGGAAAATACAGATAAGGAGGCCTCGAGAGTCTCTGAGGAACCTTCGCACACATTCGGTACTGTCCGGTAGCATCAGGCTGTGTAACCATGGGAGAGAGAGAATAGAAAGTCACTGGAAGGCTTGTTTCTGTCAGCAGCAATGGTATAAGAGCAGCCATTCTAAAGTAAAAAGCAGAATACATTCCAGGAGACAGTCCAGGAGACAGACAAACGGAGAGGAGATCGCGAAGGCCGACCAGAAAAACACCAAGGAGGACACCAACACATAATTGATCTCTCCGTCTCCCGAAGCAGAAGAATTGGCTGTTCTGAGTTTCCAGTTGCACCACTGAGTTAAAGGTTGTACAAATCTCTCTCTGTAAAACTTGTATTATAATGTTAATAAAACCAATTGTTTGAAAAGTTTAAAGCCTTGGTTGATCTTAGCTCTGATTACCCTAAAGAGTGAAGAGAGTTAAAACAAAAACCCTACAGGTCGTTCTGTCCAAGGTCACTTTCTCCTCCCAAGCATGCACAAATTAGCCCATGGCAAGGCTCAAATGACTGATATACAGTCGGAATGGAAAAACTTGTCGGACTATGGGGGAGAGCAGCGGAGTGATGCGTGGTCGTTTAACTCACTGGGCGAAACTTTTTCTTCCTTGCTCTGAATCTGGCTGAAGACCGACCAGTAAAGCCGATGGCAGAACTAATCCATTGTGCTCCGCAATATTAAATTGTACTCTAACTATTTCACGTCAACAATGTTAGCCTCTCTTTACAAAAATGTTTTTCCACTTTTGTCAGAATCAATTGCTCTGAAGCTACATTGTCGTCTGTCTCGACATCCTGATATTGTAAACTCTGCCGTAAATATACTGCATTCAAATTGCTGTGAGAGCGAAGTGAAAGGTAAATGTGAAGACATTCGAAATTACTTAACACGATGATGATATAATTAATTGTTTGCGATGCGATTGGGGGCGGGTTAAAGATTTGTATAGATACATTAGCTGTGTTTTGTTTTGTTTGGTTTGTTACGCTTTTTTAATGTAAGCAAGGAAGGAAAATAGCCCTACTCCGAGATTCCTCGCTCTATTTATCTGTTCTGTATATATCCCCTCCTGTTCACTGCTTCTTTATTCAATTCTGACAAATGATAGACAAGGGTATTAAGGGCTATAGAACTAAGGCGGGTGGATTGAGTTAAGATACAGATTGAGTTGAGTTAATCAGCTTGATATAATTGAATGGAGGGACAGGCTCGAGGGGCTGAATGGCCTCCCCCTGTTCCTGTGTTCTTATTTTTAGTCGAAACCCCTAAAATAAACGTGTCTGTTGTCGCCATAGAACTTGAAAGACCCGCCGTGTGGATCTAGTATTGTTATTGCTGTCTAAAGCTGGGTTTTGGGGATGAGCCGATGGAAGTGAAAACCTGCCATGGATGGAGGACGGGTTGGTTTTCTGGAAGAAGCAAATCAACTGGGCCGAAAAATAAGATCCAGACAAATTCACCAAAGTATTTCCCACCTCACTACCGCACAACGGCAAGTACTGCTCCATTCTACCATATAAACCCAACTAGTGCCCCCTCAATTCAACAATCTTCACCAGTGTCCCCACTATTAAACAACCTCAGATGTGCAAGTACTGAGTTTGGTTCTTTGACAGTGGGTTTTATACAACAGCAGCCGCCAGTCCTCTTGAGTCACACTAAGTAAAACTAGATGTCATAAATATAAGATAATCAATAATAAATCCAGTACGGAATTCAGGAAAAACTTATTCATGCAAAGAGTGGTTGGAACGTGGAACGCGATGCCATAAGTATCAGATATTAGAGAGGGGAGGAGAGACATTTCAGCCGTGTGTTGGCTTCGTGGCTTAGCTGGTCAAAGCGCCTGTCTGGTTCGAATCCCAGCGGGGCCCTTTTTAAAGAACAAAATATCCTCTTATGATCACACAGAGGTGGGATGTTTCTCGTTTGAAAGTGCTGCAATCATTTGGGATGGGAACGGATAATCACATATACATATTATAGTTTTACAGTCATTCGTCCAACATTTCCTTCAGTCTGCAACAGAAAGTTATCGGTTTATTAATGGTGATTAAAGCAATTATTCATCGTGATACTGCCTTTAATTATATGTTCGTGTCATTGATTTAATAAGCTACACAACTGTTTTATAAAAATCAGACATGCAATTAACCCCGTGCTCTGGTTGCACCGAATTCCAACCCCTGGCCCACCAAGGAATGCTTCACTCAGCAGCTGTGAGAGCTGTAAATATACTGGGTGCACCCCCGCTAGATACAAATGTATTCCTGACTTGTGTTCGATGTACTTTTTTTCTTATCTCTGCAAGTTACAAGTGTATTGAGATATATCTGATATAATTATTCATTTATTGGAGTGCCTCTGTCTTAATTGTGAATTGAGGCAGTGTATTCCAGATCCCAACAACTCGCAGTGTAAAAAATGGTTCCGAATGTCGCCTCGGATCCTTCTGCCAATCACCTTCAATCTGTGTCCTCTGGTCACCGACTCTTTGGCCACTGGAAAAAAGTTTCTCCTCATTTACGATATCAATACCGTACATGAATTTAACCAACTCTGTCAAAACCTCTGCTCTAAGGAGAACAACCCCGGCTTCTCCAGTCCCCCACATTCTGAAGTCCCTCATCCCTGGTACCATTCCAGTAAATCACTTCTGTTCATTTCTTCCTTATAATAAATGAATTAAGTGAATCGTTTATCAGCAAAAGCACGAACATAATAAAAAAAGGAGAGAGAAATAATCACTGAGCAAAATGGATGTGAATGTTTTGAAGGTGAAAAGAATAGAAGTTCTGAGTTTTATTATCGATCAGTGAGAGGAATGCATCGCTCTCTCGGGCTTGTGTCGGTCGATTTACTGATACAGACAGACAGAGAGCACTACCTCCGGCAGGCCCGGCTAGCTCAGTCGGAAGAGCATGAGATTCTTAAGCTCAGAGGTATTTTAGACCAGAGACCGCATTAAATCTCATGTATTGCTCAAAAGAATCATCGTATGTATATGACATTACATGTGTTTAAATAGAGTGGGTGGATTTAAAGCAGATTCGGGGCCAGTAGTTTCCAAGGGGATATTTCGTGTGGCTCTCCTGCCTCTCTCTCCCCTTCCTCCCACACGCTGCCGGTTTTTAAACCTTGTTTTAAATCTGCTGATCTGGGCCAGTGCATTCCACAGTCTCACAACCCTTTGTACAAATATCGTCTCACTGCTTGACTTCTCTGTTTATTAGTTATGAATCACCTGGAGGTGCAATGGTGGCGTTTGTGACGTCAAATTAAAAGGCGGCCTACTGGAAACACGTTCGGGTCACAGTTTCTTTTTACACAGAATTGAACCTGAATCATTCAAGATGGAAAATTGCATTTTTTACATCACAATAAACACTATCTTGTTATAAATGTTGGCTCATTAGTTCCCCAGTGCCAGATAAAGAATTGTCTGATCCCGTCATTTATTTCATGTGAGAAACAAACACAGGTATTCATTCAGTATCAACCCACAGATTGACACTGAGTTAAACGCAGAGAGAGTTAGAGACAGCATCGGGACACATGGCGGAATAGAGAGGAGAGATGGTTCAAGACAAAACGGCCTCAGACTTCAACAGGCAGTGACATGCAGTTGATAGATATCAGCGAGTGGAGGCAACGGACTTTAGGTGTGATTTGGCTCCATGACTTAGCTGGTCAAAGCGCCTTTTCGCATCCCAGCGGTGCCTTTTATCTTTATGACCCTCCAGGGGTGAGTGTCTTCTCGTGTGAAAGGGCCACATTCCTTTTAAATGTAACTGCGGCTGCACAAGTTCCCATTCTGGATTATTGCTCCAGTCGCTGCGGGGCGTGGGTCGAATTCCACCGCTGTCAACATTTCTGCCGGTGCTGATTTTGGCCTCTTCACCAAAAATCCGTCTTTTCTAAGTAGTGGCGTGTGTGACTTTGCTGTGGTCAGAATTAAGTTGCAGCAGCCGATGTGTGGCGCCGTGATCGTATAGTGGTTCGTATTCTGCGTTGTGACTGCAAGCAATCGTCGCTTCGAATGCGAGTCGCGGCGCATTTCGCTTTATATCTTCTGCTCTCTGTGGCACCTGCTAATAGAATCCCGCGAGAAATTAATCTTTACTCCATGAAACAAATATTAATTGTTGACGATGAAAAACTGTTCACTCCTTCAAACCCTCCTCGTCTCCCAGCTTTTTACCTCCTTCCACAATCAATACCCTCCTTTACTTCCCTCCTTCCATTCCATTGTCACTTTCCAGCGTTATTACTTAATCTAACATTCACTTTCACCTACTTACACCGTTAAGTTTGCTCTGCTACCACAGCTGATCCTGGGGGCACATGTCCCATTCGCAGCAAACTGAATTGGTGCTTTGAAACCAGTCGATACATTCAGACCTGCGGGACCGCTCGACAGACAAGCATTGCGAAAGCAAAATAGCCGGATTACCCCCGAAATTTCTTTGGCCGAATGGATAAGGCGTCTGACTTCGCTGCTAATCGTAATCGGGATTGTTGTCAGACCCGCATCATTCTCTGTCTGTTTAAACCGGGGGTGCTCACATTGCCGGATCATTCCGTGTCTGTTTAAACCGGGAGTGTTCACATTGCCGGATCATTCTGTGTCTCTTTAAACTGAGGGAGCTCACAGTCCCGGATCATTCTGTGTTTTTAAAGGAGAGCGATTTCAGCTGTGATGACCGAGTTGTTCAGGTGTTTGTGCTCGAAGTTACATTGCGTTTCTCTGCGCTGGTGCGAACCCAGCTCGCAGCGCATCTGTTTATTAATTCGAAATATGTTCACCTTTTCCTAAATCCACTTCCTTTTATGAGCTGTTGCCCTGGAGTTGCTCGCAGTTCACCAACAACATTTTTTTTTAGCGCCGACTGCGGCCGCGTGGACGAATGGATAAGACTTCTGACTTCGAATAATCATTATCAAGTTATCAGAAGCTTTCAGATTTGTGTCCTGCTGCGGTCGTTTAACTCACTCGGCAAAACGTTTTCTTCTCTATTCTGAATTTGTCTTAAAATCGACCGCTTCTGTCAGACACTCACCTGAAGTAACGGAAGGCCTTTTGCTTACAGAAGCTGATTGGACATTTTCAACATTGTCGATCTGGGTGCACGGGCAGGACACGCGGCGAAGGGAAATGTCTTGGGCAGTATTTCTGTTTGGATGCAAAAAGCGGGAAATGGAATGTGAGAAAGACGTGAGACGAGGTCAGAGAGTCATAACGGCAATCCAGTCAGTCCCATTCCCCCGCTCCAACACCGTAGCAGGTTTATTCCCCTCAATTGCCTATCCAGTCTCCCCTTGAAAATATTGAGTGTCTACGCTACCACCACTTCCGTCGGAAGCGAATTCCAGGTCATCACCACTCGCTATGCAAAAAAGTTTTTCCTCACATCCCCTCCGTATCTCTTGGTCAAAACCTTAAATCTGTGTCCTCTAGTCCTTCTACCATCAACTAGTGGGAACAGTCTTTCCCCGTCTAGACTACCCAACCCCGTCAAAGTCTTGTACACCTCTATCAAATCACCCCCCAACCTCCCTTGCTCGAATGAAAACAGGTCCAGCTTCTCCAACCTGCCCTTGTAGCTTAGATCTCCCATCCCCGGAACCATTCTGGTAAATCTCCTCTGCACCCTCTCAAGGGCCTTCACATCCTTTCCAAAGTGTGACAACCAGAACTGGGCGCAATCGTTCATTTGTGGCCTAACGAGCGCTTTATAAATGTTCAGCATAACTTCTCTACTTTTTTACTCAATACCTCTATTTATGAAGCCCAAGATCCCATATGCTTTGTCAACCACTCTCTTAATATATCCCGCCACCTTCAGGGACCTTTGCATATTAATTCCCAGGTCCCTCTGTCCCTGTGCACTCTTTAAAACTGTGCCATTAATTGTATATTGCCTCTCCCTGTTCCTTCTGCCAAAATGCATCACCTCACACTTTTCTGTATTAAATTCCATCTGCACTTGTCTGCACATTCTGCTAGCCTTTCTATGTCCTGTTGCAGTCGATTGGTATCATCATCACTGTTTGCCACACCACCATGTTTGATGTCATCGGCAAATTTAGAAATACTACTCTTTATTCCAATATCCAGGTAATTTACATATTTCAAAAAAAAGCAGTGGCCCCAGCACTGATCCTTGTGGAACACCACTGTCTACCATCCTCCAGTCTGCAAAACAGCCATTTACCACAATACGATGTTTTCTGTCGTTAAGCTAATTCCTTATCCAAGCTGCCACTGACCCACCTATTCCATGAACCTCAAATTTGTTAACCAACCTTCTATGTGATACTTTGTCAAACGCCTTCCGAAGGTCCATGCACATCCTTTCTATTCCGTTCATCAATCCTCTCTGTTATTTTACCAAAACATTCAATTAGATTCGTGTCCGTTAGGTTAAGGCTGTGGATTGCTGATTCATTTTGCTCTGTATGTTTGTGTTCGAATCCCATCCTTGTCGTTACTCTGTACGACTTTTGATGCAGATAATCATGTCTCTGTATTCTATATAAAATAGGCCTTGGTTCCTAATCTTGTCAGTGTTGACCCTGGTCTGTGTCCCTGCATTGTTCTAGCTTATTAAAATTAAGACGGTCCATTACAATTGTTCACCCAATTGTAATTGAATGAAGGTGGAACAGTGATCACGAATGAGAGAAATAACTTTCCCTCCCTTCCTTCCTCTGAGATTAACACTGAATGATACACCAGCGGGGAAAGAACTAAAGATTAGTAAGCACAAAATAATATTATCCATTGGGAAGAAATTTAACTTCAAAACATTTTACCAATCTTAATGACCAGTTCATCTGTTAAGTGTGTTTGGTTGAGTGATAAATAATGGGCACTACATTAGCAAGAATACTCTGTTATTTTCGAAATGGTAACATTGGATACCCGAGGCCTCGATTTTACGTCTACATCCGAAAGACGGCACCGTCGACAGTGCAGCACTCCCTCAGTACTCCACTCTGGAGTGGGGCTTGAGTTTCCTACCGCTAGCCACGGCTAACACCTAAACTCAGTTCATTCGGCTCGAGAGAAATGACATAGAGAAGGAGAAAGATGATAGTGGAGTAAAACTTCAACTTAGCGCACAAGAATAAACAGGAAATCTTTATCGACTGTCTGTTATAGAAACCGTCCGATTTATGTTGCCATCGATTTCACAAGCATAGAAATCATGCAGTGTCTATAACGAGCGCTGGATCGATAGAATCTTACAAATTGTGCCCAGTATACCCAAGTCCAGGTCACTATTATATATATAACAGATCAGTACATGTGGCCTCAGACAGCGCATTGCAGCACATCCCTGGGAAACGATATACCGCGGCCCGGCCAAACCTTTCCATACACCGAGCACAAGCACAGCAAAAACAGGCACAGCAGCATTTGCTGAGGAACCGGATAAAGTAACATTTTATTTTCTCTGTGGTAGTTGTAAATATATTTTGGTGTCTCTGTGTTAGTAACAAATGTAGTTGTGAGTTGTTGTGCTTTAAATAAATATATTTTGTTTATCTGTGTTAGTGTTTATGTATTTGAATGCAAGTTTTGTTTATAATTTTATTGCGACACATCGTTTTAAATGTATTTTCTGTGTATGTATTTGTATCGATGTTATTAGTACATAAATCTTAAATAAACGCAAATATAATTATAACACAGAGATACACAGAGATATGTTCATAAATCAAACAGAGATACAAACAAACACATTTATAATAACCGAGATGAACACAAATAATTTGATAACTAAGGCAGTTATAAACAATTTCATTTACAACTCACAGAAAGATACACAAATGTATTTATAAATATCACGCACATATATCCAAATTCATTAGAAATAATAAACAGATATACACGAATATAAAAATGGCCATGGCGAAAAACCAGTGGAGTCTGAATAATTGACAGCTTCCTGCAGAGAGCCGGCACAGACAGGATGGGATGAATGGCCTCCTTCTGTGCGGAATGATTCGATGACTTCTCGCTTATAAGACAGGTGGAAAAGGCAGCTGTGTGATGGGAGCACTGAGACCTCATAGCGCCTGCGCGCGGCTCTAGTGGCGCAATTGGTTAGCGCGCGGTCCTTATATTACAATCGCAGGCTCAGAAAGTGCCGAGGTTGTGAGTTCGAGCCTCACCGAGCAATGGCAATGATTTTGCTTGTGACATTTCTACCCGATTCGAAAGTACAGTTGGTGTGTCTCCAAATTTTATCTCCTTATCCTGTGAATGCTGAATCTTTGAGTATATTCAAGGCTGCGAGAGATAGATATTTGGCCTCTAGGGGAATCAAGGGGTATGGAGATCGGGCGGGAAAGTGGAGTTGAGGTCGATGATCAGCCAGGGTCTTACTGAATGGCGAAGTAGGCTCGAGGGGCCGTATGGCCTACTCCTGCTCTTATTTCTTATGTTCTTATTAGCTGTTCCATGTGGGCACTGAGGCTCCTCGGGCCCACAATGTTGCAATAGCGGATGAGAGTTTTTCTTATTTATAGTAGGGTGTGGAGGCGTTTTCACTCTTAAACCAGTAACTCTAATGTAAAGAATAATGTGTCAGAAACAAACTCGATTCCAACGCAGTGACAAGACATTTGTCACAAACGGGTAGATGTGTAATCTCACGGGTTTTCTGCACATGTTTCCTGCAGCATGTTCAACAGTAACAAGGATTCTCCTGAACGCGGTGCTGAGAATTTTGCGCTCAGTGACGCAATGGCTCGCGCATTGAACTTCTCGCTGATTCTATTCTAAAGAAACATTCAAAGGTTGTCGATTCCAGTCCGACCAAAGTCCAATTTTAAGACAGGGTTCATTGGTTCCGGCGCTGGAAAGTTAAATTTTGCAGCAAAATCGCAACTGTCTGCTCTCCGGCCGCGCAGCACCTGCCGCTTGCAGCTGCGATGGCCGGGAGGGTTAATGCGTTGGGCTTGAAATCCACTCGGGTTCGCAGATGACACGAAAATTGGTGGAGTGCTAAATAGCGAGGAGGGAAGCCTCAGGCTACAGGACGATATAGACGGGTTGGTCAGACGGGCAGAACAGTGGCAAATGGAATTTAACCCTGAAAAGTGTGAGGTGATGCATTTTGGGAGGACTAACAAGGCAAGGGAATACACAATGAATGGTAGGACCCTAGTAAGGACAGAGGATCAGAGGGACCTTGGTGTGCATGTACATAGATCCCTGAAGGCAGCAGGACAGGTAGCTAAGGTGGTTAAAAAGGCATATGGGATACTTGCCTTCATTAGCCGAGGCATAGAATATAAGAGCAGGGTGGTTATGAATGAGCTGTACAAAACGCCAATTAGGCCACAACTGGAATACTGTGTGCAGTTCCGTTCGCCATACTATCGGAAGGATGTGATTCCTTTAGAGAGGGTGCAGAGGAGATTCACCAGGATGTTACCTGGGCTGGAGCACTTCTGCTATGAAGAGAGACTGGACAGGCTGGGTTTGTTTTCCTTAGAGCGGAGAAGGCTGAGTGGGGACCTGTTTGAGGTGTACAATATTATGAGGGGCATAGATATGGTAGATAGAAAGGAACTTTTCCCCTTAGTAGAGTGGTCAATAACCAGGGTGCATAGATTCAAGATAAGGGGCAGGAGGATTAGTGGAGATTTCAGGAAAACCTTTTTCACCCAGAGGGTGGTTGGAATCTGGAACTCACTGCCTGAATGGGTGGTGGAGGCAGGAACCCTCACAACATTCAAGAAGCATTTGGATGAGCGCTTGAAACGCCATAGCATACAAGGCTTCGGACCAAGTGCTGGAAAATGGGATTAGAATAGTTAGGGCTTGATGGCCGGCGCAGGCACGAGGTGTCTCTTTTTATCATGTATAACTCTATGATCCCCAGTGTTGACAAGAGTTGGAATCCAAACCTTATTTTAGATTCATTCAAATGCTGTAAAGTTTTAATCAGCATCAAAAGTTTGACAGAATATCAATTCGAAATCAGGCGTGCAGAGCACAATGGATCAGCAGACCATCGCCTTAACTTCTACGGCCACCTTCTCTCCGACCAGAGCCACTTCAGCCATTCTATTTCCTCCTATTTGCACCTAAACAGAAATACTCTGAAAGGAAGACCCCTTCACCGCTTACCCTGCCCGTGCACCCAGATCGACAACGTTGAAAATGTACAATCAGCTTCTGTAAGCAAAATGTCTTCTGCTACTTCAGGTGAGGGACTGGTCGGTTTGAAGACAGATTCAGCGCAGAGAAAACGACAGCGCCGCCCGGTGAGTGATTTGAAAATCGCAGGATTCGAACCTTATTTTTTTTAAACGTCATAATTAGCACCAAAGTCAGACACATTGGCCCAGAAATTAAACATCGATGGTTCCCGCGGGGGTAAGGATTCCCCGCGATATCGCACTCTGCGCCTACCTTTTTGTTTCGGGCCCACACGAACTTCAGTTTCAGGGCCTCTCCCTGTTGCAACCGTGCAGTGCTTGCGTGTCCCAGAGGCGCAATTAGTTTGTGCGAGCTCTGGGATCACGTGATTCAGTTAGAGCCAATGGCAGCACACCATCTTTCATTCATAGTTTTGACAGCAAGGGCTGTCAAAGCTATGAATACTACAAGCCCCCAAAAGAACAGCTAAACCTCAATTAAATTTTAAAAAAGCCATCACATTAATAAAATAACTATAGTTAAATAAATTAACCACTTTAAACAAAAAATTAAATTTTTGAAATTTTTTTTAATCTTTTTAAAAGTTATAGAAATAAACTTACCTTTGTTTAATGTCTCTAAAAAAGATAAACCTGTTGAAATTTTTTTTAAATAACACTTCATTAACTACTTACCTTGTTAAAAGGGGGTCCTACGACTGCTTTCTTTCCATTAGGCCACCCCGAACATCAGATTGTTGGTTGTGAGAGAATTGTGAGCAAATTCAGGGCAACAGCTCTTATAAGGAGTGGATTTAGGAAAAGATGAACACTTTTCGAATTAATGAACACGCTGCGAGCTGGGTTCGCACCTGCGCAGAGAAACCCAATTTAACTTCGAACACAACACCTTAACTACTCGGTCATCACAGCTGAAATCGCCCTCCTTTTAAACAGACGAACACAGAATGATCCGGGACTGTGAACACTCCCGGTTTAAACAGGCATAGATTGATCCGGAACTGGCATCAATCCCGATTACGATTATCAGCGAAATCAGACGCCTTATCCGTTAGGTCAAGGAAATTTCGTGTTTAATCCGGTTATTCTGCTTCAGAAGACCGGCCCTGCTTTCGTAGCGCTTGTCTGTCGAGCGGTCCCGTGGGTCTAAATGTATCGACTGGTTTCAAAAGCCGCAATTAAGATTGGTGCGAATGGGAAATGTGCCGCCAGGAACAGCGGTGGTGGCAGAGCAAACTTAACGGCGTCAATAGGCGAAAGTGAATGTTAGAATAAGGTAATACCGCAGGAAAGTGACAATGAAATGGAAGGAGGAAAATAAAGGAGGTTTATTGATTGTGGAAGGAAGAAAAAGCTGGGAGAACAGGCTTGTTTGAAGGAGTAAATAGGTTTTCACCGAAAACAAATAATATTTGTTTCATTTAGTAAAGATTGATTTCTTGTTGAGTTATTTTAGCTGGTACCGCAGAGAACAGAAGATAAAAGTGAACTATGCCGTGACTCGGATTCGGGCCGAGATTACTGCGGCCACAACGCAGAGTACTGACCACTATGTGATCACGGCTACACACATCAGCAACTGCAGCTCTGCACTGAGCACAGTAAATTCCCGCACTGCACTGCTTGCAAAAGATGGACTTTTGGTGAAGAGGCCAAAATCAGCACCGCCAGAAATTACGTCAGCGGTGGAATTCGCCCCAGGCCCCGGAGCGACTGCAGCCTTAATCCAGAATGGGAACTATCGCAGCCGCAGTTAAAAGGATTGTGGCCCTTTCACACGAGAAGAAACTCACCCCTGTCGGGTCAGAAAGACCAAAACAAAGACTCAGCTGGGAATCGAACCCAGGACCTCCTGTTTAACTAGACAGGCGCTTTGACCAGCTAAGCCACATCGCTGTTGCTAATTCCGCTTCTACCACTCACTGATATCTATCAGCTACGTCTAAATAAAGGAGAGTATGAAAGTACGAGAGCAGAGTTGACTAAAGAGGACTGGGAAAATAAATTAAGGTGTAAGTCGGTACAGGAGCAGTGGTATACATTCAAGGAGGTATTTCACAACTTTCAAGAAAAATATATTCCACTGAGGAAAAAGGGGCGTAAAAGAAATGACAGCTATCCGTGGCTAAGTAAAGTAATAAAGGATAGTATCCGACTAAAAACAAGGGTCGATAAAGTAGCCAAATCTAGTGGGAGGATAGAAGATTGGGAAGCATTTAAAAACCAGCAAAGAATAACTAAAAGTTAATTAAGAAAGGGAAGATAGATTATGAAAGTAAACTAGCAAAAAATATAAAAACAGATATCAAGAGTTTCTACAGTTATATGAAAAGAAAAGGGGTGGCTAAAGTAAATGTTGTTCCCTTAGAGGACGAGACCGGGAAATTAGTAGTGGGGAACATGGAGATGGCAAAGACGCTGAACAAATATTTTGTATCAGTCTTTACAGTAGAGGACACTAAAAATATCCCAACACTGGACAAACAAGGGGCTATAGTGGGGGAGGAGCTAAACACAATTAAAATCACTAAGGAGATGGTACTCGGTAAGATAATGGGACTAAAGTCGGATAAATCCCCTGGACCTGATGGCTTACATCCTAGGGTCTTGAGAGAAGTTGCGGTAGGGATTGCAGATGCATTGGTGGTAATTTTCCAAAACTCCCTGGATTCAGGAGAGGTCCCAGCAGATTGGAAAACTGCTAATGTAACACCCTTATTTAAAAAGGGAGGTAGACAAAAGGCTGGAAACTATAGACCAGTTAGCCTAACATCTGTGGTTGGGAAAATGTTGGAGTCCATTATTAAGGAAGCAGTAACAGGACATTTGGATAAGCACAACTTAATCGGACAGAGTCAGCATGGTTTTATGAAGGGGAAATCATGCTTGACAAATTTGCTCGAATTCTTTGAGGACGTAACAAACAAGGTGAATAAAGGGGAATCAGTGGATGTGGTGTATTTGGACTTCCAAAAGGCATTTGACAAGGTACCACGCAAAAGATTAGTGTACAAGATAAAAAAAATCACGGGATTGGAGGTAATATACTGGCATGGGTGGAAGATTGGCTATCTAACAGAAAGCAGAGAGTTGGGATAAATGGTTCATTCTCGGGTTGGCAATCAGTAACTAGTGGTGTTCCGCAGGGGTCAGTGCTGGGACCCCAAATCTTTACAATCTATATTAACGATTTGGAGGAGGGGACCAAGTGCAACGTATCCAAGTTTGCAGACGATACAAAGATGGGAAGGAAAGCAGTGAGTGAGGAGGACATAAAAAAACCTGCAAAAGGACATAGACAGGCTAAGTGACTGGGCAGAAATTTGGCAGATGGAATATAATGTTGGAAAGTGTGATGTTATGCACTTTGGCAGAAAAAATCAAAGAGCAAGTTATTATCTAAATGGAAAGAAACTGCAAAGTGCTACAGTACAAAGGGATCTGGGGGTCCTGGTGCATGAAACACAGAAGGTTAGTATGCAGGTACAGCAGGTGATCAGGAAGGCCAATGGAATCTTGGCTTTTATTGCAAGGGGGATGGAGTATAAAAGCAGGGAAGTCTTGCTTCAGCTATACAGGGTACTGGTGAGGCCACACATGGAGTACTGCGTACAGTTTTGGTTTCCATATTTAAGAAAATATATACTTACTCTAGAGGCAGTTCAGAGAAGGTTCACTCGGTTGATTCCGGAGATGAGGGGGTTGACTTATGAGGAAAGGTTGAGTAGGTTGGGCCTCTACTCATTGGAATACAGAAGAATGAGAGGCGATCTTATCAAAACATATAAGATTGTGAGGGGGCTTGATCGGGTGGATGCGGGGAGGATTTTTCCACTTATGGGTGAGACTAGAACTAGGGGACATAATATTAGAATAAGGGGCTGCCATTTCAAAACTGAGATGAGGAGAAACTTCTTCACTCAAGGGTAGTAAATCTAGGCAATTTGCTTCCTCAGAGAGCTGTGAAAGCTGCGACATTAAATAAATTTAAAACGGAGATAGACAGTTTCCTAGCTGATAAGGGAATTAAGGGTTATGGGGAGCGAGCAGGGAAGTGGACGTGAGCCTAGGTTCGGATCAGCCATGATCCTATTGAATGGCGAAGCAGGCCCGAGGGGTCGTATGGCCTAATCCTGCTCCTACTTCTTATTTTCTTATGTTCTTATGCGTCACTGCCTGATGGAGTCTGAGGTCGTTTTGAATTTATCCATCTCTCCTGTCTATTCCGCCATGTGTCCCGATGCTGTCCGTATCTTTCTGTGTTTATCTCAGTGTCAATCTGTGAGTTAATTCTGAATGAATACCTGTGTTTGTTTCTTACACGAAATAAATGAGGAGATCAGACAATTCTTCCTCTGACACTGGGAAAATAATGAGCCAACATTTATAACAAAATACTGTCCAATAGGCCGCCTTTTAATTTGACGTCACAAACGCCACCATTGCAACTCAAGGTGATTCATAACTAAAAAACGGAGAAGTCAAGCAGTGAAACGGTATTTGTAGAAAGGGTTGTGAGACTGTGGAATGCAATGGCCCAGAGCAGCAGATTTAAAACAAGATTTAAAAACAAGCAGGGTGTGGGAGAAAGAAGAGAGAGAGGCAAGAGAGTCACAGGTAAGATCACCTTGGAAGCCATTGGCCCCGAATCTGCTTTAAATCCCCCACGGTATTTAAATACATTTAATGTCATATTCCTAAATTGTTACATCTAAGCAATATATGAGATTTAACGCTGTTTCTGGTCTAAAATAACTGCTTTATATATTTGAGCTCACCCGCTGTGTTTAGGCTCTACCCTGAATATTTATCTCCGACCTAGAATCAGTTTATAATCTGGAGACAAGCTTTCAGCAGGGTGCAGAGGCTGAGTCTGATCTGTGTCATGTGGGAGCAGATCACAATATTCCTGCTGTTTATTTTCATTATCCTGCTGAATATTCGATACTGTTCTCAACATCTTACATTACCGTTAAATATCGGAAGTTTAACTTTATTGTAACGATCGATGCGACTCTTTTCGATTTGATGAATTTGACGCAAATTCAATGGCACGAAACCGAAAATACCAGTAACAAACATGATCAGCGTTTTGAGAATTTAACTTGTTGGAGGCTATATTTTGGCAGCTGCGATGGCCGAGTGGTTAAGGCGTTGGACTTGAAATCCAATGGGGTTTCCCCACGCAGGTTCGAGCCCTGCTCGCAGCGAGTTCTCTCGTTATTGAATCAATTCCTTCAACTAATTTATTTTCTTCAATCTGCTCCCTCTGGAAGAATTTTGGACATTTCAATCCCGGTTTTAAGGAAACTAAAGGTTGGTGAGAGACCTGATCACTAACTTACTTCAAGAAGGCATGCTAGGTTTGCTGAGCTCGTTCCAAAAGTGTTCTGCAGATTGTCTGGAAGCTACAGATAAGGAGGCCTCGAGAGTCTCTGAGGAACCTTCGCACACACTCGGTACTATCCGGTATCATCAGTCTGTGTAACCATGGGAGAGAGAGATTGGAAAGTCACTGGAAGGGCTGTTTCTGTCGGCAGCAATGGTATAAGAGCAGCCATTCTAAAGTGAAAAGCAGAATACAGTCCAGGAGACAGTCCAGGAGACAGACAAACGGAGAGGAAATCGCGAAGACCGACCAGAAAAACACCAAGGCGGACAACAACACATAATTCATCACTCCGTCTCCCGAAGCAGAAGAATTGACCATTCTGAGTTTCGAGTTCCACCACTGACTTAAAGGTTGTACAAATCTCTCTGTGTGAAGCTTGTATTATTATGTTAATATAACCAATTGTTTGAAAAGTTTAAAACTTTGTTTGATCTTAGCTCTGATTACCCTAAAGAGTGAAGAGAGTTAAAACTGAAATCCTAGAGGCCCTTCTGTCCAAGGTCACCTTCTCCTCCTAATGCTACACTTAGCTCATGGCATGGCTCAAATTACTAATATATAGTCGGAATGGAAAAACTTGTAGGACTATGGGGAGAGCAGTGGAGTGGTGCCCGGTCATTTAACTCACAGGGCGAAACGTTTTCTTCTCTGCTCTGAATCTGGCGCAAAACCGACCATTTAAAACTGATGGTAGTGTTAATCCATTGTATCTCTGCACGCTGGGTTCGAATCCCATCCTCATCATTGCTGGCCACGCTGGCCTTTCCAGTCTGCGCTGTTCATACAATACTAAAATAAACATGGACCATTGAATGAACGTAGAACAGATATCGCGAATCGGTGATGCACCTTTTCCTCTCTCTTCCTTCCTGAGAGATTGACTCCAAATGAAAGACTAGCGGAAAAAAACTAATGATTAGGGATCAGAAACATAACTAATTCTTTAGCGCAGTCAAGACCACCTATGACCCAAGCACCCAAGGTCCTACCCCACTGTGGGCCAAGAATGGAGAGGTACTCATCAAGGACAGGGAGGCAGTCAGTGCCCGCTGGAAGGAGCACTTCGAAGATCTCCTTAACCTAGACTCTGTCTTTGACGCGAGTGTCCTCAACTCCATCCCGCAGAATGCTACCCGCCGCCACCTCAGCACATCTCCAGCCCGGCATAAGGTTGAAAAGGCTGAAGAAGAACAAGGCCACAGGAGTGGATGGAATCCACGCCGAGACACTAAAACATGGCGGAGAAGCACTATTGGTGTGAATACATTAACTCATTTCTCTTACTTGGAAGGAGGAGAGCATGCCAGGGGATCTCAGAGACGCCGTAATCCTGACCATCTTCAAGAAAGGTGACAAGTCCGATTGCGGGAATTACAGAGGAGGTTCCCTGCTGTCTGCCACAGGGAAAGTCATCGCAATAATCCTCCTCAATCGCCTTCTCCCAGTGGCTGAAGAGCTCCTCCCAGAGTCGCAATGCGGATTCCACCCAATAAGGGGCACAATGGACATGAACTTCACCGCGCGTCAACTACAAGAGAAATGCAGGGAACAGCACCAACTGCCGTTCATGGCCTTCTTTGACCTCACAAAGGCCTTCGACACTGTCAACCATAAGGGATTATAGAGTGTCCTCCTCAAATTCGGCTGCCCTCAAAAGTTTGTCACCATCCTCCGCCTGCTTCACGACAACATGCAAGCTGTGATCCTGACCAACGGATCCACCACAGACCCAATTCACGTACGGACCGGGGTCAAGCAAGGCGGGTTATCGCACCAAGGCTCTTCTCGATCTTCCTGGCTGCAATGCTCCATCTGACCCTCAGTTAGCTCTCCACTGCAGTGGAGCTATTTTTCAGAACAAACATGAAAATGTTCAACCTCCCTCGCCTCTAGTCCAGATCCAAGGTCGTCCCATCCTCTGTCAACGAATTACAGTATGCAGACGATGCTTGCGTCTGCGCACACTCTGAGGTCGAACTCCAAACCATCGTCAACACCTTCACTGAAGCATACGAGAGCATGGGCCTTACACTAAACATCTATAAGACAAAGATCCTCTAACAACCTGCCCCCGCCACACTGTACTACTCCCCGATTATCCAAATTCATGACGGGGCCTTGGACAACGTGGACCACTTTCCATACCTGGGGAGCCTACTGTCTACAAAGGCAGACGTCGATGACGATGTCCAACACCGCCTTCAGTGTGCCAGTACAGTTTTCGGTCACCTGAGGAAGAGAGTGTTTGAAGACCAGGGCCTGAGACCCTTCACCAAGCTCATGGTCTACAGAGCAGTAGTGATACCCGACCTCCTGTATGCCTCAGAGACATGGACATTGACTCCCCTTTAACCAACGCTTACATTTCAAAATTCTCATTCTTCTTTTTAAATCCTCCATAGCTTCGGCTTTCCCTATCTCCCAACCTCCTCCAGTACGACAACCCTCCGAGATGTCTGCGCTCCTCCAATTCTGGCCTCTTCCCCGAGTTTAATTAGTCCACCATCGGTGGCCGTGCCTTCAGCTGCCTCGACCCTAAGTTCTGCAATTGCCTCCCTGAACCTCTCCGCCTCTCCACCTCTCCTTTCACCTTCAAGTTGCTCCTTAAGACCTACCTCTTTGAGCAAGCATTTGGTCATCTGCCCTGATATCTCCTCATGTGTCTCGGTGTCAATTTAGTTTGATAACGCTCCTGTGAAGCGCCTTGGCCGTTTGACGACATTAAATACACTCTGTAAATGCAAGTTGTTGCTGTTGTTGTTGTATCATTCTTTGATTCTTCGAATAGGTCGTTCAGGGGTTTTGTTTGATCTTTCTTTACTCTTTAGGATAATCAGAGGTAAGATAAACCAAGGCTGTAAAATTTTCTGACAAATGTTATTACTCCCAGTATAATACAAGTTTAACAGACAGAGATTCGGAGTCAGAGTGGCCAATTCCTCTGCTCCGGGAGACGGTGAGGTTCATTATTTGCTGTTGTCCACCTTGATGTTTTTGTTTTTCTCTCTTCGTATCTTCCTCCCCATTACTCTGTCTCCTGGACTGTCCGTGGACGGTGTTCGCTTTTTCACTTTAGAATGGCTGCTCTTAGATCGTTCCTGCTGACAAAAACAAGCTTTCCAGTGAATTGCCATTCTCTCTCTCTCATGGTCACACAGGCTGATGCCACGAGACAGCGCCTGGTGTTGACAACAGTTCCCCAGTGTCTCGAGGCCTCCTTATCTGTAGCTTCCAGACAGTCTAGAAAATTTTCGGAATTTGGCCAAGCGTCCCAGCATACATTCTTGAACAGAACGAATTATAGATATTGAACTATTTGTCTTAGTTGATCAAAGCGCCTGACTAATGAACAGGAGAGCCTGGGTGCGATTCACAGCAGAGCCGTTTTTTGTCTTTCTGACCCTCCAGCTGTGAGTTTCTTCTCTTTTGAAAGGACCACAATCCTTTTAAATGTAACAACTGCTGCACTAGTTCCCATTCTGGATTAAGGCTCCAATCACTGTGGGGAATGGGTCGAATTCCACCGCTGTCATAATGTCTGGCGGTGCTGATTTTGGCCTCTTCACCAAAAATCCATCTTTTCTAAGCAGTGCCGTCCATGACTTTGCTGTGGCTAGATCAAAATCGCAGCAGCTGAAGTGTGGCGCCGTGATCGGATAGTGGTTAGTACTCTGCGTTGTAGCCGCAGCAATCCGGGTTCGAATCCGAATCACACCACAGCTCGCTTTATATCTTCAGTTCTCTGCGGCACCTGCTAATGAAATGCAACGAGCAATTAATTTTTAATACATGAAAGAAATATTGATTGTTGGTGGTGAAAACCTATTTACTCCTTCAAAACTCCGCGCTCCCACCTGCCTGAGCTTGATGCTCCATAATTCAAACCCGCCTTTTCTCCCAGCTTTTTCTTCCTTCCACAATCAGTAGCTCTCCTTTACTTTCCTCTTTCCATTTCATTGTCACTTTCCTGCGGAATTACCTTAATCTAACAGTCACTTTCACCTACATACGGCGTTAAGTTTGCTCTGCTCCCACCGCTGTTCCTGGGGACACATGTCCCATGCGCACCAATCTGAATTGGTGCTGTGAAACCAATCGATACGTTTAGACCTGCGGGACGGCTCGACAGACAAGCAATGCGAAATCAGGGCGGGCAATTGGAACCAAAGCAGCCTGACTGTACACGAAATTTCCTTGGGAAAATCAAGTGAAATGGGGAGGCTAACTGAAGAACTGGGTTTTGTTTACCTGGTAGTTTGCGCTTTTCCCTCAACAGTTGAGGAGCGTGAGCGACGGGAAGCGTTCATATCTGCGGAAGAAGGGGTGAAATATGCAATTTTGGCAAACTGGTTATCAAAAAGGACAATGGACGCTCAGGAGATAAGACAGAGTGTAAGAGACGCTCAGGATGTCCCAGACAGGGTAAGGGACGTTCCGGATGTACCAGACAGGGTGAGGGACGCTTCGGATGTACCAGAACGGGTAACGGATAATCCGGGTGTAGCAGAGAGGGTAAGGGACGCTCCGGATGTGCCAGAGGGGGGTAAGGGACGATGGGGCCCTAGCAGAGCGGGTAAGGGACGCTCAGGGCCTATCAAAGCGGCAGGGGGGCGCTCAGGACGTATCAGAGAGGCTGATGGATGCAGAGCTCTTACTTTCTAAACCTCACATTTTCTAAATATCAATACAAGCAAAAGTGAAATCCGAATGTAACAGATGTTCTGCCGTGTCCCACGTAGGGGCAATGAGAAGGTAGAATGGGGCCGGCCTGGACATTTGCAGCGCTCAGAAATACATTTATAACTGACACAGATTCCCCCACCCCAATACATTAATAAATAATACAGATGCATCTAAATACATTTGTAACGAACAGTGATGCAAAAGCAGTTCCATCTAACACAATAGCAACTCACAAATACATTTGTATCTATCATGGACACATCCAAATATATTTACAAACATCACAGGTGATTGATTGCTAAAAAATGCTTTAATTGATTGTCTTTAAAGCCATGATATTTACATGGCAGTTTGCATTGACCTTCCTCCAAAGCCGCTGGAGATTGATGGAGAATGATTTGGGTCCTGACCGATTATTTCTTAGGCGGATTAGAAGAAGTTTTGAGCGCAAGTCCAGTATTAGACGTCGACGTTAAAAAGGGGCTCACGCGAGACCTTTCCCAAATTTCAATCTACTATCCCCAAAGCGAGATTTATACCCCTTGACTAAAGAGTCACTCTGTCTGGAATACAGACCCAATCAACTGGTTATCAAATGTAAAATCAAATGGATTAGTCATGTATTGTCCCTTGCATTTTAACTGATTCAGGTAAGCAGAGTATTGGAGACAGCAGTTTGTACATTCCCAATACCAATGCTCTGTCACGCGTGCCCGCAGTTCCATTCCCGTTCCAAGCTCTCTTTTTACTGTCGATGGCTTCCCCGGATGTGCTTGGAGAAGTGTTAGAATCGCAGTACAGCCCTTCCCACTGTCGCTTCCTCTATATTGCCGCCTAGGATTTTCACCAGTGCAATGTCCATCAGCTTGAGCTACTGTTTAAATTGTTCTCGGCATTAACCGTGCTCATCCTTTAACTTGTCCCACTACACCGCATCCCCAAAGTTGTCTATTGCACCTCGAGGGCAATTTCAGACGTAAACAGGCAACAACCGCTGGAGAAAGATTCAATTTCAGCGGTTCCAAAACAATGAATCGATCGATATCAACCTCGACATCCTCACCTACAAGTTACAGAAGCAACTCTCGGAGCTCCTCCGCTTCAGTGATATCTTGTATAGCAGTGATGGGAAGTTTACGCTCTCTGAAGCAGCAATCGCTGCTTTCCGCCGGCAGTGCGCGCTTTGGAGAGAGTGGAGCCGGCCTCACTCCGGGAGCTGGGGAACAGCAAACAAACTCATGGGTTTGTTGCCGTGTCTAAAATGCGTCTCCGAACTGTTGCTATTAACCTCGGCAGCGCTGCAGGATCCTGTAATGATCTCTCACACTGTCGGTATCTCTGTAGAGTTTGAGTGCGTACAGAACTGTACAGAGAAAAGGAGAATACCGCGCGGCGGTTAATGTATTTTATTGATCTCTACCTACAAGAGGTGATTGAACCGGGGACCTGTTGTACTTTAGACGGAAGTGATAACCGCTTCACTTCGGAAACCGCTGCTCTCTAAATAATGAGAGGAACAACTCAGAACAGCAACTGTCATCCATAAATACTCTTACCCTGCGACACGGGTTCCATTCCACGTCGAGGAGTTAACTTTTAAAAAACTGTTTATTCTATTAATTACGCAAAACTCATTAAATTGTGTAGAAAGTTTGCTGTAATCCCCATTAATCAACCGATAGTTTTTTGTTTCGGACTGACCGAAATACTCACATGGTTAACAAGTCACAGGCAACACCTTAAAAAGTTTTTGTGTTCAACATGTGATTAAATTTCATCCGTTCTCATTTTACAGACTGTATTTTAGGGGTTGGGTAAAAATGTTTAGTGCTTATGACACTAGGAATCTGTAAGAGCTTTTGGTAATTTTTCCAGCTCGCGAACACATGAAAGTAACTCCAGCTGCACTCTATCATATAACCCCAGCCAATGCTCCTCAATTAAACAACATTAACCAGTACACCTGCCCCCCACGCCCCCCTCCACCCACCACCACTATTGACCTGAGTTTCCATCAAATAGATTTTAATAACTCTGCAAAAAGACGAGGTTAGGACTGGAACTGATAAGATATCGGTCACAGAGTTAACATCAAAGTCAGGCTCATTGTCCAATGAGGCAGGAAACCGCGAACAACGAGGAAGGGAATGAAGCAAGGAGTGAAGGAAGGGAGGAAGGAGGAAGGAGCTCTTGATTCGATCTTCTTTCCATTAGAGCTGGGTGAAATATTAGTTTGTGAAAGTGGGAGAATTTTAAAAAAGAGGGAGAGAAAAGATTGTCTAACTTGTGGACTGTAACATTTTCAGGCCACGTATCTTCCAACTGGATTAACAGTCCTGAGACTTTAACCTCTCACCAACCTCGATCTAACATTATTATCCAAAAGGAGTCATCCAAAAATCACTTTTATTTCAGTATTTCTGTTTCCAAACGGTAGAAACAGTCTTGAATAAAGTCCCTTTACCGCATGTCCTGCCCGTGCTCCCAGATTGACAATGTTTAAAATGTGGAGCAGGCTTCTAGAAATAAACGGATTTACATCTTGACCTCACAGTTTCGGCACCTCTGGGACTGAATTCCTGCTTTAAATAATAAAATTGCCGTTTTCTTGCGATATACTGAACACAGACTGATTTTCTGGCAGTTATTATTTGAAGACTTGTGGAATGCCTCCAGGCCGAAGGAACTGGTTCTATTAAAATGTTGGGGCGCGACCGGGATTTGAACCCGAGATATTCTTGCATTATAATTGGCGTAAATTCCCTAAACAAGAATCACACCACTAGACCAAAGAACCGCTGATACTCCAACGCGCGTTTAATCTTGGCAATGATAATTTCACATATATATAGCAGTTGTTTAACATCATCATATATTGCTGAAATGCATCAATGTGTGAATATGACATTAAATGTGTTTCAATACAGTGGGGGGATTTAAAGCAGATTCGGGGTCAATGATTTCCAAGGTGATCTTTCCAGTGTCTCTCTTGCCTCTTTCTCCCCTTCCTCCCAAAAGCTGCCGGTTTTTAAACCTTGTTTTAAATCTGCTGCTCTGGGCCAGTGCATTCCACAGTCTCACAACCCTTTCTACAAATACCGTTTCACTGCTTGACTTCTCTGTTTATTAGTTATGAATCACCTTGAAGTGCAATGGTGGCGTTTGTGACGTCAAATTAAAAGGCGGTTTTTTGGAAGCACGTTTGGGTCACAGTTACTTTTTGCAGAGAATTCAACCTGAATATTTCAAGATGGAATCTTGTATTTGCTGCATCACAATAAACAATATCTTGTTATAAATGTTGGCTCATTAGTTCCCCAGTGTCAGAGGAAGAATAGTCTGATCCCCTCATTTATTTCATGTAAGACACAAACACAGGTTAATCATTCAGAATCACCTTACAGATGGACACTGAGAGAAATAAAGCGGGAGATAGAGACAGCAATGGGACACATGGCGGAATAATAAGAACATAAGAACATAAGAAATAGGAGCAGGAGTAGGCCAAATGGCCCCTCGAGCCGGCTCCGCCATTCAATAAGATCATGGCTGATCTGATCCTAACCGCCAATCTACTATCACAGAACCATCTCCTGAACCTAACAGAATTGGACACACGAAATAGGAGCAGGGTCATGCTACACGGCCCCTGGGCCAGCTACGCTACCCACAGGGCCATGACCGATCCGAACCTAGACACATGTCCAAATTCCTGCCCGCTCCCCGTAACCCTTAATTACCTTTACTTCTAGGAAACTGTTTATTTCTGTTTTAAATTTATGTAATGATGTAGCTTCTACAGCTTTATGGGGCAGCATATTCCATGGACTTACCACCCTCTGGGTGAAGTAGTTCCTTCTCATCTCAGTTTTGAAAGATCAGCCCCTTATTCTAAGACTATGCCCCCTAGTTCTAGTTTCACCCATCATCGAGAACATCCTGCCCACATCCACCCGATCCAACCCCTTCACAATCTTATATGTTTCAATAAGATCGCCTCTCTTTCTTCTGAACTCCAATGAGTAGAGTCCCAATCTACCCAACCTCTCCTCATATGTCCATCCCCTCATTCCCTGGATTAACCGAGTGAACCTTCTTTGTACTGACTCGAGAGCAAGTATGTCTTTTCTTAAGTATGGCAACCAAAACTGTATGCAGTATTCCAGGTGCGGTCTCACCAATACTTGTACAACTGAAGCAATACCTCCCTATTTTTATATTCTATCCCCCTAGCAATGAAAGCCAACATTCCATTGGCCTTCTTAATCACTTGCTGCACCTGCATACTAACCTTTTGAGTTTCGTGCACCAGGACCCCCAGATCCCTTTGTACTTCAGTACTTTCCAGTTTCTTGCCATTAAGATAATAACTTGCTCTACAATTTTTCCTGCCAAAGTGCCTAACATCACACTTTCCAGTATTGTATTCATCTGCCAAATGTCTGCCCACTTACTTAGCCTGTCTATGTCCACTTGCAGATTTTTTATGTCCTCCTCACTCACTACTTTCCCTCCCATCTTAGTATCATCTGCAAACTTTTATATGTTACACTCGGTCCCCTCCTCCAAATCGTTAATATAGATTGTAAAGAGTTGGGGACCCAGCACTGACCCCTGCGGAACACCACTAGTTACTGATTGCCAGTCTGCGAATGAACCATTTATCCCAACTCTCTGCCTTCTGTTAGATAGCCAATCTTCTATCCATGCAGAATATTACCCCCAATCCCGTGAGTTTTTATCTTAAGCAATACTCTTTTGTGTGGCACCTTGTTAAATGCCTTTTGGAAGTCTAAATACACCACATCCACTGGTTCCCCTTTATCCACCCTGTATGTTACTTCCTCAAAGAACTCCAGCAAATTTGTCAAACATGACTTCCCCTTCATAAAACCATGCTGACTTTGTCCTATTAAATTATGATTATCCAAATGACCCGTTACTGTCTCCTTAATAATAGACTCCAAAATTTTACCTACCACAGATGTTAGGCTATAGTTTCCAGCCTTCTGTCTACTGCCCTTTTTAAATAAGAGTGTTACATTAGCAGTTTTCCAGTCTGCCGGGATCTTTGCTGAGTCCAGGGAGTTTTGGAAAATTATTACCAACGCATCCACAATCCCTACCGCCACTTCCCTCAAGACCCTAGGATGCAAGCCATCAGGTCCAGATGATTTATCCGCCTTGAGTCCCGTTAATTTACCGAGTACCACTTACTTCGTGATTTTGATCGTGTTTAGCTCCTCAACCCCTATAGCCCCTTGTTTGTCCAGTGCTGGGATATTCTTAGTGTCCTCTACTGTAAAGACGATACAAAATATTCATTCAGTGTATTTGCCATCTCTATATTTCCCACCATTAATTTCCCAGTCTCATCCTCTAAGGGACCAACAGTTACATTAGCCACCCTTTTTCTTTTTATATAACTATAAAAACTCATACTATCTGTTTTTATATTTTTTGCTAATTTACTTTCATAATCTATCTTCCCTTTCTTAATCAATCTTTTTGTTATTTTTTGCTGTCTTTTAAAGTTTTTCCCAATCCTCTATCCTCCCACTAGATTTGGCTACCTTATACGCCCTTGTTTTTAGTCGAATACTATCAAGAATAGACAAGAGAGCTGGAGAAATAAAAAACGTCCTCAGACTCCAGAAGACAATGGCCCAGAAATTGGATTCGGAGGCTTGCCGCGTGGGTAAGGATCGCGCGCGATATCACATACCGCGTCTGCCGTTCTTGTTTGCCCCCGCAGGAACTTTGTATTTTTTGAGCAGCAATCCCGGGCAGCGTCTGACGTCATCCGCCCTGGAGCGCAGCGTGCGCGTTGGAAGGTTGCATTAGCATAGGCCACGCCCCCAATTTTTTAACTCCTGGCAACTTTGGTAAAGCAACACAGGGATTTCTAGCGACGCTGGACTTTGCTATCAAAGTAAGTTGTATTTAAATGCATGCTTTGCAAACTTTTAAAGACGTTTACATGAATTGGAAGAATTTTTAACAGTTTTAAAGAGATTTGAAACAATTTAAATAGTTTTAACAGCCCTGAAAGCATTTTTTTCATTCATTTTACTTTATTTAATCAGCAAAGTGAAATGGCTGGAATGAACACAATTCAAATTCTCAAAAGAACTCAAAATTTCAGTGACGATGATCTCAGCACACTCCTCGACGAGGTTGAGGCCAGTGTCGGGAGCGGAGAGAGCAGCAGCACAGTGAGTAGTTAAACTCACTTTCGTGGGCTTTTTACAGAGACCAGTGTCGGGAAAGGACCCTTGCGTATATCATTTAATTGAAGTGAAATTGATGGGATTCATTTAATTTAATTTTAATTAATTAATTAAAGGGTAAGTCATGGCAGGAGAGCTCCGCCCCGTGATATGCTCCTCCTGCTATATGTGGGAAATCAGGGACGCTTCCTGTGTCCCTGACGACCATGTGTGTTGGAAGTGTATCCAGCTGCAGCTACTGATAGACCACATTGCGGCGCTGGAGCTGCGGATGGATGCATATTGGAGCATTCACGACGCTGAGAACGTCGTGGCTAGGACGTTTAGCGAGTTGGTCACACCGCAGGTAAAGGGTGTACAGGCAGGAAGTGAATGGGTGACGACCAGGCAGAGTAAGAGGTGCAGGCAGGTAGTGCAAGGGTCCCCTGTGGCCATCCACCTCTCAAACAGATATACCACTTTGGATACTGTTGAGGGGGATGATTTATCAGGGGAAGGCAGCAGCAGCCAAATTCCTGGCACCATGGGTGGCGCTGCTGCACAGGCTGGGAGGAAAAAGTGTGGAAGAGCTATAGTGATAGGGGACTCAATTGTAAGGGGAATAGATAGGCGTTCCTGAGGTCGCAAACAAGACTCCAGGATGGTGTGTTGCCTCCCTGGTGCAAGGGTCAAGAACGTCTCGGAGCGGATATGGGGAGAAGGCAGGTACAGGGTACTGAGTTTGGATGGCGGAGCAGGCTCGAGTGGCCGAATGGCTTACTCCTGCTCCTATCTTCTATGTTTCTATAAACACCAATGCTCACACTTCAGTAAATTCAACTTTCGAGACCTCACAATTACTTTTCGCGTTTTGTTCATACAAAGGGAAGCAAAAGAAGGCATAAGGCAATATACTGCAGACGCTGAAAATGGATTTATTCAGAAAGTGCTGGAAAAACTCCGCCGGTCCCGGAACATCTGTGGAGACAGAAACAAAGGATTAACTTACAGGTCGATGTGCTCTCCTGAGGACTGAGGCTTTGCAGCAATCCAAAGTATTGCAGATAATTTTATTAGAATTGCTTTTTCGATAAGAACTTAAGAACATAAGAATTAGGAGCAGGAGTAGGTCATACGGCTCGTCGAGTCTGTGCCGAAATTCAATAAGATTATGGCTGATCTTCGAACTCAATTCTACATTCCCGCCCGATCCCCAAATCCAATGATTCCTCAAGAGTCCAAAAATCTACCTCTCACAGCCTTGAATATATTCAACGACTCAGCATCCACAGCGCTTTGTGTAGAGAATTCCAAAGATTCTCAACTCTCTGAGAGAGGAAATTCCTTCTCATTTCAGTCTTAAATGGCCGACCACTTATCCTGAGACTATGCAGGCTCGATGTTTTGAATGGCCACCTCCTGTTCCTATGTTCCTATGACGGAAACAGGACAGAAACATAAACAGCTGCAAACATACGATGAATTTGCTCTCATTTAACAGCAAAACTATCCGTATAGTGCGCAACTATGCTGTGGTCAGGGGAAAACTCCCTAAGCTGCTGTGTGGCTTAACTGTGACTCCATTGCCTCTCTCTCCCCTTCCTCCCACACGCTGCCGATTTTTAAACCTTGTTTTAAATCTGCTGCTCTGGGTCAGTGCATTCGACAGTCTCACAACCCTTTCTACAAATACCCTTTCACTGCTTGACTTCTCTGTTTATTAGTTATGAATCACCTTGAGGTGCAATGGTGGCGTTTGTGACGTCAGATTAAAAGGCGGCCTATTGGAAACACGTTGGGGTCACAGTTTCATTTTGCACAGAATTGAACCTAAATCTTTCAAAAATGAAATATTGTATTTGCTGCATCACAATAAACAATATCCTGTTATAAATGTTGGCTCAGTAGTTCCCCAGTTTCAGAGGAAGATTTGCCTGATCGCCTCATTAATTTAATGTAAGACAGAAACACAGGTATTCATTCAGAATCAACTCACAGATTGACACTGAGATAAACGCAGCGAGAGATACAGATAGCATCGGGACACATGACGGAATAAACAAGAGAGATGGAGAAATAAAAAAAGGCCTCAGACTCCAGCAGGCAGTGACAAGTAGCTGATAGATATCAGTGAGCGGATTCGGGGGAAGGGCGCGTGATTTGGCTCCGTGGCTTAGCTAGTCAAAACGCCTGTCTAATAACAGGAAAAACTGGGTTCGACTCCCAGCGGGGTTATTTTGTTGTCCTTATGAAACTTCAAGTGTGAGTTTCGTCTCATGTTAAAGGACCACAAATGTAACTGCATTGGTTCCCATTCTGGATTACGGCTCCAGTCGCTGCGGGTCAGAGGGATCTTGGTGTGCATGTACATAGCTACCTGAAGGCAGCAGGACAGGTAGATAAGGTAGTTGAAAAGCCATATGGGTTCCTTGCCTTCATTAGCCGAGGCATAGAATATAAGTGCAGGGAGCATATGATGGAGCTGTGCAAAACGCAAGTTAGGCCACAGCTGGAATACTGTGTGCAGTTCTGGTCGCCACACGATTGGGAGGATGTGATTGCATTGGAGAGGGTGCGGAGGAGATTCACCAGGATGTTACCTGGGCTGGAGCGCTTCAGCTATGAAGAGTGACTGGGCAGGCTGGGGTTGTTTTCCTTAGAGCAGAGAAGGCTGAGGGGGGACCTGATTGAGTTTTACAAAATTATGAGGGGCATCGATAGGGTAGATAGAAAGGAACTTTTACCCTTAGTAGTCGGATCAATAACCAGGGGGCATAGTTTCGAGATAAGGGGCAGGAGGTTTAGAGGGGTTTTGAGGAAACATCTTTTTCACCCAGAGGGTGGTTGGTATCTGGAACCCACTGCCTGAAAGGATGGTAGATGCAGGAACCCTCACAACATTCAAGAAGCATTTAGAGGAGCACCTGAAACGCCATAGCATACAAGGCCACGGACCAAGTGCTGGAAAATGGGATTAGAATAAATAGGGCTTGATGGTCGGCGCGGACACGATGTGATGAAGGGCCTCTTTCTGTGCTGTATAAATCTATGACTCTATGATTAGGGAGCAGAAACATAACTTTATCGTTTAGGAGGCAATGCAATTTCAAAAACATTTATCAACCTTAATGACGAGATTTTCTGTTTAGTGTCTTTGGTTGAGAGATTAATAATGGGCGAGGAATCCTAGTTCTTTTCGACAGTCTCTCATGGGATCTGTGGCCTCGGTTTAACGTCTTATTACAAAGGCGGCATCACCGACAGTGCAGCACTACCTCAGTACTGCACTGGAGTGTCAGCCTGGATTATGTCAAGTCTCTGGAGTGTGGCTTGAATTTGCTACCGCTGAGCCACGGCTGACAACTAAACTCAGTTCATTCGGCTGGAGTGAAATGACGGAGATAAGGGGAAAAATGATAATGGAGTAAACCTTCAACTTGGCGTCCAAGAATAAACCGGGCATCGTAATCGGCCGCCCGACTTATGTTGACATCAATTTCATAAGCATTGAAAATTAGGCCTGTCTATAATGGGCGGGTTCGTGGGCAATTGCGAATCACTTTGTGTCTGTTTGAAACGGCAGAGCTCACAGTCCCGGATCATTCAGTGTGTCATTTCAGGTTTGATGACCGAGTTGTTAGAGTTGAACTAAATGCGGCCGGGCTCGTCTGCGATTTGAACCCGAGACCTCTCGCATTTTAAGCAGCAACATATCCCTCAGCGAGAATCATGCCCCGAGACCAACAAGCCGCCGATGGCTTGCTCCAAGTTCACAGAATCGCAGAATCCCCACAGTGCAAGATAGAGGGCATTTCGGCCCATCGAGCCTGCACTGACACATATCCCACCCTATCCCCATGTATTTAATCCCCCTAACACTAAGGGTCAATTTATCATAGCCAAATCAACCTAACCCGCACATCTTTGGACTGTGGGAGGAAACCGGAGCACCCGGAGGAAACCCACGCAGACACTGGGAGAATGTGCAAACTCCACACAGACAGTCACTCGAGGCCGGAATCGAACCCGGGTCTCTGGCGCTGTGAAGCAACAGTGCTAACCAATATGCGACCATGTTGCCATGTTGCATTTGGTTTCCCTGCGCTGGTGCGAACCCAGCTCGCAGAGGACCTGTTCATTAATTTCAAATATGTTTATCTTTTTCTGAATCCACTTATTTTTTTGAGCAGTTTCCTTGAATCTGCTCACAATTCTCCCCATAAAAAGAGGCGCAAAGGCATCAGCGGCCGCGTGGCCTAATGGATAAGGCCGTTGAATTCGGTTCCTAATCCTTTCAGTTAGCAGAAGATGGTAGGGTCCAGTCCTGCCTGCGGTCGTTTAATTAACTGGGCGACACATTTTCTGTTCTGAATCGTGGCTATAAACCGAACATTTTTCACAGTCCCTCACCTGAAGCAACGGAAGTCCTTTTGCTTACATTAAGCTGATTGTATATATTTAACATTGTAGATCTGTGTGCACGGGCAGGATAAGCGGTGAAGTCGTCTTTCTTTCAGCGTATTTCTGCTTAGATGCAAACAGCAGGAAATTGAAAGGTTGAGAGCGGCACATCGGTGAGACGAGGTGGCCGAGAGGTTAAGGCGATGGACTGCTAATCCATTCTGTTTGATGCTGATAAACTTTCCGAGCACTTCACTGAATCTTACACAAAATAGGCTTTGAAATGCAATACCGTCAAAACCTCCCTGGTGATTCTGGCCCATGCCTTGCTCATATCTTGTTAAAATTAAAACAGACCACTGGAATTCTTCAACTTCTTGAATGAAGGTGGAGCAGAGACCGGAGATTGAGAACCCTTCCTTCCTTCCTCTGAGTTTGGCACCGAATGAAAGACTAGCGTGGAACATAAGCAAATGTTTATAGGGAGCAGAAACATACATTTCTCGTCTAGGAGGCAATGCAATTTCAAAAATATTTATCAACCTTAATGACGAGATTTTCTGTTATAGTGTCTTTGGTTGAGAGATAAATAATGGGCGAGAAATCCTCCTTCTTTTCGGCATACTCTCATGTGATCTGAGGCTTCGGTTTAACGTCTTACTAGAAAGGCGGCACCGCCGACAGTGCAGCACTAACTCAGTACTGCACTGGAGTGTCAGCCTGGATTATGTGCTCTCTGGAGTGGGGCTTGAGCTGGGCACCACAGTGAGGAAGGATGTCAAGACCTCAGATTATGTGCAGTGGAAATTTACGAGAATCCACAAGGGATATAAGACTTCAATTATGTGTAGAGGTGAGGAAACATTAATACGCAGTGACTTTTATGATCTGTAATGCACTGCCTGAAAGGGTAGTGGAAGCAGATTCAATATTAACTTTGAAAAGGTAATTGGATAAATACTTGAAAAAAAATACTGGGCTTTGGTGAAATCACAGGGGAGTGGGATTAATTGGTTCGCTCTTTCAAGGAGCCGGCACAGGCACGATGGGCCGAATGCCCTCTCCTGTGCTGTAAAATTCTATCATTCTATGATATCGATCTCCACGGCGTCACCTATAGGCGAGAGATGCAAGGCTCTTCACAACTCTGCTTCAGTGGGATCTTGTTCCCCAGAGATGGGCTGTAATGCGCTGTCTGAGGCCATATTCGCTGCTTTTCGCCAGCAGCGGGTGATTGACGAGAGCCGCTTTTCGCGGCCTCACAAATTCGGGGCTCTGGAAAACAGCAACAAAATGATGGATTTGTTGCCGTGTCTGAAATGCAGCTTAGAACAGTTGTTATTATCCGAGGCAGCCCTGCAGGATCTTATAATGATCTCTCACAAATCAACTGAAGCCAGTCAGAATGTGAATAACATTTTGCTTTTCCAAAATAAACGGTGTGACTTTCATTGTGGAAACATGGAGAGAGTCTGTTCTGGCTCAGTGCGGGAATATCCATGTCACAGTGAACCAGCTCTCCTGCAACCAGTGCAGCCTCCCTACCGGCCACTCGGGGCCTTGTCTGCTCAGATGAATTCTGATTTTCGAGAAGGCAGTCTCAGGATTTATATATTTTTGATGTGCCTGCTTCCGACCGCAGGGTAAATGGTGGGAATATCAGCCGGGCCGAGCTGGCAATATTTGCGGCACATTTGCTTTCAGTCAATACACACTTTGAAACCTGAAACTGTGAGACAATAAGGTAAAGTTTACCCGATCGCTCGTGGAACCATCAATTGTTGAGCTCACAGCCGACTGTGTTAACTGATTGGGCCACAGAGACACAACCCTTTCCATACTGAATCACTCATCACCGAGCTACAGCATCAGTCTACAGCGACCAACAAGGATCGATCATGTATTTCGAATTACTTTCGGTCTGCTGCAGATAAGCGGAGCATTGGAGACTATATTTTGTACATTTAGAATTCCAACGGCGTGTCACGTCAGCCCGCAGTTCTATTCCCGTTGCAAGCCCTCTTTTACATTTGGATGACTTCCAACCTGTATCCATGTTTGCTGACGACACTAAGTTAGGCGGCACAGTAAGCAGTGTAGGTGGGAGCAAAAAGTTGCAAAGGGACATTGATAGATTAAGAGAGTGGGCAAAACTGTGGCCGATGGAGTTCAACGTGGGGAACTGTGAGGTCACCCACTTTAGACCTAAGAGAGATGGATCAGAGTAATTTCAAAATGGTGAGAACTTAGGAACTGTGGAGGAGCAGAGAGATTTAAAAGCCCAATTACAGTAATTTCTTGACACTAATGGACAGGTACAAAAAAATGTAAAAGTTTCATGGATATTAACCTTCCCCTCAAGGGGGCTGGAGTACAAAGGGGTGGAAGTTCTGCTGCAGGTCTACAGGAAAGATAGGGAAATGGTGGAGGGGGGAGTGGCCTTAGTGATTGAGGATGAAATCTATTCAATGTTAAGAGATGATATAATGTGAGTAAAGCAGGCAGTGGAGACCTTACGGGTTGAGTTAAGAAATAGGAACGGATTTAAGACTGTAGTGGGATTTGTGTATAGGCCCCTGGTCGCAGCTCTGAAGTGCTAGATTGTTTAACTGCAGAGATTAGTCAAGTGTGTAGTACAGGCAGAGTGGTTTTAATGGAGGATTTTAACTTTCATATAGATTTGTATAAGCAGACTAACACCTATCAGAATGGTAGTGTCCGCGATTGTTTCCTACAAGTTTCCTTAGCAGAGGGGTGACAAAACCAGGGGGCACAGATTTAAATAATTTAAAGTAATTGGTGCAAGATTTAGAGGGGATTTCAGGGGAATTTTCTTTACCCAGAGGGTTGTGGGGGTCTGGAACTCAGTGCTTGAAAGGGTGGTAGAGGCAGAAACCCAAACCACATTTAAAAATTACTTGGTTATTCACTTGGGATTCTGTAACCTGCAGGGCTACGGACCAAGAGCTGGGAAGTGGAATTCGGCTGGATAGCTCTTTGCTGGCCGGCACGGACACGATTGGCCGAAATGACCTCCTTCCGTACTGTAACATTCTATGATTTCTATGAACAATATGTCCGAGAACCAACAAGGTGGCAAGCCATATTAGATTTAGTAATGAGTAACGAGCCAGATTTATTCATCAGCCTAAGGGTGCGTGAACATTTATTTAACAGCGATCATAACATGATCGAGTTCTACGTAGTGTTTGAAAGGGAGAAAAGCGAAACAGCTACAAAGCTTTTAGATTTCGGTAAGGCCGACTTCAACGGGATGAGACAGAGCCTGTCCACATTAAAATGGGCAAATCTGTTCATAGGTAAAACGACAGAAGATCAGTGGGAGGTGCTCAAAAATAATTTAATATGACACAGAATCAGTTGATACCCCTGAGGGCCAAGAACTCTACTGCCCAAAAAACAGGCATGGACGACTAAAGAGGTAAAAGATCGTGTTAAAATAAAAGAAAATGCAAACAAAAATTGCAAAAAAATAGCACAGATGCTGGCGAATGGGAAAGATACAAATAACAGCAAAGGGTCACAAACCAGATAGTAAGAGCTACAAAGAGGGAGTATGAAAAGAAACAGACTGGTGAAATGAGCAGAAACATGGCAGATGAAAGTTAACGCAGAGAAGTGCAACGTGATATATTTTGGTCGGAAGAATGAGGAGAGGCAATGTAAACTAAATGGTACAATTTTAATGGGGCCGATTATTTCTTTTATCGGCTCCCTCTGGAAATCACTGGCCCCGAAAACGCTCAGAATGCTCTCCCAGAATGCAATTTATTAACCAGCACTAAATGGTACAATTTTATAGAGAGTGCAGGAACAGGGAGACATGCGGTGTGCTTCGCACAAATCTTTGAAGGTGGCAGGACAAGTTGAGGAGGCTGTTAAAAAGGACTTGTGATCCTTTCTTTTATTAATAGATGAATAGAGTATAAAGCAAGGAAATTATGCTAAACATTTATAAAGCTCTGGTGAGGCCTCAGCTGGAATATTGCGTTCAATTCTGGGCACCACGCTTTAGGAAAGAAGTCAAGGCCTTGGATAGAGTCCAGAGCAGAGTTACTGGAATGGTACCAGGGATGGGGGACCTCATTTATGCGAAGAGACTGGAGAAGCCTGGACTTTTCTCCTTAGAGCAGAGAACGCAAAGAGGAGATTTGATAGAACTGTTCAAAATTATGAATGGTTCTAATCGAGATAAAAAGGTGAAACCTTAAAAAAGGAACATTAAATGTGATAAAATCTCATCAGGCGCAGATGGGGGTCGAACTCAAGATCTTCGGTTTACGAGACCGACGCCTTGCCATTTAGCCACTGCGCCGTACGGCAGAGTACGACTGGAGCTTCATTGGTACGGAACGCCGAATCATTTCAATTCGGTTGAAACAGAACAGGCACTTGTACACAGAAATAAAATGAGATAGTGGAGCCGGCAAATAACAGCCTCATTTACATGAATCCTTTCATAAAACCTTTCAGAGAATCATAGAATCATACATCACAGAAAAAGGTCATTTGCCCCGTCGTGCTCCTGTAAGAGCAATCCAATTATTCCCAGCTCTTTCCAGATACCCCAGCAAAATTTTCCAATTCAAATATTTATCCAATTCCCTTTTGAAAGTTACTATTAAATCTGCTTCTATCACCCTTTCAGGCAGAGCATTACAGATCATAACAGCTCGCAATGTAAAAAAAAATCTCATCTCCCCGCCGGTCCTTTTGCCAATTACCTTCAATCGGTGTCCTCTGTTGTCCTCTGGATGTAGCCAAGACTGGAGACTTTTGGCTATGAGGAAAGATTGGATAGGCTGGAGTTGTTTTCTTTGGAACAGAGAAGGCGGAGGGAGACATAATTGAGGTGTATAAATATATGAGGGGCCGAGCTAGAGTGGATAGGAAGCACCTATTTCAGTTAGCAGAGAGGTCGACAACCAGGAGGCATAGATTTAAAGTAATTGGTAGAATGATGACAGGAGAGTCGAGGAGAACTTTTTCACCCAGAGGGTCGTGGGGGTCTGTAACTCACTGCCTGAAATGGTGGTAGAGGCAGAAACCCTCATCTTATTTAAAAAGTGCTTGGATATGCACTTAAAGTGCCGTAAACTGCAAGGCCACGGACCAAGAACTGAAAAGTGGGATTAGGCTGGAAAGCTCTTTCGACCAGCGCAGGCGCGATGACCCTCCTTCTGTGCCGTAAATTTGTAAGATCCTATGATTCTAAGAGGAGGTGAGTTCTCCTAGGTATCCTGGGCATATCTGTATACCACACCCAACATCACCAATGGGATCTCGCTGTGTGGAAATCGGCTGCCATGTTTTCCTACATTACAAGCAGTGACTTCGCTTCAAAAAGTACTTCATTTTCTGTAAAGCAATTAAGAAAATCACCATTCATGGGATGTGGGTGTCGTTGGCAATGCCAGCATTTATTGCCCATCCCTAATTGCCCTTGAGAAAGTGGTGATGTGCGCCTTTTTGAACCACTGCAGTCCATGAAGTGAAGGTACTCAGTGCTGTTAGGGAAGGAGTTCCCGGATTTTGACCAAGCGACAATGAACGGTGCATGCTTTGGAGGGAAACTTGCAGTGGTGGTGTTCCTATGCACTGGCTGTCCTTTTCCTTGTCGGAGGTACAGGTCGCGGTTTTGGGAGGTGCTGTGGGAGAATCCTTGGCACTTGTATAGCACGGTTGCTACTTTCCACGTATCAGCCCAAGCCTGAATGTCGTCCAGGTCTTGCATGCGGGCCAGGATTGCTTCATTATCTGAGGAGTTGAGAATGGAACTGAACACTGTGCAATCATGAGCGAGCATCCCAACTGCTGACCTCAAGATGGAGGGAAGGTCATTGATAAAGCAGATGAAGATGACCTCCTGCAGCAATGTCCTGGGTTGACATGATTGGCCTCCAACAACAACAGCCATAAGCATCTTTCTTTTTGCTAGTTATGCCTCCAGCAGTGGAGATTCACCGCTGCCCCCCAACCCCCCCCACCACCACCCCCCCCACCCCCGATTCCACTGACTTCAATTTTACTCGGGCTCCTTGATGCAACACCAGGTCTAATGCTATGTTGATGCCAAGAGCAATCACTCTCACCTCCCCTTTAGTATGCAGCTGCTTTGTCCATGTTAGGAGCAATGCTGAATGAGGTCTTGATCCTGGTGGGCCTGTCGAGACTCAAACTGAGAATAGGTGAGCAGTTGTGACGTCCCAAGGTCGTGCAAGGCGCTATTGGAATCAAAGTTCTCTTTTTTACCATTTAAAAACTACTAACACTTGCGTGGTTTATTTGTAGGAACAGATGGTCATCGATCTGAAACCTTAAATCTACCTTCCTCTCCCCACAGACACTGCCAGGGGTTTCCAGCATTTTTAAATGTTAACATTAAATAGTTCTACAGTTATTAATAACTTAGAAGACACAACAGAGAACCGATGACATCAAGATTGGTGGTACAGTAAGTAGTTTAGACGGCAGCATATAATTACAAAGATATATTGATAGATTAAGTGAATGGGCGAAACAGTGGCTGATGGATTTCAACGCAGGTAAGTGTGTGGTCATCCATTTTAGATCAAAAAAGTGTAGATCTGAGTATTAATCCGAAAGCTCGGAACAGTGGAGTTCCAAAGTGATTTCGGCTCCTTGTACAGATACCACTAAAATGTAGCAGTAAGGTACAAAATAATCAAACAATCTCATGGCATGTTAGGTTTTATAACTAGGTGGCATGAATACAAAGAGGAGGAAGTTATTCTACATCTATACAGACATCTGGGTGGACCACATCTGGAGTACTGAGTACAGTTCTGGGCACCGCCCGTTAGAAAGGATAGACTGGCATTGGAGGGAGAGCATTGCATATTCAGCAGAATGTTACCAGCACGCCAAGCGTTAAAGTATAAGGAGAGATTACATAAAGTGGGCTTGTACTATAGAAGGCTGTGGGGATTTGATTGAGATTTTTAAGATTTTGAAACGAATTGATAAGGTAGATAGAGAGAAATCTTTATTCGGCATTGGTGGCAGAGTCTAGGACAAGGGGACACAATCATAAAATCAGAGGCAGGCCATTCGGGAAAGAAGTTAGGAAACATTTCTTCACGCAAAGTTGTTAGCAGTGTGGAACTCTCTCCCACACACAGGCAGTATATGCCAGCTCAATTACTAATTTAAATCTGAGATGGGTAGGTTTTTCCTGGACACGGGTTAAAATGATGTGGAGCCAATTCAGATGGATGGAGTTAAGACACAGCTCAGACAGGAATTAAATGAATGGCGAACAGGCTCAAGCGGCTGAATGACCAAATCCTGTTTCCATGTTCAGTCAATGGGCAGGACACCAATTGGAAATGAAAAAACGCTGTCTTGAGGGTGAATTATAAATATGGCACCATCCCTTGCAGGGATTATGAGCCTCTTACGCGTTTTCATACCAAAAATAGTTTTAGATTTTACTTTAAAACCCATTGGCTGAGTATCTACCAGAAGTGGGGCTCGAGCCCACGCGGACACACGTCCATTGGATTTTAAGTCCAACGCCTTAACCACTCGTCCATCCTGGTGATAGGAAAACTGCCGCGCAGTGCTTGAAAATTCGACAAATCCCTTGCAGACTCTGAATTTAGTTTCCACCGCAGACCAAACTACACATCAGCATAATCTGAAAGTGTGAGAAGATAAAGACATTGGGGCAAAAATTCGGCCCTTCCCGGTTGAGTACGCACTGTGTACTCACCCGTAAGGCGTCCTGAAGTGCTGGTTTCCTGCATGCACTGCGCATGCGCGGGAATCCGGAACTACCGATTTGGTGAAGGGGGCGGTTCATAGGTGATCCGCATGCGCGGGAGAGGCTGCGCGCACGCAGCAAACTTAGTTTTTTTTTAGGTTTCTACGGGATGTGAAGTGTTGAAGAACATGCGCTTTTAAAAAGGAGGCGCAGGACCCGTTTTCAACAAGGTAAGTGGTTAATTAATTGTAATTAAAAAAAATTTCAACAGTTTTATCTTTTTTAGATACTTTAAAGAAAGGTAAGTTTATTTTTAGCACTGTTAAAATGAATTTAAATTTTTTCAAAAATTTAAATTTTTGTTTAATGTAGTTAATTTATTTAACTTATAATTATTTTATAAATGGGATGGTTTTAAAAAAAATTATTTTATGTTTAGCTTTTCTTTTGGGGCCGATTTCAATTCATAGATTTGACAGGTCTTCCTGTCAAATATATGAATGAAAGATGGTCTGCTGCCATTGGCTCTCCATGGCCCACGAGATCCCAGGGGACACATCGCACTAACTGCGCCCCTGGGACATGCAAGCACTGCGCGCCGACACTTGGAGCAGGCCCAGGAGCTGAAGTTCCCGTGGGCCCAGAGGTCAACGGCAGGCGCGGTAGGTAAGTGCGCGTGCGATCCTTGCCCCCGCGGCAAGCCGGAGAGGCGAATTTCAGGGCCATTTTCTAAAACTACGGACGGTGAAAAGCTGAACTGCAAAGGCACAGCAGCTGGGCAAATAACGCATTGAGATGACAGTTCGTAACTAGAAAAGAAACCACGCGGCTTTTAGCCGACAAAACATGTAACCCTCCCGTCAACACCGAACACCTTGGAAGAAGTAATGTTGAAATGCACGTTAAACACTCAGGATCAGCAAGCTGAAACTAAACTAGCGCTTAAAGGGTTAACTCATAAGCTGCAGAGTAAAATGATGGGGGGGGGCGGAGCGATAGAGAGAGTGAAGGAGAAAAAGTAATAGTTGGACGGATAAACAGAGGCCCAATTAGAAAAGCTCACGGAAAATAACTGAGACTGAGTGAGACATACAGAGAGAATGACACACGGAAAGAAAGACAGAAACATAGAGAAATAGAGCGGATCATTGAGCGAGAAAAAGAGAAACATCACATTAAAGTGAGAAAGTCCCTGCCGGCTCGGACGGGAATTAAAGCCGTGACCTGAGGTTTACAGGTGAAAACACAAGCTCAATGAGGTAGAGGACTGTCGCATCATAGAACCATAGAATGACGCACTTTCCCCACAGAATGTTCCTCAGTCCGTTAATTTTCCCAATCCTTTGCTAAATGTCTTAATCTGGAGTCACGTGCTCAAGAACATTATTATGTGTTTCTCACAGGACTAAATGAACCACACCGAGTCAGAGGATTGAGCATCCTTGAGTGACACAGAACTGAAGGAGGATATTCGGCCCATCAGGTCTGTGCCGGCTTTGTGAAAGATCTATCCAATTAGAGCCACTACCCTGCTCTTCCACATAGCCCTGCAATTCTTTCCCATCAATTTTTTTCCAATACACTTTTGAATGTTACCAGTGAATCTGCATCGTTCTCCCATATTGAGATAATAATGCAAACCTAGCGAAAGTTCGCTGGAATAGTTGGACAAGTGAATCATCTTAAAGTATTCTAACATTCCCCCTTTAGACCCAGAATTTAAGCAATCACTCTGAGCCAATTAACTTTCTTTCTGTCTTTACCGTTGATCTGCTTGGAGTTTACAGTCGATTACTGTTACATTGATGTCAGCACACCGAACATGTCCGCACGGCTCCAACGGTTCCTTTGGTCTTATTTCACTTGTTGATAATAATTCCTGAGTAGCCCCGCACTCCAGGCTTGGGAGAGCTCTCTGCTGACACGGCTGCTTGTTTTCCTCTTTAGTTGTGCAATGGTTTGTCTAAGCAAAACGCACTCGATGATGACCGGAACCAGTAGACGGCATTGGAAAATAACTGACAGTTGTGAAATAATTCTGACCAATGGGTGTATCGGAATGTTATTGAACTGCTCCCACCGTGATTTCCTTCCCACCCCCTCATTCTCTGTTAGCAGATTTTGATTATCCTGATGTAGCTGGTGCAGGTGATCTACTGAGACCTGGGTGCGTTCTACAATCTCTTTTAGTTTTAGTGTCGTGTGTGGGGTGGGGTGGGGGGTGTGGCGGTGCGATTGCATCGTATCAACAATTTGTGAGTGTCTGAGAGTATATCATCCTGCACTGTGATGTCAGTAACATCATGCTTGGTCACTGGTGTCAGGACCTCATGATCTATCTTGGTGACCTGGGTCGGTTCAAGGCAGAAAGAGGAGTGGGTGACAGGGCAGGTGAGGGGCCCGTACTCACAAGAGGCTGCGGCCGTAGTGACACAATAGCGCTCCTGTGCGACACAACTAGGTTTAGTTTGTCTCTGTTGCCAGCTTGTTACAGACATGGTGTAATTTGCAGTTTCTTTATTCCAAACTTCTCTCAGGTGATATCGACACATCCTTTGATTAAAGAACATCCTGCCATGTCTGGCGCTCTCCATCTTTCATTTACTTGCACCACCTACGGTGGGAAGGGCTGATATTCCTGATACAATTCTCCTCCAACAACCCAACTGAATCTACTGCCCATACTTTTATGGACCCATGCGTCGTTACTATTTGCAGGGCAGGAATGATCCCTCGCAGACCCTTAAGTTTAGCATGGCACGGGTGAGACGTAGACCAGACTCTGCCCAGCCTCCTGAGTTCGCAAGTGGGAAGCGTGAAATCGACACCTTCCATTCTGCCAGCGGTTTATTTGTCACAAACGTGGGGATTCGGTTGTTCTCGATATCATCCAATCCCTGTTGTGTTGGGGAAAGAAGTAATATCCCATACGTGCTACATGCAACTGCCTTTGAGGCGTCATTTGAAGCCTGAGCATCCTCTTGGGCAACACGGTGGCATAGTGGTTAGCACTGGTGCCTTACAGTGCCAGGGACCCGGGTTCGAATCTGGCCTCGGGTGACTGTCTGTATGGAGTTTGTACATTCTCCCCGTGTCTGCGTGGGTTTCCTCCGGGTGCTCCGGTTTCCTCCCACAGTCCAAAAATGTGCGGGTTAGGTTGATTTGGCTATGATAAATTGACCCTTAGTGTTAGGGGGGGATTAAATATGGGGGGTTACGGGGATAGGGTGGGATATGTTAGGGGGAATTAAATACGTGGGGTTACGGGGATAGGGTGGGATATGTGTCGGTGCAGGCTCGATGGGGATTCTGTGTGAGAGAGCAGGGACAGGGTACTGGATTTGGATGATCAGCCATGATCGTATTGAATGGTGAAGCAGGCTCGAGTGGCCTACTCCTGCTCCTAGTTTCTATGTCACTAATTCTATCCTGCAATCTATGCTCATTGGACAGCCGGTCCGTCACTCAGAACAACACCTGTCAAACCTCCCGTCCCTGGTCCTCGAACATCTGTTTCTCCTTTAGCAACATTCCTTTAAGCTGCCGTTGCGTCTTTTGCTCGCTCTCAACCAAGGAACCAATGGCCATCCTATTGCACCTGGCAGTGTCTCCCGGCTCCAATACCCAACCACAGCCCCTCCCGGCTCCAATACAAAACCACTGCTCCCAACACAGCTACAATACCCAACCGCTGCTCCCACCACAGCTACAATACCGAAACATTGCCTCCCGGCTCCAATACCCAACCATTGCCCCCCTTCTCAATACCTAACCACTGCTGCCACCACAGCTACAATACCCAGCCATTGCTCCCCGGCTTAATTACCAACCATTGCCCCACGGCTCAATACCCTACCACTGCTCCCACCATAGCTACAATACAGAACCACTGCTCCCACCACAGCTACAATACACAATCATTGCCCACTGGCTCAAATCCCAAACATTGCCCCTCGGCTCCAATATCCAACCACTGCCTCCCGACTCCAATACCCAACCATTGCCCCCCCGGCTTAATACCCAACCATTGCCCCATTGCTCAATACCCAACCATTTCCCCCCGGCTCAATACCCAACCACTGCTCCCACCACAGCTACAATACACAACCACTGCTCCATGGCTCCAATACACAACCATTGCCACCCGGCTCCAATAACCAACCATTGCTCCCTCCACAGTTACAATACCTAACCATTGCCCCCCGGCTCCAATACCCAACCACTGCTCCAAGGCTACAATACACAACCATTGCCCCCTGGCTCCAGTACCCAACCATTGACCCCCGGCTCCAATAACAAACCATTGCCCCCGGCTCCAATACCCAATGATTGCCCCCCGGCTCCAATACCCAACCATTGCCCCCCGGTTCCAATACCCAATCACTGCCCCCCAGCTCCAATACACAACCATTGCCCCCCGGCTCCAATAATCAACCACTGCCCCCCAGCTCTAATACCCAACCATTGCCCCCAGGCTCCAATAACCAACCACTGCCCCCGGCTCCAATACCCAACCATTGCCCCCCCGCTCCAATAGCCACCATTGACCCCCGGCTCCAATACCCATCCACTGCCCCGCAGCCCCAATGCCCAACCATTGCCCTCCGGCTCAATATCCAACCATTGCTACCCCCACAGCTCCAATACCCAACAATTTCTCCTCGGCTCTAATACACAGCCATTGCTGCCTAGCTCCAATACCCAACCACTGCCACCCGGCTCCAATACCCAATCATTGTCCCCCCGGCTCCAATACTCAACCATTGCCCCCGACTCCATTACCCAACCACTGCCCCCCCCCCCCCCCCCGGCTCCAATACCCAAACATTGACCCCCAGCTCCATTACCCAACCATTGTCCCCTGGATCCAATACTCAACCATTGCACCCGGCTACATTACCCAACCACTGCCCACACCCCCGCCGGCTTCAATACCCAAACATTGACCCCCAGCTCCAATAGCAAACCAATGCCCCCAGGCTCCAATGCGCAACCATTGCCCCCCGGCTACAATACCCAAACATTGCCCCTCGGCACCAATATCCAACCTTTGCCCCCGGCTCCAATACCCAACCACTGCCCCCCGGCTCCAATACTCAACCATTGCCTCCCAGCTCCAATACCCAACCACTGCCCCCCGGCTCCAATACCCAACGATTGCCAACCGGCTCCAATACACAACCATGCTGCCCCAACCGCCTCCAATACACAATACCATTGCTCCCCACCTCTAATACACAACCATTGCTCCCACCACAGCTACAATAACCAACCACTGCCCACACCACAGCTCCAATACCCAACCATTAACCACCGGCTTACAACCATTCTCCCACTGCCCCTCGGCTCCAAAACCAACCATTCTCCCACTGCCCCCCAGCTCCAATACCTAACCATTCACCCACTGCCCCCCGGCTCCAATACCTAACCATTCTCCCACTGCCCCCCGGCTCCAATACCCAACCATTCACCCACTACCACCCGGCTCCAATACCCAACCATTCACCCACTGCCCCCCAGTTCCAATACCCAATCAGGTGCTGTATTTATGTGATTTTGCTTATAATCATCTGAGCTTAAAGTAAATGATTTTCGATGTTTGCATGTGATAAGTACATGAATTGAGTACAGTTTGTATTCTGGTAATTACTTGCAACCTCTTGTGGATTTTTAAGTAAAAGAAGTTTCACAGATTCAATGGGTTTTGTGTTGTCTGTTCCACGGGTCTGAACTCTATAAACTGTGAGACAATCAGAACGTTTTACACTTCCCATCCGCACCAGTTCTCCAGCCACACGTTAACATGTCTCATCTTACTTCTCCTATATGCTCCAGACGTGACACTGGGAGTAATCCAGAGATTACTAACTTTGTTGGTCCTGCTGTTTAACTTCCTCCCTTGGTCTGGAAAATCTGTCTGTAGGAACTGAGACCATTCCTATCTCCGTCATTGGTTCCGACCTTGATCACGACTTCTGCCTGTTCAACTTCCCCTCGCAAAATGATATGCAGCCTATCAGTGATGTCCATCACCCTGGCATCAGGGAGGCAACACACCCTGCGAGACTCACGATGACGGATGCTGCAACGCCTGTCTATCCCCTCTGAATATCGAATCCCCAATGATACTGAATGTGTTCGCTTTGCTGCGCCCCCTGTGCAGCCATTTGCCCCACGAAGCCGTTTAGCAGATTCACTCAACTCTCTCTTCACCAAGCTCTTTGCTCTGGGATGCACCCCCCCGGGGTGTCGTCACCGTCACCGGTATCAGCAAGGAAAACCGGGTTGGGAGTGCCAGATTCGCGGGGGATTCCTGCACGGTCTGCCTCTTCCTAACCTGCCGATTATCCACACATTTACTCCCCACCTGAACTCTCTGTAGCTGTAGGGTGACCATCTCCTGGAACGTTTGCTCCAGGAATTTCTCATCCTCCCGAATGCCCTGCAGTGACTCCCGCCGCTCCTCAGTCTCAGAAACCCTGAGCTCCAGCAACTGGAGGCACTTCCTGCACACGTGGTTGTCCAGGACACAAGAAACTTTCTGGAGCTGCTAAATGCCACAAGAATTGCAGGCAACGGTCCTCAGCTGCCCCTTGACTTTGATTACAGTTGGACATGTATTTGAAGGGAACTGATTTCCAGGGTTATGATTAAAATAATTGGGTTATGGGTTCAAATTTTACAGCACTTCAAAGAGCTGGCACTAGCACGACAGGCTGGATGGCCCCCTTCAGTTCTGTAAGTTTCTATGGTTCGATTCTGTTATTCTCTATATATATATTGAATTTAGCACCCCTTACTCCTACTTAATATTTAATTATTGATGTATATCAGATTTTTATTTAATGCAATTCAGATTCCTTTAATGTTGCTATCCTGAACTTAGTTAATTTTAATTTTATCCCTAGAACTAATTAATTAATCTATTTTTGTGTATTTACTGTTGCTCCTTGATTTAAATTACTGAGCAGCTACTTCCCCCTCTGCACCGAAGTCCCACTCTCACCAACCTCCCATCATCACTCTGTTTAGCAGATTCACGCAACGCTGTCTTCATCAAGCTCTCTGCTCACGGCAGGTGGAAAACACTTCTCCATTGAAAACATATCATGTTCATATTATTGTATTATTATTCTATCAGCCCCGAGGTTTATTGTTTAAATATATAAGGAGATTCATGCTCGTTCTGTTAAAGCAGAATGACAATGAGTGACGTGGGAAATGTGAAGAAACAGCAGCAATTTCTTTCTGCTCACTGTACACAATGAGGGCAATTATTGTTGAGAAGCAGCCGCGGTGGAATCCGCACTCCGAAGGCCGCTCTTCACCTTAACTGTGAGCCCCATTTTATAAATAGTGTGATGTAACTTTAAACACAATAGATGACAATACATTCAGCTAAAATGTCGATTCACGCTTGCCTCGTCTGACTATTGTCTGATTTATAGTCAAAGTTTCCGTGAAATAAATGTACCGTGGAGATACCGGCCAGAACACAAGGAGAATTATTTGGGATGGTTTTACGATGTTGAAGAAGTACCGGACAGGTGCCCGTAGAGTTCCTTCTTTCCTATATTTGGTTCGATCCGCCACACACGGATTGGGTGTATTGCAGTTCATCCATTCACCACTTCCTTTAATTTCCCCAATTGGCTTCCCGCTCTTCTCAGAGAGATTCTTTCGCTCAACAGGACACCTGCAATCTGTCGGTTCCAACAATCCGGTAGCTCCACCTCCGTTTCGATACAATGAAGCGGGCATTCCGGGCGTGTGTCAGCCGTGGCTCAGTTGGTGACAACCTGAATCAAAAAAACTTTGGTTCAGAGACTTGAGCACTCCAGTGACGCACTGAGGGAGTGCTGCACTGTCGGAGTTGCAGTGTTTTAGCTGAGACGTTAAACCCAAGTCCCGTCTGCCCCCTCAGGTGGGTGTAAAAGATCATACGGCGCTATTACGAAAAAGTGCAGGGGAGTTACCCGGTGACCTGGCCAATATTTATCCCTCAATCCACTCAAAACAACAGATTATCTGGTCATTGTCACATTGTCGTTTGTGGGAGCTTGCAGTGCACAAATTGGTTGCCGCGTTTCATAAGAACATACGGAAAAGGAGCAGGAGTAGGTCATACAGGCCCTCGAGGCTGCTCCGCCATTCAATAAGATCATTTCTGAACTTCCACCACAACTTCAGATTCCCGCCCTATCTCCATATCCCTTGATTCACTTAGTGCCCAAATATCTATCGATCTCAGTCTTGATAATAGTTATCGACAGAGCATCCACAGCCCTCTGGAGTTTCCCCTTTCTCTGGCCCCATTTACCTTTCCTGACCCTCTTCCCCCCTTTCTCTGACCCCATTTACCTGTCCTGACCCTCTTTCCCATCTCTCTGACCCCATTTACCTGCTGCTGACCCTCTTTCCCTCTCTCTGACGGCAATTACCTGCTGCTGACCCTCTTCCCCCTCTCTTTGAACCCATTTACCTGCTGCTGACCCTCTTCCCCCTATCTTTGACCCCATTTACCTGCTGCTGACCCTCTTTCCCCTCTCTTTGACCCCATTTACCTGCTGCTGACCCCCTTCTCCTCTCTTTGATCCCATTTACCTGCTGCTGATCCTCTTCCCGCTCTCTCTGGCCCCATTTACCTACTGCTGACCCTCTTCCCCCTTACGCTGACCCCATTTACCTGCTGCTCACCCTCTTCCCCCTCTGTCTGGCCTCATTTACCTGCTGCTGACCCTCTTCCCGCTCTCTCAGGCCCCATTTACCTGCTGCTGACCCTCTTCCCCCTCACACTGACCCCATTTCCCTGTCCTGACCCTCATCCCCCTCTCTCTGACTCCAATTACCTGCTGCTAAACCTCTTCCCGCTCTCTCTGGCCCCTTTACCTGCTGCCGACCCTCTTCCCCCTCACGCTGACCCCATTTACCTGCTGCTGACCTTCTTCCCCCACACACTGACCCCATTTACCTGCTGCTGACCCTCTTCCCCCTCACACTGACACAGTTTACCTGCTGCAGACCCTCTTCACCCTCACACTGACACTATTTACCTGCTGCAGATCTCTTCCCCCTCACACTGTCACCATTTACCTGCTGCTGACCCTCTTCTCCCTCACACTTACACTATTTACCTGCTGCTGATCTCTTCCCCCTCACACTGTCACCATTTACCTGCTGCTGACCCTCTTCCCCCTCACACTGACACCATTTACCTGCTGCTGACCCTCTTTCCCCTCACACTGACACCATTTACCTGCTGCTGACCCTCTTCCCCCTCACACTGTCACCATTTGCCTGCTGCTGACCCTCTTCTCCCATCTCTCTGACCCCATTTCCCTGTCATGACCCTCATTCCTCCTCTGGCTGACCCCATTATCCTTTCTCTGAGCCCCCATTCTCTAGCCTCCCCAACCCCGACCCCCATTTTCCCTCTCTTTCCACGAGGCCCCAATCTCCCCCTCCAATCCCATTCTCCAGTCTTCCTTTCTTCCCCCGACTCCCGAGGCCTTGGTGTGGGTGCAGCGCAGATTCACCAGAGTTGTACCTAAGCTAAACGTGTTGAATTACGAGGAGAGTGTGCAAAAAATATGGCTTCCGTTCCCTTGAGTAAGGAAGATTGAGGGCTGATCAGTAAGAGGTGCTTAACATGTCAAACGATTCAATAGGGTAGATACCGGTATACCTCGTGCAAGAATCATGAACAAGGGGAGATATTGTAGAACTCGATGCCACAAGCGTTAGTTGAGTGAAATTGCAAAGATGTATTTAAAGGGAAGTTAGATAAACACGAGTGTGAAATGAGCAGAACGCCATGGTGATGGAATGAGAGGAGGCTCGTGTGGAGCAAAAACACTGGCATGGACCAGTTAGGCCGAATGGCCTGTTTCTGTGCTCTATATTATACGTAATTCTATGCAATAAGCGTAACATTATATTCAGGTAATTCAGGAGCGAAATCAAGATGCACTTTTTCACACGATGAGTGGTGGCAATTTGAAACACTAACCCACAAAAAGCTGCGGATGCTGGGAATCATTTGGACATTTCATGGCTGTGATCGATACATTGTTGTACGGTGAGGATATAAAGTAGCAAAGCCGGGGAAATGGATCTGAGCTGCAGATCAGTCATGATCAAATTGAATGGCGGAGCAGGCCCGAGACGCTGAATGACCTACTCCTGGTATTAATGCACCAGTGTTCCACGGTCTGACCTTCGATAATATCACTGGAAGATCAAAGTGAAACTACTGGGAATGGATAATAATAGAAAATAATGAACTGAGCAGAAACTCGAAATCTTACCGCAGCCCACAGAATCCTGGGTGATGGAGATTTCCACAGAGAATCTGCTCCAAATGTGACCCAACCTATTTCAATATTCTATACCTGGGTTATCCCTCTTAAAAATGAAAGGACTCTGCTTTAACATCACCTGTAAACTTTATCGAATGTGGATTTCAGTGAAACTGAGGATGTTTCGAGCCCGTGTCCATGGTTACATCTTCCTACTTGATATTTTAGATTTATTTTATTCCAGGTTTTGGTGCAAAGCCCGAACTCTTCCCGTCCTAAAGACATAAATTCCTCGCTCAATTGCCAGCCTAAACTCCCACATTCAAAGGGCTGAGTTTGGAGCGCCGGGAGCGGTGTAAACATTGAAAGATGTTTGAGAATTGGTGGAATTCAGTTGGTGCATCGACAGAGGGAACCGTGTGATGTCACAGAGGGGAAACTGAAGCTGCTTCTGTTTAAGGTGTTGCAGCGATGCCGTCTTAGCCCGGCTTTCAGTACATTGAGAGATAGAAATGTGAGCAAACTATTATACCAATCTTTGGGCGGTTTCATTTCAAAATACTTGTAATATCAATTTGGATATAATTAGTGCAGCACAAACATTACAGTGAAGGGTGTTGACGTGCTGCCCAAATGACTGGAAGTAATGTCAATTCTTCTGCTGTTTCCTGCTCCCACGGGAAGTGTCCCTCAATTATAAATAATGGTTTTCTCTCAATCTATCATCTCACAGATTCAGTTGAGCCCTGTGTCCAGTGCCAAGAGTCACCATCACTCCTCAGACAGAATGAGAGTTCCGTTAACCGCGTATCAATTTACCGAGTTACCGCCAGTTTTACAGGCAGGAATGATTTACTATCCGATTATAGCATCCGTTGGAATCCCCGGTAAGTGATTATATTCCATTACTAAAGTTGTGAATCAGGATTAACTGTGTTCCTGCTCTTATCTCGGTAACTGTCCTTCTTTCACTTTTTTTTCCCCAAGCCAATTTAAAGGCAGAAATTCAGTGACTGTATTTCCCGCTCTCCCTCGTTCATTGACTGATCACTTGTTGAATTTTTAATGTTATTTAAACCCCCATAAAAACTGCAGCTTATTTTCTTCATTAAATGTCTTTCAAATTATTCCGTTTTAAATGAGAACCCGTGCAGTTTGTGGTTCAATGGATTATTTTTATTCCATTGTTTCCATGGCCGAACATCTTTTCTCTCTTCCCCTTCTTTCTGGTAGCTCTCGGTAATATCTGACAAGGACTATATTTTACTGAACATTCTCCCCCTCTGACTCCCGCTGGGGACTGATCCACTGACGGCCGCTCCTGGACACATACCTGGGAATCTGGACAGTCAGGACTTGGATTTGTTCAGTCCCATTAATCAGAATCTTCCCGCTGTTCTCCGTCTGTTTCCAGCAAAGTGCTGGGTATAGTTCCTGGTGATCACACTCCATGCCGAGGAGGGTTACTGCTCCATGCAGCGACACAGACTCTCCCCCTGACCTTCTCCCCTGACCGGTCACCAGCCTGTTCTCATATTTCTCTTGACCCACCGGGCCGGCATTGTGCTGTCTTCAGCCGGTGGGAGGCAGCTGGTTTCTGTCACATCCCTTCCTGCAGCTCAGAGCGGGAATCCAATGCAGTGAGAGAACGATTGAAACAATGCAGCGGCTCTCTGTGACACTCTCCTGGGGTTGGCCCCATTTGAAAAATCCGTTGCAGTTTCCATCACCCGCATTTTTCCCATAGCACCGATTAGAAGCCGGGTTCTGCTCCCTTTATATTAACCGGACACTTTTATTGTTCAGATGACACACTTGCATGTTGATATAACAGCGACTCAACTCTCAGCAAGCCTGGCCGCCCGGACAAACCGCTGCTCGATACCAAATCATTTTTAATTCCCTTCTGACCCTTACAGCTAGAAGATATTTGTAAACACATTTACCCAGCCTGTCCCCATATCTCTTCATCACCTCTTCCTCCATCCACCGATCAACTCTACTCTGAAACTGAGCATAGCTTCTGCCTCAGCCACTAACTCTGGAACTGAATTCACAGCTTCCCAACTCTCTTTGTAAAGAAGTTTCTCCCGCTCTCTTTTCCAAATGTTCCGAAAGTCTTCTATTCAATCTTGTATCTATGACGCATGGTTCTTGACCCCATCATTTACTGGAATCAATCTGCTTCTATCTACTTTCTCCCATCCTTCCATCATTTTAAACACTTTTATCACATCGCCCTGTAATCTGTGTCTGTGTTACATTCCTCTAGCTCAGATTCATAGTTTACTGTGACTGAGCCCAGGGTATGAAACCGATATATTTTAAACCTTACTTTACAAGGAACCAAAAATTCTGCCCTTCAGCTGGGAAACTGAAATCTCACATTCAGTGGACTGAGTTCCCAACACCCGCAGCTACTAAAACTTCCAGGTTTTTTCAACAAATGTGATCGGCATCAAACTGCAATATTTTGGCTATTGGTTTTAAAACTCTGCCAAGTCTGTTTAAAGATGTTACTCAGTAAGGACAGGGTGAAGTGAGTTGTCTCACTGTCCCGCTGACTCTCACCAATCTCAGGGTCAAAGCAGCCCAATGCTCCCACTGGAAGCTTCGCTCCTGTATTAATAAGGGTTTCTCTGAATATTTCAGCTCACAGGGTCCGTTGTGGCTCGGTGTCCTGCAGCAAGACACCCCATCATTTATCAGAGATAAATAAAGTTGAATGTATTGTATATCAGTTTGCCGTGTTCCAGTTCTACAGGCGGTGTTTGGTGTTCCCGCTAACTGATTCTGAACTTATTGACTTTGTGAATCAGGGTTTAAGTGTGTCACTGTTCTTGGTACGTGTCCGATATTTTTTCTGTTCCTTCTGAAGCATTTGTTTTGCTGTTTCCAAATCAATGTCAGAATGTAATTGAATATCGCATCCTCCCTGTCCGCCATCTTCCTGGACTGATATGTTCATTGAGATCATAATGCACTTATAATGTCCAGCAAAAGCTCCAATTGTTATCTTCATTCAATGTCCTGTCAGCGTGTGTAATTTTAACTGTAAATATCGTCAGCACACGATGCAATGGAATGTTCGTCCCCATTTTCTCAATTGTATTACAGTGTCAGGTATTTCCCTGCTTCAGATAAGGTTTCGCACAGAGATTATTAACAAAAGTGAGATCGCACAGAATTGGAGGTAACCTTGTGAGACGGGTCGGTCGTTGGTTGCGAGGAAGGAGACACAAAGTAGGGATAAATGTTGATGGGTTTTTGTTTTTTTATCACAAGAATGTTTAAATTCGAAAGTGAGCAAGTGATGCTTCAGTGATATCGAACCTTGGTCAGACCCCATCTGGAGCACGAGGTTCAGTTTTGGGCACCGCACCGCAGGAAAAATGTATTCGACTTTGAGGGAGTTCAGCGCAGATTCACCAGAATTGCACCGGGGTTTAAATGGTTAAATTGTGGGGACAGGTTGCATAAATTAGTTTGTATTCCTTGTGTTTAGAAGGTTGAGGGGTGATATAATCGAGTTATTTAAAATGATAAAGTGATTCGATAATATAGATGCAGATAAACTGTTTCCTGTGGTGGGGATTGGAGAACGAGGGGACATGATCTAAAAATGAGAGCTATGCCATTTAGGAGTGAAATCAGGAAACTACTTTCTCCCACAAATGGCAGTGGAAATCTGGAACTCGTTTTCCCAAATGCCTGTCAATGCTTGTTCAGTTGAAATTTCAAGACTGTGATGCATATAATTTTTTAAGTTATGGGTATCAAAGGATATGCAACCAAGACGGGTAAATGGAGTTAAGGTACAGATCAGCCAGGATCTAATGGAATGTTGGAAAAGGCTTGTGGGGCTGAATGACCTCCTCCTGTGTCCCTGTGTTCATGTGTGTCAAGCACCCGAGTCATCATCATTTCTGCAATGGGAGTTCCAATAATTGCGCGTCCATTTTCAGTGTAACTGGTAGAAATTATTTCTGCCGTTATCCTTGCAGCCCTTGGAGTATCCGGTGAGCTATTGTAACCGGTTATTGATAGTATAAGTCAGTGTCTCTTTGTACTACTGCTCTCCTTGCGGGTCTGGACAGTTGCTGTGTTTGTCCGGAGGTGATTATTTTACAGATTACGGGTCAGTTTCAGAAATTCCGGGAATATCACGCCCTAACTGTCCTCCCTGTTCCTTTTGCGATATGCTTATTGATATTATAATGTTCTGTGCTTTAAAGTTTATATTCGGTACATTGCCCGGACAGCGAGCCCTGAGACTGAAGGAATGGAGAGCTGGGGAAATAGAAACATTAAGGCACAGCAGTAAAGATATTGTTACTTTTAACTGGCAACATTGATGGTTGGATTGTCGGCGTGGCGGATATTCTTCTCTTCGTATCCCGTCATTGCACTTGGAAATAGAAACAAGTGTAATTGGCGGCAATCGTTGTGTAACCAGATCATTTGTTAATTAAGTGTCACCACTGTTTAAAGTGTGACTCCGAGTAAGGCGGGACTAGAATTAAGATATAATTGAAACACTGATCCAATTGTTGAACCAATGAATGGTTCAGTGAATGATAAATGTGGCGAATAATGTTAGCAATTTTGTATAATGCTGCATATTTTAGATAAATCAATTTTTAACGATTTGACTCATTACAAAATATTGTTAACATTGGGAAAAATGATCCCCTCACATTTGGTGCATAGTAACTGGGTCCTAACCTTGGAAGTGCCGCCCTAACAGCCCTGTGGAAGCAGCTTCACCACACGGACTGCAGCGGTTCAAGCAGAAGGTCCACCTCCACCTGCTCAGGGTCACTGGACAGCAACTCACATCTCTTATCTCTGATTCGGGGGCACCTTAGCCTCATTTAGGCAGTACCTTTACACGATATTTCTGTATCCATGGAGATCCCCCCAGCTGCTTAACTTTTTTAAAATTATACACTCCTAAAATCATCTCATATCATTTTCACCGAAGAGTCTCTTGTCTAAAGTCGGTTCTGCAGGAAGGCAGTGAATTATTTCTACATCATCTACCTTATCTTGCTCAGGCTGTTCCTTCTGCACAGAGCTGTCTCTAATATATATAGTTCTCGTTTGTCTTTTTTCTTTCTCTCTCTGTCTCTCAATCTCATTATCAATTTTTATTTATCTCTGTCTCTCAATCTCATTATCAATTTTTCTTTCTCTCTCTGTCTCCCCTTTCTCTCTCGCTGACTCTCTCTTTTGGTCTCTCCCTATCTCGTTCTATCCGCCTCTCATTCCGTCTCTCTCTCCGAGGCACTCTTTCTCTCTCTTATTCTGTACCAATTAACCGATGACGCTTCTTTCCATGTCAAGCTAACAACATGCCACACGACACATTATCCAGAGTCAAACTCTGATATTGTTGATTGTTTATTACGAATGCTCAGTTGTATATATGTCCCATATCTGCTGGGATGTAATTTTGGAAAGTCTTCCACACCAGGGAGACAGATTCTCAATATTTCTCATGTGTCGGATTAATATTACAGATGGATTCGTCCAATTCAGAGGTAGGAACTTCCCAGTCAGTCTCTCTGTAGCTGAATCTCGGCAGGTACTTTTTTGTCCTGGGTTGGACTGCAGCCGCTATTGTCATTTGCACTGGTCTTTGCTGCGAGCTCGGGATCGCCGCCATCACCTCCCTCTGAAGTTTCATCCATTATCAGAGGTGACAAAAAACGAGGTCGGGCGTGTGCTCCGTGTTACATCGTGTACTTTGGAAGGTTCAATTATTTCTGGGATCACAGAACAAGGTCGGGTTGTTTGTTGCTGCTCACATCTGACCTTCTCGCCCTTGTGGGCATTGTTGGAGTTTGCCCAGATGATGTTGCACTGCACAAGGCGCCGATTTCAAGACCTGGGGTTTCCAGCGAGGGAAAGTCGGTTGATCAGGTGGACTGTCCATCTGGTGGTGTGTAAACTGAAACTGGTCGAGTTCAACCACAACAAGTCCCTTTGTAACATGATGTTTGACATTTGTTTTTTCAACAATCTTTATTCATAACCCCCAGTCTGAGAATACAACCTGACAAATCCGAGCCAGTTCTAACCCCCGCCTGGTATCTGCTCCCCTCTCCTGGCCCCAGATCCAAACCCCGCCGTTAGATCTCATCCTCGGTGCTCCCCGTTTAGCATTTACCGCATTTCAGGCCGGCTTCATTCTCACTGCTCCTCACCCATCATTTATCTCCCAATTTATAACTAACCATTCAGTACTTATTTTCAATCACTTTTCTTTGGTTTTCTTTTCATTCGTTCTTCCGTCACTGAACTGCTACTTGTTGCTATTAATTATAACTCATTATCTCGCTGTACATTTGCTCATACAATTAAAGGGCCGGTTATTTACTCGGAACTCCGCCGGGATTCCTCGCCACTTCTGACGAAGCTGGGGCGGTGGAACCGGATCAGCTCTGAGGAAATTACCAGAGAATCCATTTTGTTCATATTTTACTCTTTGCTGGAGACGTTTATTTTCAATTATTTACTCCAGACTCTCATATATTGAACATTGCAATTTTATGTTAAAATAATTTTCAACTACACAATTCTAGCAGCGGGAAAGAGTTCAGTTCCCACCCCCAGATCCTGCAGTAAAGTACATTTCACACCAAATACTGTGAAACTGACTCCCTTGCTGTAACCTGAAGGCTGATTCCCTGTTTCTGTTTGTTTCTCTTTCACAGCTAACGTGATGACGATTGTCATCCTGTCCCGGGGAAAGTGCGGTCTCTCAAGATGTATCACCCGCTATCTGGTGGCCATGGCGGCGGCGGATCTATTGGTCGTTATCACTGATGTGATACTGCTGCGGATTAATGATTATTATTTCCCTACTACCTTCCTGTTCATCACGCCTGTGTGTTCTTTCCGCGTCGCACTGATTCACGCAGCCACAGATATTTCTGTTTGGTTAACAGTCGCTTTCACTTTTGATCGTTGTGTTACCATTTGTTGCCAGAAGCTGAGGACTAAATATTGCACCGAGAAAACTGCAGCCGTGGTTATAGGAACCGTGTGTCTGCTGTTCTGTTTAAAAAACATTCCCTGGTACTTTACAGTTGAACCCTGGTATAGAGTGGACAACGTACCCTGGGGCTGTCATACAAAACTAGAGTATTACACTGTAACTGCTTGGGTAGCATTTAGCTGGATTCAGCGCTGTTTCAACCCACTGCTCCCAATATTCCTGATGTTGCTGCTCAATGCACTGACTGTAGGGCACATTTTGGCGGCCAGTAGAATCCGTAGGAGGCTGAGGAGCAGCAAGAATGATGCGAATCACAATGATCCGGAGATGGAGAACCGAAGGAAATCCATTATCTTACTCTTTGCCATATCCGGAAACTTCATACTGCTCTGGATGACGTATGTGATAGTTTTCTTATTAATCCGAATTACAAACCGTTATTATTTCACAGGTTTCAATGACCCGATGCTTATCGCAGACTATACCAGCTATATGCTCCTGCTATTAAGCAGCTGCACAAACACATGTATTTATGCAGTGACCCAGACTAAATTCAGAGAGGAGCTGAAGATTGGACTGAAATATCCACTGAGAATAATATTTAAATTAGTTAAGCAAAGAAAAGAACGAAGGAATTCCCAGCATTAGATCTGCATTGCATTTGATATCCCATCCTATGTTCTTTCATCTTTTACCGGAACCCCAACAGGCTCCATCTCTTCCCCAGGCTTCTCCAAATATAATGCTGGCCAATATCGAACAAAGCCTGTTTTTTCCCATTTAAGTGTCAGTGATCAAGGTAGAAGAGCTAGCATTATGTGGATTGTATGGTTACATTAGCGGTAGGGGTTTAATTGGATTAAATCCTACTCTTGGACACAAAGAAATATCAGACCCAGCATTGAGGTTTAGGCTGATGTGAGAATGGGATGTTGATTGCCGGACGTTCGTCAGAACACTTGGGTTACATCAGTTGAGTGTGAAAGGAGACTGAGCCTGTCTGTAATTAATATCTGAATAATATGAGGACGTGAACACAAACTGTGGTGGTTTATGTGTGTGGAATGCCTGGAGAACAATAACAGATCGTTAAACCAATCAGCATGTCTTGTCTTTGGACTTTTACTTTCTCCAGTTCTTGAACAGCTTCTCCAACATCCCCGGGACTGTGGGATTTATTGGAACTTAAGCAATGTTGTTTCCTATAGCGAGTCCCCTGGACTTGTGCCGATGAACAGTGGTGAACTCCATTCCCAGCCACTGACTCCATCCCTCTTCCTAACATCTGTCTGAGGCTGAACCACACTGTTCACAACCTTGGAGTCATAGTTGACATTGCAATGAGGTTCTGATCACATATCCGCAGCATAATTAAGACCGCCTATTTCCACCTCAGTAACATCGCCCATCTCCGCTCTTGCCTCAGCTCATCCACTGCTGAAATATTCATCCATGCCTTTGTTACCTGCAGAACTTACTGTTCCAACGCACACCTAGCTGGCCTCCCACATTCTACGCTACGTAAACTTGAGGTTATCCAAAACTCGGCTGCCCGTGTCCGAACTCGCACCAAGTCCCGTTTTCCATCACCCCTGTGCTCGTTGACCTACATTGGCTCCCGGTTAAAGCCTCGATTTCAAAATTCCCATCATTATTTTCAAATCCCTCCATGGCCTCGCCCATCCCTATCTCTGTAAACTCGTCCAGCCCCACAACCCCCCGAGATATCTGCGTTCCTCTAATTCTGCCCTCTTGAGCATCCCTGATTATAATCGCTTAACCATTGGTGGCCGTGCTTCAGTTGCCTCGGCCCTAAGCTCTGGAATTCCCTGCCGAAACCCCTCCGCCTCTCTACCTTCCTTTCCTCCTTTAAGACGCTCTTTAAAACCTACCTCTATGATCAAGCGTTTGGTCACCTGCCCTAATTTCTCCTTATGCGTCTCTGTGTCATGTTTTGTCTTGTAAAGCACCTGTGCAGTGTCTTGTGACGTTTTAATACTTTAAAGGCGCTATATAAATAAAAGTTGTTATTATTGTTGTTGCTTCCAGCATAGAGTCCCCTGCACTAGTGCCTATGAACAGAGATGCTTCCAATAGTGAGACCCATGTCCCGGTGTCTATGAACAGTTTTTGTTTCCAGTTGTGAGTCACTGTCCCGGTGCATATGAACAGTGGTGTTTCCAGTAGTGAGACCCATGTCCCGGTGTCTATGAACAGTGGAGTTTCCAATAGTTAGTCCCATGTCCTGGTGTCTATGAACAGAGGTGTTTCCAGTAGTGAGTGCCATGCCCTGGTGTCTATGAACAGAGGTGTTTCCAGTAGTGAGTCCCCTGTCCCGGTGTCTATGAACTGTGGTGTTTCCAGTAGTGTGTCCCCTGTCCTGGTGTCTATGAACAGAGGTGTTTCCAGTAGTGATTCCCCTGTCGTGGTGTCTATGAACAGTGATGTTTCCAGCAATAAGTCCCCTGTCCCGGTGTCTATGAACAGTGGTGTTTGCAGTAGTGAGCACCCTGTCCCGGTGTCTATGAACAGTGGTGTTTCCTGTAGTGAGTCCCCTGTCCCGGTGTCTATGAACAGTGGTGTTTCCAGTAGTGAGTCCCCTGTCCCGGTGTGTATGTACAGTGCTGTTTCCAGTAGTGAGTCCCCTGTACCGGTGTGTATGAACAGCGTTGTTTCCAGTTGTCAGTACCCAGTTGCAGTTTCTATGAAGAGCAGGAAGAGGGAAATGAGGAACAGCAGTACGGTGAGAGGGCATGTGGAGACTCGCTTCTGGAATAACTGACCCAAGTAGAGTCCTGGGAAAAAATGCTTTTGTTCAGGATAAATCTCCTTTTAGAAAGACACGAATTAATCAGGGGCAGTCAGCATGGATTTGTTGAGGGAAGGTCGTGTCTGGCTAACTTGATTGAATTTTTGAGGAGGTAACAAGGAGGGTCGATGAGGGTAGTGTGCTTGAGGTAGTCTATATGGATCTTAGCAAAGCTTTTTATAAGGTCTCGCAAGGCAGACTGGTCAGGAATGTAAAAGCCCCTGGGATCCAAGGCAAAGTGGCCAGTTGGATCCAAAATTGGCTCAGAGGCAGGTAACAAAGGGTAATGGTCGAAAGATGTTTTTGTGACTTGAAGGCTGTTTCCAGTGGGGTTCCCCAGGGCTCAGTATTCGGTCCTTTGCCTTTTGTGGTAAATATCAATGATTTAGACTTTAAAGTAGGAAGTATGATTAAATAGTTTGCAGATGATACAAAAATTGGCCGTGTGGTTTATAATGAAGAAGAAAGCTACAGACTGCAGGAAGATACCAATGGACTGGTCAGGTGGGCAGAACAGTGGCAAATGGAATTCAATCTGGAGAAGTGTGAGGTAATGCATTTGGGGATGGCTAACAAGGCAAGGGAATACACTATAAATGGTAGGACACTAAGAAGTGCAGAAGATCAGAGTGAACTTGGAGTGCATATCCACAAATCCCTGAAGGTAGGAAGGATAGGTATATGAGGTGATTAAGAAGGCATACGGGATACTTGCCTTTATAAGCCGAGGCATAGAATATAAGAGCAGGGAGGTTATGCTTGAACTGTATAAAACACGTGTTCAGGCAGCAGCTAGAATACTGTGTGCAGTTTTGGTCACCACATTAGAGGAAGAATGTGATTGCACTGGAGTGGGTGCAGAGGATGTTGCCTGGGCTGGGGACTTTTAGCTATGAGGAAAGATTGGACAGGCTGGGGTTGTTTTCATTGGAACAGAGGGCGCTGAGGTGAGACTTAATTGAGATGTATAAAATTATGAGGGGCCTAGATAGAGTGGATAGGAAGGACCTATTCCCTTTAGCAGAAGGGTCAATAAGCAGGGGGCATAGATTTAAAGTAATTGGTCTGAGGTTTAGAGGGAATTTGAGAAGAAATAGTTTCACGCGGATGTTGGTGGGGGTCTGGAACTCACTGCCTGAAAGGATGGTAGAGGCAGAGACGCTCATCAAGTTTAAGAAGTACTTGGATATGAACTTGAAGTGCCGGAACCTGCAAGACTAAGGACCAAGTGCTGGAAAGTGGGATTGGGGTGGATAGCTCTTTGTCGGCCGGCACGGACATGATGGGCCGGAGGGCCTCGTTCTGTGCTCTAAATCTCTTTGATTCTGTGATTCAATGATTGCCTGCTGTGAGAAATTTGTGACCACAGGTCAGAGAGAGCAGTGTGATATCAATAAAATCCGAGCCATCTGAACAATAAAACAGCTCCACTAACACAGAGCTCTCCTTCAGAGCTACCGAGGCTCCCTTTAGAACACATACTGAGTCTCACTTTCACCGGGAATCCCCATTCCGCCCCTTCCCCATTGTTCGAACTATTTCCCTCCATATCTCGTATCAAGGTGCAGTAATCCAGACCTGCTGAAGAGTGTTTGAATGTGAGGGCTCAAGGTGTGAGAAACCAGCATCCTCAGGGTCCAGTGATCCAGACCCAGCTGAAGAATGTGTGAATGTGAGGACTCAGTGAATGAGGAACCAGCAGCCTCAGGGTCCAGTTATCCAGACCCAGCTGAAGAGTGTGTGAATGTGACGGCTCAGTGTGTGTGCAACAAGCATCCTCAGGGACCAGTGATCCAGACCCAGCTGAAGAGTGTGTGAATGTGAGGGCTCAGTGTGTGAGGAACCAGTATCCTCAGTGTCCAATGATCCAGACCCAGCTGAAGAGTGTGTGAATGTGAGAGCTCAGTGTGTGAGGAACCAGCATCCTCAGGGTTCAGTGATCCAGACCCAGCTGAAGAGTGTGTGAATGTTAGTGCTCAGAGTGTGAGGAACCAGCATCCTCAGGGTCCAGTGATCCAGACCAGCTGAAGAGTGAGTCAATGTGAGGTTTCAGTGTGTGAGGAACCAGCATCCTCATTGTCCAGTGATCCAGACCCAGCTGAGGAGTGTGTGAATGTGAGAGCTCAGTGTTTGAGAAACCAGTAGCCTCAGAGTCCAGTGCTCCAGACCCAGCTGAAGAGTGAGGCAATGTGAGGACTCAGTGTGTGAGGAACCAGCCTCCTCAGGGTCCAGTGATCCAGACCCAGCTGAAGAGTGAGTCAATGTGAGGACTCAGTATGTGAGGAACCAATAGCCTCAAAGTCCAGTGATCCAGATTGTTTCACACAGGGTTGCCTGCATTGGCTATCACTTAATCCGCCTTTGGTACTATCGATCACAGTCTTGAAGCTGTAAATTGTCTCCCCACCCCCAGCTTCCACAGCCGCTTTGTGGAGAGTTCCAGTGCTTTGCTGCACCTTACGTGAAAAAAATTCTGCCAAATTTCATCCCTGGATGACTAGTCTCTAATTGTTTAGGTCCTCTTGTTCTGTATCGTTCACCAGTGGAAGCATTCTCCTCATCTACCATATAGAATATTTTAACTTTTTAAAAACCGTGATCAGTTCACCCCTTAATCTTCTATACAAGGGAATACAAGCCATGTTTCTGTTCCCTGTCCTCATAATTTAACCCTTGAAACACCGGCTGGCGACTGCTAATCCCGATATTGTTGGTTAATGGGTCTTAGCGGTTGCTCTCTGTCTGGTCGACACTTCTCTATATACCTCTCTCCGTCCTCTCTCAATCTGTCCCTGTCATTTTCTCTCGCTGACTCTCTCCTAATCTCCCTTTCTCTCTTTGTCCCTGTCTCCCTCTCTTCATCTCCGTAACTCACCTTCGCTTTATCTCTATCCCTCTCTCTATAGCTCTCTCTCTCTCGCCATCTCTCTCTATCCCCTCTCTTTGTCTCTCTCTCCACTGTCTCACACTCTCACTCACTCTCTCCCTCTCTCTCTCTCGCTCTCAGTATCACACAGGACTGTTAGTGCTGAGTTATTCGTCACTTCCTGCTCCATGACATCCCAGGCACGTTTAGTGGATCACAAGTATTGATTGTAGGGTTTAATTGAAGTGAAGTAGGAGCAGCTTCTGACCGGAGCCTGGTGCTCGGAGATTGGGAGGAGGCGGTGCTCCTGGACCGGGTCTGTCTCGGGTTACCTTCCTTTCCCTTTAGTGCAGAGCTGCCTGGAGCTCAGAGACTGCCAGGAGGCGGAGATCCTGGACCGTGTCTGTCTCGGGTCACCGTCCTTTCCCTTTAGTGCAGAGCTTCCAGTGACAAAGACGCAAACTTCTTGCCAATGAACAATTTCCATCCTCAGATCATTCCTTCCTCCCTCCAATGTTCTTCTCCCCGGAAGGGACGGGCTTGTGCTGGGACCTAGTTCCAATGGCCCAGGAGCCTCTGCCACCTCCCGAAGCGATGATTTGTTTCATGTGTGAGTCTGGACACTGATTATCTGTTAGATCTTTAACACTAAGGAACTTTGCTGACCAGTGCCATTCCGGACTGACGGGGATCGGGATTTATTTTCTCCATTTGAGGATTTTAATTCAAATTATAAACATTTATTTCGAGACTGTATAGATGAACTGACTCCAACAAGTTAAGAAAGGAGATCTCCCTCCAGCACCGTCACCCAGGTCACTAGGAAACTCCCAGGAGCAGGAAGTCTCACTGACCTTCGCTTCTCCAGACCGCAGCACTGAGATCAAGTGCAGTGTCTCCGCCCATCCGGAGCTAAGAGAAACTAACTCAGCACAGACCAGAGAGATAACTCGGGCCCTTCCTTCTCTATATGTTGCAGTCCACAACAGATCCCACATCGATCACATCATCGGGGCTCTCAGAGACCGGCTTTATTAGTTTTAAATGTCCGCTTCCCCTTGTTACAATATCGGAGTTTAAAATGCCACCCTCACTTTCAGCAGTTGTACCGTTCGGCACGGGAACGGATCTGATCCCCGTGACCCAGAGGGAATATTGTCCACGTCCTGCCCTCACTAAGTTACCCAGCCCGTCTCTATCAGTGGGAATCACTGCGGGAACTGGTCCCTGGGCTTTCTGCCGGCCCCACACTGCATCTTCATTCCTCTCAGGAAATGGACAATCCGACAGATCACAGCAGGTCCAGATTAAAATCACCACCATATTTCCAACAGTTTGAGGAGTCCACAGCAGCGATAATATTAGGATAAGACAATATTACCGAATTCACACCAGAGAAACATCACTGAGCTCTGGGCAATATTCACCAACAAAAAAGATGCGGAACTTCCAACCCGCGAACGTCACACCCGGACATGTGATGTCCCGTGTCTGCTGTTAACCCACCAAAATAAACAGGTCAACCCGGGGTAAGCGGAGCACCCTTACGGAGGGGGAGGGGAACCCCGTTTTTAATCCACCTCCCCCAGGAACAACATTGCTGTTTCGTAAATTTCCCTCCACTTATATTAATGGACCGAAACCTGTGGACTGGGACTTTGCCTTTTCCTGATCTGGGCTCCGCGCTGCGGCCGGAACAAAGAAGAGGATTTTGTCGCCCCTTGTTCTGAGGGTCGGGAGAGTTGAGATGTGAACCCGCCCCGATCAGTGTCTTCTACCCTGCAGTGTCCGCAAGAGAGTCACATTCTTCGGGTTTCTTTTCACAAGCAGTATGGTGCTAAACTCTGAGTGTGGAATAAACAGAGGCCGCGGGTAAACGAACATCTGGAGAGAGGGAGCAGATTCCTCAGGCTCAAACCCGCTCTTCCAACTTGCTCTGTTTGGGGTCTCAGCGAGATCTCCGAGTGGATCTCCCAGGGCCCAGTCACATGGGTCAATCTCTAAACTAAAATTACCTTTAATGTCAGAAACCAAAATTTAATGAGTATTTTAATGGAACAATAACGCATTCGGTCTTAATATGACTCTAAGATTCAGTCCAATATTCTGGAAACACCAGAGAATCCTAATTAGGAAGCGGAAAACATGTGTCCGGGCCTGATAAAAAAATGTTTTTAAATCCCGAGCATAAAACAGGATTTTTTTGTTACAAACAGGGACACATCCTCAACATCAATGGAAAACAAGTGTCGCTTACTTCATGGACAACCTTTCATTTTGAACAAGACAATATGTCAATTAAACTGTTTCATGGATCGGCCGCTCAGAACTCTGAACTAGGGATTGTGAGGTATGTGATGTCATAAATCTGGCAACACGGGGTGTGTGACGTCAGTAATCCGGCAACACGGGGTGTGTGACGGCGGAAATCCGGCAACACGGGGCGTGTGCCGTCAGAAATCCGGAAACACGGGGTGTGTGACGGCAGAAATCCGGCAACACGGGGTGTGTGACGGCAGAAATCCGGCAACACGGGGTGTGTGACGGCAGAAATCCGGCAACACTGGGTGTGTGACGTCACTAACCCGGCAACACGGGGTGTGTGACGGCAGAAATCCGGCAACACGGGGTGTGTGACGTCAGAAACCCGGCAACACGGTGTGTGACTTCAAAAACCAGGCAACACGGGATGTGTGACGTCAGTAACCCGGAAACACGGGGTGTGTGACGACAGCAATCCGGCAACACGAGGTGTGTGACGGCAGAAATCCGGCAACCCGGGGTGTGTGACGTCAGTAACCCGGCAACAGGTGCTGGGGGAGGTCGCGCAAGCTGACTCATTGGGAGAAGGGGTGGGATTTGTGGGAATTATTACTGCACTTCACAAATTATTCAGCCTGTCGGAGTAATTTGGGATGTTGTAAAGAACTGAAAGGCGATGTACCAATGGGAATTCTTTACTGCACTTCACAAACTATTGGCTTTCACTTGTTTTCTATCGTACTTATAATCGTGTGTAGGAATTAAATCTAAGAGTCTGTTATTGTAAACTGTATGCAATGGGAACAAGAATTATATTAGACCTGCAACCCCAGTTTATCTTCGTCATTTTACTCTAGCGGAATGAACTGAGTTTAGGTGTCAGCCGTGGCTCAGCGGCAGCAAACTCAAGCCCCAGTCCAGAGACTTGAACACAAAATCCAGGCTGACACTCCAGGGCAGTACTAAGGGAGTGCTGCACTGTCGGCGGTGCCCTCTGTTGGTGAAAAATTAATTCACTCGAGTCTGTGGCAAAGCAAAAGATCACAGTTTATTATTCAGAGTGCTCCGGGAGAATTCAGAGCGCTCTGGGAGAAGCGTCACAGCCTGCGGTCTCATGACCCGCTTCTCAACTCAACAATGGCACCCAAGCTTCTTTATACACTTCCAAAAGCCAGAAAATACAAACATCAGCACAGTCATTACATCATAAGCGACTCTTATGGTTTCTAAAAACAGCTTGTGTAGAATCTTACAATGTTAGCGAAACTCATCTTTACTTCTGCTTTTTGTTAGCCATCTGCGCTGTGAGGTTTCATTCTTAGTCCCTTCGAGGCTAGTTTATTATAAAAAACAATGATTCACATTTTTGTTCTGCCGTGTCTGCATTATCTATACTGCAGCCTAAGCAAGTCGGTCTTTATCTAATTAAACCCCTGCCTCCATGCCTTCGGGAGACATTTTGACCTTTACTATAGTCCTTTAAGCAGTTCAACTAATCTTAAACATTACAACTGATTTGCCCTTACATTATTACAATTAATTTTTTTTAACTCTTACAGTCCCTGCTATTGGTCCCTGGCCAAAGGTTGCTTTGTCCTGGGGACCATCATACCATGGTTATAAGGCGGCACACAGTTTCTTATGCTCTGTTGACGAGATCTTTTGACGATGTTATTGTTGTTTCACAGTCCAATGTAAATGAGAACGCGCTCGGGAGAACGAGAGAGAAAGACACCCAGGAAGAGGTTGAGCTGCACAGTCCAGTCACATCATGACTGTTGAGCTATTTGTATCATTTAGGTTAGGTTCTTCTGCTCCTCTTCCGTTTATTTCTCTATCCTCCGTCCTCCGCCTGACTTGTCATGAACATGTCCTTCTCTTTGAAATATCGATGATCCATTTCTTCCGTGTGTAGATGTATTCCTTGTAGCTTAAAGTTGTTCCCTTCTTCATCTGTTTGTCTGTTTCTTCTTGTGTCATATGCCGCAACCAATGGTTTGTCCCTATTCTACTCTATCTCTAAAGTTTTACACATGCATTACTACAAACTTTACCCGCGCGTAAGCATTTTCCTTTCTTAGATAAACAGAGATCTATCATTTATGTTACGATACACCTGCCCCACTGGTGCGGCTGGAACGACATATTTTGCCAGTTTGGGCGCCGCAACATTTCAACAATAAAACCAGATCATACATCACTAATGTTATAACAAAGAACAAAATCAATCCTTGTACTACTGATGTCCCAAGTTATCCCAACTATCCAGTTGTCCAGCCCCAAAGGGTGGATGCTGGAGGTTGTTTTAACTTTTTTACTTCTTCCTGTATGTGTTCTGCCAAGTTAGTTATTTCTTCTGAGCTGTCTGGTATGTAGGTACAACATTTTGTACCTATTAGGGCACAGGTTCCCCCTTTTTCTGCCAACACATATTCAAGGGCCATGTTAATGGATTCCCTTGCCAATTTACCCGTAACTCTCTTTTGGCCCGTGGGGGTACTCTAGCCTGAGTCCTCCCGAGGCTACATATTATGTACACAAACAAGCAAACTGCACATGATATCGTGTAACACGTTCATCTTATCACATTATGTTAACAATGTCCCAAAGGCTATATCGCCAACCTAACCACTTTGTTGCTTGTACATTCTATTTTCCTGTGGGCGTGAATGGAATATTGTTATTAAGCTGGTTCCTCGATCATAATCATTTGGATTCCCTCCTCCTGCTCGACCGGTTGGAGTTGACGAGACCGTTCTATTACATATTGCAGGATATATCCCAAGGTATATCCTATCAAGATAATACATAATGGCCCAAAAATTCGGCTGAATACGGGAGAGTACGAACTGTGTACTCTCGCGTATTCAGTCCCGAAGTGCCGGTTTCCTGCATGCACTGCGCATGCGCGGGAAACCGGCACTTCGGGTATGGCGATTGGGGCGGTTCCTAAGTGAACCACGTGCGCACTACAGGCTGTGCGCACGCAGCACACTTAGGGTTTTTTTCAGGTTTCAACGCGAAGTTAAGTATGGAAGATTTTACACATGTAGAAAGGAGGTGTAAGACCCCTTTTAACAAGGTAAGTAGTTAATTAAGTATTATTGAAAAAAAATTTCAACAGGTTTATCTTTTTTAGAGATTTAAAGAAAGGTAAGTTTATTTTTATAACTTTTAAAAAGAATTTAAATATTTTCAAAAATTAAAATTTTTGTTTAAAGTAGTTAATTTATTTAACTATAGTTATTTTATTAATGCGATGGGTTTTTAAAAAAATTATTTGAGGTTTAGCTGTTCTTTTGGGGGCAATTTGTATTCATAGTTTTGACAGTTCTCCTGTCAAAGCTATGAATGAAAGATGGTGTGCTGCCATTGGCTCTCCATGCCCCACGTGATCCCAGAGGTCGCATCGAACTAACTGCGCCTCTGGGACACGCACACACTGCGCGCCGGCACCAGGGAGTGGCCCAGGAGCTGAAGTTCGTGTGGGCCCGAAACACAACGGCCGGCGCGGAGTGTGATATCGCGGGGGATCCTTACCCCCGCGTGGCAAGACTCCGAGTCAAATTTCTGGGCCATTATCCAAACCAGTGTTTGTGTCAGCGTCCATTCCCATTCGTCATATTGTCTAGCATAATCTTCACTTTCTACAAAAGGTACTTGTTCTGGTTTAGCCATTCTTAAATTGGTGAAGGGTCATAGGCTTTCAGCTGCGTCCAGTGCTTCCATCTTCCCATGCCCTTTATATCAATGCAAGCACACGTATCCCCACAAATTTAAATCTGATATGGCCCTGACCATTTTGGGGCGAACCCGGGTTTTCCTGGTAGATTCTTAACAATTACCGTGGTCCCCGCTGGAGGGATATATGGAAATGCAGTCAATTCCAAATCTTTATCTCTTTCTTCCTGTCTTTCCCTAGTTTGCTGTTTCATTTCTTTTAATTGGTTACTCAGTTACAGGACATATCTGCGGACTTTATCCTTTAGGGGAACCACATTTTCTCCTCCAGTCATTATACCATGGGGAGCTGCATTGCCTTCCCCGTCATTAGCTCATATGGTGATAGGCCCGTGGTTCGATTTGGGGTGGCTCTTAGTTTCATTAAAACTGTGGGTAGCACATCCACCCACCGTTGCTGTTTTTCCCCCAATGCTTTGGCTGCCGCTGTTTTTAAGGTGCGATTCATTCTTTCTACCATTCCAGAACTTTGAGGATGGTATGGGATGTGGAATTTCTGTTTTATTGACCCACCTTCCTGTATGGGCGCTTCCATGATGTAGTTCTAAAAGTATCTGTCTGATGCACACGGGGGCTATCACCTTTCCATTCTTTCGCCATATTGCCTCCTCATCTGGTCTACCCCCTACTCGGTACCATTCCTGTCTTTCGTCCTCTGGGGCGCCTACATGCAATTTACTGATATCTATTTCCTCTACCTGTGCACTAGCTACGTTCCCTTCAACCATTTCTTGTTCAAGAGCTCGCTGTGCTGCAAGATCAGCGGCCTGGTTCCCTTTTTGCTCCTGATTCTGTATCTTCTGGTGCGCTTTGATTTTTATTACTGCAGCTTGTGCTGGGGCTTTCGTGGCTTCCAAGAGGGCCTCTATTCGCTGCTGGTGGTTTATGTGTTCCCCTCCAGTTGTCACAAACCCCCTTCTCCCCCAAGCTTTCATATAATCGTGTACCACTCCGAATGCATATATACTATCCGTGTAGATGTTTGCTGTCTTTCCCCTTGCTAATTCTAGCGCCTTTATTAACGCTACTATCTCGGCTACTTGTGCCGACAAGCTTCCGTCTAACCTTCCCGACATTTCTGTTTCCAACTGATCATTTACTACTGCCCATCCTGTCCGGGGAGATCCCTCTACATATTTCCTTGACCCGTCTACGTACAGTGTCATCTGAGCTTCCTCCAGCGGTTCGTCCTGCACGAGGGTTTCGTCTAGTTCCCCTCCGTCTCTGAGCACTGATGGGGGCTTCCCTCACTCAGGATGCCTTCCGCGGTGTTTTCCCCTGTATCCCGAATTACCTTAACTGTCTGGTCTATCGGCAGTAGGACTGCTTCCCATTGAGCTCGCCGCATATTGGAAACTGACCGTAGTTTCACGGTATTTAACATCTCTACCAGTGTATGCCGAGTGTGTAAGACGATATCCCCTGTCATCACAGTTGGTTTGCTACTCTAACTCTCCATCTCTGTCCTACATTATTCTTAGCGCACATTATACAACGGTGACAATACTTCGTCACCTCTCGACTCTTTTTTGGCCACCACCAGTACTGTGTCAGTAGGTGCAACATGTTACTTCTGCTGGTATGTGTTACACCATGGTACAGCCCCATCAGTTGTTGTCTACAACATTCCAGTGCCACCACCTGGTTTCGTGGGCCCCATCTCTAAATTCCATCTCGTAACTGTGTGCCAGCTTGTTTCTATCTCTCCTTTTCCTCTTTACTAGTATTTTCTTGTACCTCCACTATATTCACTTCCTGTACCCCACTGGCTGTCCTGACCATATTTATCTCGTGTTTAAACGCGGCTTCTGGTTTAAGTTGCTCCGCGGCTAGTTTTGCGGCCAAATCTGCATACCGATTTTCTATGGGAGCCTGATCCTGGGGCGCCTATGAGTCAATGTCTGTCTTCATGTGGGCCTTTATTTTAATTGCCGCGGTTTCTAAAGGTGCCTATGTCCCCTTAACTATCCTTTCTATTAGCTTTCCATGTTTTACTACCTTTCCAGTGGAGGTCATATAACTCCTTCTGTTAATATTCCGGGTGCTGGGTTTATTCCAGTATGTTTTTGTGTTAATACTGATCCATCTCTTGGTCAGAGGATTGTTTCCCACTTTACTTTTCGGCAATCTGATATAGTTCTGTTTAAGAGCCCCAGGGGTTAATTTATCAAATCTTAAGTTTCCTTCCATCACTGTGGGGAAATACTAACTTAAAATTAAGACACTTAAATTTAATAATGTCCAATATCTTTAAATTTCTTTCAGCCATACTAAAGTTGTTGCTTACGACTGGAGAAAAAATAGTTTTTTACATTTAAACAAATTGCTTCGGAGGTTTCCACCATAGCAACCGCGACTCCAAGGTTAAATATTAGACTGAAACTTAATCTTTTGTTGAACAAACTTTTTGTTTTTCATCTCAGTTTTTACACACCAGCTTAACTTAAATTGTAGTTTGAAGTTTTGTTTCAATTCTGGGTGCACAATCTTATTCAATGTGGTCTACACAAATTTACAGCAACCAGAATTTCACAGTGGCTACAATGAAAGTCTGGTTTTAATAGGTTAATTCACCTCTAACTCCAATTGAATCCAGATCAGTTTTTTTAAACTAACCAGTATCACTTGGAAAAGAAAGAAACCACATTAACAAAGAAACAATTACTCATGCCTTGTAAACATTCAAATTCATTTTCTTCAAGGCACATTGGCAACTGTGACTTCAAGGCTGAAGCTTATATATTGTAAAACAATTAACAAACTTAAAACAACACACACTTGTCTGTCATTCAAGACAGGTCTTCAAAGGGTTAAACAGCTTTTAGCTCTCTGTACAAAAGATTGGGTGGAGCTAAAACTAAACTGACTTCGAGTTTTTTTTTAAAACAGACTTTCAGACAAAAGACATGCTGTAACTTCTAAAACATTCACAGTCAGGCCAACTTACACCCTTAACAATCACTTTCACACAAACTGAGATTCCAGCATTTTTTAATTTTTTAAGGTTCCTGTCACTTAGCAAATCTTGAGTTTTATTTGTCTCGGCACAAATATTAACATAGCTCTTGTTCTAATTCAAGAATTCTTTCATTTTTACTTGCAAGTTTAGTGTGGAGTCGCTGCACCTTGTTTGTTAATGCGACTAATTGGTTTACTAGTATTACCCTCGCCTTTTCGTCTTTCTCTGTTTTTGACCCTCTACCACTCTCTCTTACCTTCGGATCCTGGAGCGGGTCCCATCCCTCCTTCATCATCTTATCAACTAAACCCTTCCGGTCGTCTGCATAGAACATAGTAAGGGACCCCATTCGTCCCTATTCTATTTCTTTCTACCACGCCATATATAGTCCAACTTTCAGTCTTACCAAATACTGAGCTCCTCTAATCGGGTTAGGTCTTGATAGCTTAAAAGACTTTAAGCAGTTACGTAGTCACAGCGCAAACACATATATTTATTGACTTCATGATTCCAGGGTGCTTTGGTTCTCTACGCCTACTTGATCCTGGCCATTATGTGGGGCCCAATCGCCCTCTTAATTCCGCCTCAGGCTAATTGTGTGAGACAGGCGCCCTCCTTGTCCGTGTCAATCAGTCAATTACTCATACCTTCGCGACATTTATCGCTACACAGTATTCCCTTAGTACACGCGATCCACACTCACACAACTGTGTTCTCTTACCTCTAACAGACTTTTACTTGATTCGTGATGCTTTGGCACTGCCTCTCCACCGTCCCAAGCGATTCAATTTCTGGACGGTCAAAATTTGACTTCTCGTCCGGCTTCACTGGTACGGGCGGTCTTTCAGTCCCAGAGCATCCTGCCGACTACGCCAATTGTTGGTGAAAAATTAATTCGCTCGAGTCTGTCTTAAAGTAAAAGATCACAGTTTAATATTCAGAGCGCTCTGGGAGAAGGATCATAGCCTACGGGCTCATGACCAGCTTCTCAACTCAACAATGGCAGCCAAGCTTCTTTATACACTTCCAAAAGCCAGAAAATACAAACATCAGCACAGTCATTACATCAGAAGCGACTCTTATGGTTTCTAAAGACAACTTGTGTAGAATCTTACAATGTTAGCGAAACTCATCTGTACTTCTGCTTTTTGTTAGCCATCTGCGCTGTGAGGTTTCATTCTTAGTCCCTTCGAGGCTAGTTTATTATAAAAAACAATGATTCACATTTTTGTTCTGCCGTGTCTGCATTATCTATACTGCAGCCTAAGCAAGTCGGTCTTTATCTAATTATACCCCTGTCTCCCTGCCTTTGGGAGACATTTTGACCTTTACTATAGTCCTTTAAGCAGTTCAACTAATCTTAAACGTTACAACTGATTTGCCCTCACATTATTACAATTAATTTTTTTTAACTCTTACACCTCTTTCTGATAAGACTTTAAACCGCAGCCTCAGATCCCATGGCTCTATTTCGAAAAGAACGAGGATTTCTCCCCAGTGTCACTGCCCATTATTTCTCCCTCAACCAAAGACACTAAAACAGATAATCTGGTCATTAAGGTTGATTAAATATTTTGAAATTACCTTTCTTCCTAAGTTAATTTTAACAAGTTATGAACAATGCGGCGACATAGACCAGATCCCCAGTCTGGCTTTAACGAAATTAGGATTCAAAGTCTATAGTATCTAATCTTCATTCAATGCCAGGAAGGTTTATCAGCATCAAGCAATTAACACAATAACAACATGAATGGGATACCAACCCACGCGTGTTCGGCACAATGGATTAGCAGTCCATCGCCTGAACCTCTCCGCCACCTCGTCTCACGTCCTGCTTTTTGCCTCTAAACAGAAAAACTGCAAGAAATTCCCCTCCACCGCTTGTCCTGCCCGAGTTCCCAGATCGACAATGTTGAAAATGTACAATCAGCTTCTGTAAGCAAAAGGACTTCCGTTACTTCAGGTGAGGGACTCTCAGAAACGGTCGGTCCTAAGCAGTACCTCAATTAATTTCAACCAGAATACCCGCTCAGTCCTGGTGGCATTAGAGAATTTAACATTGCAGGGGTTAAACGAGGCAGCGTGGGCCAGCCTTTGCCAAAATGTGCAATTGATTCTGAATGAATTAGTAAGGAATATCGTTCGAGCTTTATTGAACCAGAATTGGTCGCTGGACTTGGCCCGCACAGACCTGGACCATTTGGGTCTGAATGGGTTAAGGCTCACTTGGGGCATTGTCAGTTTGACGGTTGTTTGCTTAAGAACATAAGAAATAGGAGCAGGAGTAGGCCATTCGGCCCTTCGAGCCTGCTCCGCCATTCAATGAGATCATGGCTGATCTTCTGCATCAACTCCATTCATCGGCCCTATCACCATATCCTTTGATGCCCTTACCAGTCAGAAATCTATAGAATTCTGTATTGAATATACCCAATGACTGAGCTTTCACAGCCCTCTGGGGTAGAGAATTCCAAAGATTCACCACCCTCTCTGTGAAAAAATGTCTTCACATCTCAGTCCTGAATGGCCTACAGTGACAGGATCGGACAAAGTCAACATGGATTTACGAAAGGATGGAACTGGTAGAATAGATAAGGGAGAACCAGTGGATGTGGTGTATTTGGACTTTCAGAAGGCTTTCGATTAGGTCCCGCATAAGAGATTAGCGTGCAAAGTTAAAGCATATGGGGTTGGGGGTAAGGTACTGACTTGGATAGAAAACTGGTTGGCAGACAGGAAGCAAAGAGTTACAATAAACGGGTTTTTTTTCCGAGTGGCAGACTGTGAATGGTGGGGTACAGCAGAGATTGGTGCTTGGACCCCAGTTATTCACAATATATATTAATGATCTAGACGAAGGAACTAGATGTAATATCTCCAAGTTTGCAGACGACACAAAGTTGGGTGGGCGTGTGTGCTGTGAGGAGGATGCAGAGAACCTCCAGTATGATTTGGACAGGTTGGGTGATTGGGCAGATGCATGGCAGATGCAGTATAATGTTGGTAAATGCGAGGTTATCCACTTTGGTGGCAAAAACAGGAAGGTAGATTATTATCTGAACGGCAATCGATTGGGAAAAGTGGAAGTGAAACGAGACCTGGGTGAACTTGTGCACCAGTCGCTGAAGGTAAGCATGCAGGTGCAGCAGGCGGTTAAGAAGGCAAATGGTACGTTGGCCTTTATAGCGAGAGGATTCGAGTACAGGAGCAAGGAGGTCTTGCTGCAGTTGTACAGGGCTTTGGTGGGACCACACCTTGAGTATTGTGTGCAGTTTTGTTCGCCTTATCTGAGGAAGGATGTTCTTGCCATGGAGGGAGTGCAGCGAAGATTCACCAGACTGATACCTGGGATGGCACGAATGACGTATGAAGAGTAATTGGGTCGATTGGGTTTGTATTCGCTAGAGTTTATAAGAATGAGAGGGGATCTCATTGAAAGTTATACAATTCTAACAGGACTAGACAGACTAGATGCAGGAAGGATGTTCCCGATGGCGGGGGAGTCCAGAACCAGGGGTCACCGTCTAAGGATAAGGGGTAGGCCATTTAGGACTGAGATAAGGAGGAATTTCTTCACCCAGAGAGTGGTGAACCTGTGGAATTCTCTACCACAGAAGGCAGTTGAGGCCAAGTCAGTAAATATATTCAAGAAGGAGTTAGATATATTTCTTAAGGCTAAGGGGATCAAGATATATGGGGAGAAAGCAGGGACAGGGTACTGAATTTGAATGATCAGCCATGATCGCGTTGAATGGAGGAGCAGACTCGATGGGCCGAATGGCCTACTCCTGCTCCTATCTTCTATGTTTCTCTATTTCTATGTTATCCTGAGGCTGTGGCGCCTCGTTCTAGACTCCCCAGCCAAGGGAAACATTCTCCCAGCATCCACCGTATCAAGCCCTGTAATAACTTTGTATGCTTCAATGAGATCCCCTCGCATTCTCCTGAATTCAAGATAATACAGGTCTAGTTTACTCAATGTCTTTTCATATGACAGTCCCGCCATCCCAGGAATCAATCTCGTGAACCTTCGTTGCACTCCCTCGATGGCAAGTATATCCTTCCTTAGGTAAGGATACCAAAAGTATTCCAGGTGTGGTCTCACCAAGAACCTATATAACTGGAGTAAGACGTCTTTACTCCTGGACTCAAATCCTCTTGTAATGAAGGCCAGCATACCATTTGCCTTCCTAATAGCTTGCTGCACCGGCACATTCACTTTGTGGCCCTGTACCCATGTAACTACACCCAACAAGTTGCATGTCCCATTGTAAATTGTGGTTATCTGAGTGACAATGTCACGTTGAGAGCCACCGAGAGCCCGATGTACTCTAACGAAGCCACTCGGTCCTACTCTGAAATTGAGCTGAGATGTTTTCGGAAGCTTGACGACAAGTATATGTGTGAAATAACAACAGAAAACGCTGGAAAAACTCAGCAGGCCAGGCAGCATCCGTAGAGAGAGAAAGAGAGTTGACGTTTCAGGTCGATGACCTTTCATCAGAACTGGGAAGAGCTGGAAATCAAATAGATTTAAGGCCAGGGTAAAGCTGGGAAAAGGGGGAGGGGATAAAGGAACAAAGGAGGAGATGAAGAGACATTAAGAGACATTAAGAGATATGCAAGGCTAGAGGTGGTGTTAATGTGACAGATTAAGGCTGAATGAAGTGTGAAATCCACTGGCAGAATGAAGGACAGCTGCCAGCTTCTAGGAGGAAAAAAAAAAGGTGGGGGGGACAAATAAAAGGGTGGATAAAATAAAATATAAATGTGATTGGAGCTGAGGTTATGATCTAAAATTGTTGAACTCGATATTGAGTCCAGAGGGCTGTAGCGTGCCTAAACGAAAGATGAGGTGCTGTTCCTCGAGCTTACGCTGAGCTTCCGTGGAACAGTGTAATAGGCCGAGGACGGTGAGGTCAGAGTGGGAGTGAAGCAGTGAATTAAAGTGACAGGCCACCGGGAGCTCGGGGTCCCCCTTACGGACTGAACGGAGGTGTTCCGCAAAGCGGTCACCCAATCTGCGTTTGGTCTCCCCAATGTAGAGGAGTCCACATCGTGAGCAGCGAATACAGTATACTAAATTGCAGGAAGTACAAGTAAATCGCTGTTTCACCTGGAAGGGGTGTTTGGGGCCCTGGACAGTGGGAAGAGGGGAGGTATAAGGGCATGTGTTGCATCTCCTGCGCGTGCACGGGAAGGTGCCGGGCGAAGGGGAAGGGGTGCTGGGGGTGGTAGAGGAGTGGACTAGGGTGTCGCGGAGGGAGCGGTCCCTGCGGAATGCTGAAAGGGGAGGTGAGGGGAAGATGTGTTTGGTGGTGGGATCACGCTGGAGGTGGCGGAAATGGCGGAGGATGATCCGTTGAATGTGGAGGCTGGTGGGGTGAAAGGTGAGGACAAGGGGAACCCTATCGTGGTTCCGGGAGGGAGGGGCAGGGGTGAGGGCAGATGTGCGGGAGATAGAACGGACACGGTCGAGGGCCGTGTCGACCACGGTAGAGGGGAATCCTCGGTTGAGGAAAAAGGAAGACATGTCGGAAGCACTGGTATGGAAGGTGGCATCATCAGAGCAGATGCGGCGGAGACGGAGAAACTGGGAGAATGGAATAGAGTCCTTACAGGAGGCGGGGTGGGAGGAAGTGTAGTCCAGGTAGCTGTGGGAGTCGGTGGGCTTGTAGTGAATGTTAGTCAATAACCTATCCCCAGAGATGGAGATGGAGAAGTCGAGGAAGGGAAGGGAAGAGTCGGAGATGGACCATGTGAAGGTGAGGGAAGGGTGGAAATTGGAAGCATAGTGAATGAAATGTTCTAGTTCAGGGCGAGAGCAGGAGACGGCACCGATACAGTCATCAATGTACCGGAAAAAGAGGTGAGGGAGGGGACCCGAGTAGGACTGGAACAAAGAGTGTTCCACATATCCCACGAAAAGGCAGGCATAGCTAGGACCCATGCGGGTACCCATAGCAACACCTTTAATTTGGAGGAAATGGGTAGAGTCAAAGGAGAAGTTGTTCAATGTGAGAACAAGTTCAGCCAGGCGGAGGAGGGTGGTGGTGGATGGGGACTGGTTGGGCCTCTGTTCAAGGAAGAAGCGGAGCGCCCTCAGGCCATCCTGGTGGAGAATGGAGGTGTAGAGGGATTGTACGTCCATAGTGAAGAGGAGACGGTTGGGGCCGGGAAACTGGAAACTGTTAAAATGGCGGAGGGCATCGGAAGAGTCGCGGATGTAGGTGGGAAGAGACTGGACAAGGGGAGAAAAAATAGAGTCGAGATAGGAAGAGATAAGTTCCGTGGGGCAAGAACAGGCTGAAACGATGGGTCTACCGGGGCAGTCCTGTTTGTGGATCTTGGGAAGGAGGTAGAAGCGGGCTGTGCGGGGTTGGGGAACTATGAGGTTGGCGGCCGTGGGGGGAAGATCTCCAGAGGAGATGAGGTCAGTGACAGTCTTGGACACGGTGGCTTGATGTTCGGTAGTGGGGTCATGGTCCAGGTGGAGGTAGGAGGAGGTTTCAGAGAGTTGGCGTTCAACTTCCGCTAGGTAGAGGTCGGTTCGCCAAACAACAACAGCGCCACCCTTGTCAGCAGGTTTAATGACAATGTCAGGGTTGGATCGGAGAGAATGGAGTGCTGCAAGTTCAGAGGGAGGTAGGTTGGAGTGAGTGAGGGGAGCAGAGAAATTGAGCTGGCCGATGTCACGGCGGCAGTTAGCAATGAAAAGATCAAGAGAGGGTAAGAGGCCAGAGGGAGGGGTCCAGGTGGAACGAGAATTCTGAAAGCGGGAGAAAGGGTCAGCCGTGCGGGGGGAAGACTCCTGGCCAGAGAAGTTGGCACGGAGACGGAGGCGGCGGAAAAAGAGCTCAGCATCGTGCCGAGCTCGAAATTCATTGAGATGGGGGCGTAAGGGGATGAAGCTCAGGCCTTTGCTGAGGACTGATCGTTCGGAGTCAGAGAGGGGAAGGTCAGAGGGGATAGTGAAAACGCGGCAGGGGGTGAGATTGGGAGAAGGGGGGTCAGAGGAAAGTGAAGGGGAAGAAGGTTCCGGAGGGGCTTTAGTGTCCAAGAGTTGTTTAAGCTTGCGATCCTTGACATCGGAAAGGAAGAAGAAAAGTTTTTTGTTGAAGCGTCGGATGAGTCTAAGGATGAAATGGAACTGTGGACCCGGACAGCTTTGAGATAGAGTGCGTCGGTGCTGCTGAAGAGAGATGTCGAGAGTATTCATGTGGCGCCGCATGGCATTGAGCGTGGATCTCAAGATGCGGCGAGAGCAGTAGTTCGAGGAACGATGAATATCTTGGAGATATTTGTAATCCTGGGTGGATCCGAAACACGAAGTTTGGAAGTTTAGTTGGAGTCCACGTGGGATAAGTCGGAACCGGAGACAGTTGCTGAGGAAAGTAATGTGGCTGTGAAACCGAGTCTTGGCAGATACCTGATCAAACACGAGAAGGGAAACTGAAATCAATGAAGATGAACAAGGTTGAAGAGCCAAACGGAAATCCCGTCGAAGAGAAGAGCAGAACTTCTTCAAGGTAGGCATTCCAAGAAGAGAGGTGGCAGTGAACCAAACACTAATACGATAGCAAAATACTGCAGATGCTGGAAATCCGAAATAACAACAGAAAACGCTGGAAAAACTCAGCAGGCCAGGCAGCATCCGTAGAGAGAGAAAGAGAGTTGACGTTTCAGGTCGATGACCTTTCATCAGAACTGGGAAGAGCTGGAAATCAAATAGATTTAAGGCCAGGGTAAAGCTGGGAAAAGGGGGAGGGGATAAAGGAAAGTATATGTGTGATACTGTCCATCAGGGCGAATGGTCATTGAACATCCTATATGGACGATCTCGCTCCTGCATGGACGATCTCGCTCCTGCAATGTTGAAGTTCGGCGGTTAAATGAATCTATAATTGTGGATATGGAGTTTGGGCGATTGTCTGAACGTAACTTGCGTCCTTGTAATTCTCAACAACGTGTTCAGGTGAATCATTGTTCGTTTTCAACCTGATGTAGGAAACATGTACAGATAACCCGTGAGTTTACACATCTTCTAGTTTGTACCAAAGGCTTAGTCACTGCGTGGAAATCGAATCTATTTCCCGCCCATTATTCTTTACCTGATAGTTGCTGGTTTGAGAGTCAAAACTGGCCCCACCTTCGCTCCTGTCAATAAGTAACACTGAAGGACTCCTTTAAAACTCTCATCCGTTATTGCAACACGGTGGGCCTGAGGAACCTAAGTGCCCAAGTGGAACAGCTAATAAGTAGTGGAAACACCAATTGTAACTTTTGGTCCTGTGGAAATATCAAACCGCAACTGCATTGGCTGCTCGAGGTGAGGCTCGAATTCACAACTTCGGCATTTCCCGAGTCTGGAACTGGTCATATAAGTACCGCGCGCTAACCGATTGCGCCATTGGAGCTGCACTGGAAAGGAGTGAGTTATCCGTGCTCATTTACTTGCACATCTCAGGTTGTCTAATAGTGCGGGGGCAGGGACACTGGTTAATGTTGATTAATTGATGAGTATTGGCTGGGGTTATATGATAGAGTGCAGCATGAGTTGTTCTCATGTGTTCGCGAGCTGTTGAATTTACCAAAGGCTGCACCAGGTTCCTGCTGCCAGAAAAACTGAACATTTTTCCCCAACTCCTAAAATGCAGTCTTTAAAATGAGAACTGTGAAAATTCAGCTCATGCTAAACACAAATGCTACTTAATGTTTTGCCTGTGACTTGTTAACCATGTGAGCTTTTCGGTCAGTCCGAAACAGAAAGTTATCGGTTAATTAATGGCGATTACAACAAACTTTCTACACAGTTTAATGTGTTTTGTGTAATTAATAGATTAAACAGTTTTTTAAAAGTTAACTCTTCGACGTGGAATGGAATCCGTGTCGCAGGGTAAGCGTATTGATAGATGACAGTTGATATTCAGTGTTGTTCCTATAATTGCTTACAGCGCAGCTGTTTCCGAAGTGCAGCGGTTATCACTTCCGTCGAAAGTACAACAGGTCCCCGGTACAATCATCTGTTGTAGGTAGAGATCAATAAAATACATTAACAGCCGCGCGGTATTCTCCTTTTCTCTATACAGTTCTGTACACACTCAAACTCTACAGAGATACCGACAGTGTGAGACATCATTACAGGATCCTGCAGCGCTGCCTCGGTTAATAGCAACAGTTCACAGCCGCATTTCAGACGCGGCAACAAAACCATGAGTTTGTTGGCTGTTCCCCAGCTCCCGAAGTGAGTGAGGCCACGACAGCAGAAACGTTCAGCCCGCCTGTCCGGCCCCGCTCTCTCCAAGCGCCCACTGCCGGCGGAAAGCAGCGATTGCAGCCTCAGAGAGCGTAAACTGCCCATCGCTGCGAAACAAGATATCACCGAAGCAGAGGAGCTCAGAGATTTGCATCTGTAGCGTGCAGGTGAGGATGTCGAGGTTGATATCGATCGACTCAATGGGCCAAAAATTCATCCCGCGACGCGAGAGTACGCACTGCGTACTCTCGCGTATTCCCACTCCAATTGCCGGTTTTCTGCATGCCCTGCGCATGCGCTGAAAACCGGCAATTGCTCTTTTGAAAAGGGGGCGGTTCCTCGGTGCATCGCGTGCGCGCTCCAGGCTGCGCGCACGCTGTGCACTTCATGCTTTGGATGCGCAGGTAAGTACGGAAGATTTTAAAAATGGAAAAAGGAGGAGTAAGATCCACTTTTAAGAAGGGAAGTAGTGAATTAAGTATTTTTTTGAATTTTTTTTTAACAGGTATATCTTTTTTAGAGACTTTAAAGACAGGTAAGTTTATTTTTATAACTTTTTAAAAGATTTTAAATTTTTTCAAAAATTTAATTTTTTATTTAAAATGGTTAATTTAATTAACTATACTTATTTTATTAATGTGATGGTTTTTTTTAAATTTAATTGAGGTTTAGCTGTTATTTTGGGGGGGTGTAAGATTCATAGATTTCACAGCACGTGTGTAAAACTTATGAATGGAAGATGGTGTGCTGCCATTGGCTGTAACTGAGTCACGTGATCCCACAGCTCGCACGAATTCACTACGCCGCTGGGATACGCAAGCACTGCCCAGCTGATGTCTGGAACATCAAGTTCTTGCGAGCTGGATCTGAAAAAGCACAAGCGGAGTAAGAGAACGCGGGGAAGCCTTACCCCCGCGGGAACAGAGCGAGATCAATTTCTGGGCCATTGTTGGAACCGCTGAAAATGAATCCTTCTCCGGCAGATGTTGCAGGTTTACGGTTGAAAAGTGCCCTCGAGGTGCAATATACAAATTTGGAGATGCCGTGTCGTGGGACAAGTTAAAGGATCAGCACAGTTAATGCCGAGAACAAATTAAACAGTAGCTCACGCTGATGATCCTTGAACTTTTGAAATTCCTGGGCGGAGATATAGAGGAAGCGACAGTGGGAAGGGCTGTACTGCGATTCTAACACTTCTCCGAGCACATTCCGGGCAAGTCATCGACAGTAAAAAGAGGGCTTGGAACGGGAATGGAACTGTGGGCACACGTGACAGAACATTGGTATTGGGAATGTAAAACTGCTATCTCCAATACTCTGCTTATCTGAATCAGTCAAAATGCAATGGACTATACATGACAAATCCATTTGATTTTACGTTTCATAACCAGTTGATTGGGTCTGTATTCCAGAAAGAGTGACTCTTTAGTCTAGCCGTATGAATCTCGCTTTGGGGATTGGAGATTGAAATTTAACAAAAAGGTCCAGAATGAGCCCCTTTTTAACGTTGACTTCTGATATTGGACTTACGCTCAGAATTTGTTCCAATTCGCGTAAGAAATAATCGGTCAGGACCCGAATCATTCTCCAACAATCTCCAGCGGTTTTGGAGGAAGGTCAATGCAAACTGCCATGTAAATATCATGGATTTAAAGACCATCAATTAAAGTATTTTTTTGCAATCAATCACCTGTGATGGTTGTAAGTATATTTCGGTGTGTCAATTTTGGATACAAATGTATTTGTGAGTTGCTATTGTGTTAGATGTAAATGCTTTCGTATCTCTGTTCGTTATAAATGTGTTTAGATGTGTCTGTATTATTTATTAATATATTGGGGTGGGGGAATCTTTGTCAGTTATAAATGTATTGCTGACCGCTGCAAATGTCCAGACCGGCCCCATTCTACATTCTCCATGTCACCACGTGGGACACGGCCGAATATCTGTTACATTCTTATACAACGTTTGCTTTTATTGATATTTAGAAAGTGTGAGGTTTAGAAATAACTCTGCATTCATCAGCCTCTCTGTTGCCTCCAGAGCTCCCCTTACCCGCTCTGATAGGCCCTGAGCGGTCCTTACCCTGTCTGGTACATCCGGAGCGTCCCTTATCCTGTCTGGTATATCCGGAGCGTCCCTTATCCTGACTGGTACATCCTTACCGTCCCTTACCCAGTCTGATACATCCGGAGCGTCCTTTACCCTGTCTGGTACATCCTTGCGTCCTTTACCCTGTCTGGTATATCCGGAGCGTCCTTTACACTGTCTGGTATATCCGCAGCGTCCCTTACCCTGTCTGAAACATCCGGAGCGTCCCTTAACCTGTCTGATGCGTCCAGAGCGTCCCTTACCCTGTCTGGTATATCCGGAGCAACCCGTACCCTGTCTGGTACATCCGGTCCGTCTCTTACCCTGTCGGATACATCCGGAGCGTCCTTTACCCTGTCTGGTACATCCGGAGCGTACCTTACCCTATCTGATACATCCGCAGCGTCCCTTACCCTGTCTGATGCATCCGGAGCGTCCCTTACCCTGTCTGGTATATCCGGAGCGTCCCGTACACTGTCTGGTACATCCGGAGCGTCCCTTACCCTGTCTGAAACATCCGGAGCATCCCGTACCCTGTCTTGTACATCCGGACCGTACTTACCCTGTCTGATACATCCGGAGCGTCCTTTACCCTGTCTGATACATGCGGAGCGTCCCTTACCCTGTTTGAAACATCCGAAGCGTCCCTTACCCTGTCTGATACATCCGGAGCATCCCTTACCCTGTCTGTTACATTCGGAGCGTCCCGTACTCTCTTTATTACACCTGAGCTTTCTTTGTCCTTTTTGATAACTAATTTGCCAAAATTGCATATTCCACCCCTCATTCGCAGCTATGTAGCGCTTCCCGTCGCTCACGAACTTCAACTGTTTAGGGAAAAGCGCCAACTACCAGGTAAACAAAATCCAGTTCTTCAGACAGCCTCCCTATTTCCCTTGATTTCCCAAGGAAATTTCGTGTACAATCGGGCTGCTTTGGTTCCGAAGGCCAGACCTGCTTTCGCAGAGCTTGTCTGTTGAGCGGTCCCGCGGGTTTAAATATATCGACTGGTTTCACAGCACCAATTCAGATTGGTGTGAATGGGACATGTGCCCCCGGGACAGCGGTGGGAGCAGAGCAAACTTAACGGCGTAAGTAGGTGAAAGCGAATGTTAGATTAAGGTACTGCCGCAGGAAAGTGACATTGAAATGGAAGGAGGAAAGTAAAGGAGGGCGATTAATTGTGGAAGGAAGAAAAAGCTGGGTTTGAATTATGGAGCATCAAGCTCAGGCATGTGAGAGCGCGGGGTTTTGAAGGAGTAACGAGGTTTTCACCGCCAACAAACAACATTTGTTCCATGCAGTAAAAATTCATTGTTCGCTGTGTCTATTAGCAGGTGCCGTCGAGGACAGAAGATATAAAGCGAGCTGTGCCGTGACTCGGATTCGAACCGAGGTTACTGCGGCCACAACGCAGAGCACTGATCACTATACAATCACGGCGTCACACATCAGCTGCTGTCAGTTTGCTCTGATCATAGCAAAGTCACGCACGGCACTGCTGAGAAAAGATGAATTTTTGGTGAAGAGGCCAAAATCAGCACCGCGAGAAATTCTGACAGCGGTGGAATTCGACCCAATCCCCACAGTGATTGGAGCCTTAATCCAGAATGGGAACTGGTGCAGCCGCAGTTACATTTAAAAGGATTTTTGCCCTTTCACACGAGAAGAAACTCACCCCTGGAGGGTCAGAAAGACAATAACAAAAGGCCCCGTTGCGAATCGAACCCAGGATCGCCTGTTATACTAGACAGGCGCTTTGCCCAGCTAAGCCACGGAGCCAAATCACGCCTGCAGTAAACCGCCCCCGCCCCCTCACTGATAACTATCAGCTACCTGTCACTGCCTCTTGGCGTCTGAGGCCGTTTTGTATTGATCCATCTCTCTTGTCTATTCCGCCATGTGTCCCGATGCTGACTGTATCTCTCTGTGTTTATCTCAGCGTCAATCTGTGAATTGATTCTGAATGAATACCTGTGTTTGTGTCTTGCATGATATAAATGAGGAGATCAGACAATTCTTCCTCTGACACTGGGGAACTAATGAGCTATCAGTTGTAACAAGATATTGTTTATTGTGATGCAGAAAATACAATGTTTAGCGGGCGACTTTCTCGGAGCGATGTGTCTGATCCTCTCATTTATGCGTTTGTACAACGTTGTAGAAAAGACGGAGGTGTAAATAATTTACAGGGAAATCATCTAAACTTATCTTCGAGTATCGCGTTCACCCACAAAGAAGCACAAACTCGAATTCAAAAAGCTGATGTGTGATCAGCTCTGTGGTGCTAATGGACTCTGGTTCGAGTCCCACGAGAGTCGCTGTTCAATCAGGTTTTGGTGATGATCTTTTGCGGCAAAACCACAACTCGTTCATTGATGTCCTTCAGGGACTGGGAATCGCCAAAGAGGTCGATGGAATTGTGATTAAATAACATTGAAATATTTTGTTTACTCCACGTGTGTTGTGTCGACAAACCCTGTGCACTCTGCTCTCTGACCTCAAACATTCTCTGGAGAAAAGACAATCCGACCTTCTGGAACGCTAAAAGGACATCATTTGATCCTGGGGACCTCTGCCATATCAATCAATGAAACCCACCAAGCGACAATCAAATCCACAGCCGACCAGCCATCCTTTCAGACCGCATCTGACCATCCAATCTCGCTTTCTTATACGATGTAGAGCAATATCAAGTTGTACACGAAATACTTATAGTCAACAATATTAGCCTCACTTCACCTGATTCGTTTTGAAAGTCCGAATTTTACTTTTCTGATTTACTTTCCCTGCCGTCTCAGTCATTATTTACCTTTCTGTGCTGGGGTTGCTCGAGAAGTCTGAAACGTCCATCAGCGGAAAACAAGAGATAGAGAGATGCAAAATAAAGAAAGTAAATGTCAAGCAACCCTGCGAACTCCATCAGGGGAAAAATACAGTGAGACAAGAGGCAGGGAGAGACAGAAATTTGCTTGCAACGAAAATTAAGATTACATATGACAAGTTCTGCGACTGGGCAGATTTAAGAATAGAGCTTGGGAGACACACCCTCCCGTGTCCTGAGATCCACTATCTATTTCAAGTCAACAATATTAGACTCTCTTTCCAAAGCTCGTTTTGAATCTACGACTTGTATTATCGAGTAAGACTTTGCATAATGAGTTGCTCTACATTGTCGTCTGTCTAGGCATCCTCGTAGTATAATCTCTACCACAAGTGGACTGTAATCACATTGCTGCTTTATTTCACTGTGAGAGCGAAGAGATCTGAGTGTGGAGACATTAGCCACGAATTCATCAGCTGGGCTGCACCTTTACTTTCCCAACCGTCTCAGTCTTTCTTTACCTTTCTGTGATGGGGTTGCTCGAGAAGTTTGAAAAGTCCATCAGCGCAAAACATGAGATAGAGAGATGCAAAATAAAGAAAGTAAATGTCTAGTTCTGACACTCTGCTTTTATTGAGAGAAATGCAGGAAGCTCCCTGTCAGTCCCGGGCGGGTTATGATTGACAGCTGCAGGATGTGTGTATTGAGAGAAATGCGGGAAGCTCCCTGTCAATCCCGAGCGGGTTATGATTGCCAGCTGCAGGCTGCGTGTAGTGAGAGAAATGCAGGAAGCTCTCTGTCAGTGCCTGGCGGGTTATGATTGTCAGCTGCAGGCTGCGTGTATTGAGGGACATGCAGGAAGCTCCCTACACCTCAACTCCATTTTCCCGCCTTTGCTCGATGTCCCTTGATCCGCTCACCCAAAATAAATCTATCGTTCCGTCTTGCAACCTCCAATAGAGCCCCAACACCCACAAGCATTTCGCGGAAGAGAGTTCCAGATGTTCATTACCATTTGTGTGCAAAAGTGATTCTTGATTTTGCTCCTGAAGGGCCAAGCTCTAATTTTAAGATTTTGTCCCCTTGCTCTTGATTCACCTACCAGAGGATATAGTTTCTCTGTATCTACCCCATCCAATCCCTTTAACATTTTCAACAGCTTGATTAGGTCACCCCTCAATCTTCTACTAGACTCAGAACTAATCCAATTAGAAGTGAAGCAGTAAATCGGTCTCAGTAAAACGGGCCATGAGACTGTGCAATGCAGTGGCCCAGAGCAGCTGATTTAAAACAGGAGTTTAAAGACCGGCAGCGTGTCGGAGGAAGGCGAGAGAGAAGGAAGAGAGTCACAGATAAAATCACCTTGGAAATCATTGGCTCCGAATCTGCTTTGAATCCCCCCAGTGTATTGTAAACACTTGTATTGTCATGTTGAGACACTGATGTATTTGAAAGAACATTAAATGAGATTTAACGTTGTCTCCGGTATAAGATAATTCATTTATATATTTGAACCCACTCGCTGTGTTTAATCTCTATCCTGAATGTTTAGCTGTAACTGAGAATCAGTTTGTAATTTAGAGACAAGGTTTCAGCAGCCGGCGGGCAGGTAGCAGAGGCTGATCTGTGTGATGTGTGAGAACACAATATCCCTGGTGTTTATATCCATTATCCTGCAGAATATTCAATACTGTTCTCAGCATCGTATATTCCTCTTAAATATCGGAGGGGTTTACAATAATGTAATGATCGATACGATTCATTTCTATTTTATAAATTTGCAGCTAATTTAATAAAGCGAAACCAGCGAAATAGGCATTGCCGAGATTAAACACACACCTCGTTAGCGAGTTCGGAATTTAACTTGTTGAACCCTGCGATGGCCGAGTGTTGAAGGCGTTGAAATTAAAATCCCATTGCTGGAACCCGCTCAGTGTAGGACTCCATGCGGATCTCAGTGTCGAACAAATAGTTCAATATCCATAATGCGCTCTGTTCAAGAATGTATGCTGGGAGGCTTGGCCAAATCTGAAAGTGTTCTAGACTGTCTGGAAGCTACAGATAAGGAGACCTCGAGACACTGTGGGGAACTGTAGTCAACACCAGGCGCTGTCTGGTGGCGTCAGTCTGTGTGACCATGGGAGAGAGGGAATGGGAATTCACTGGAAAGCTTGTTTTTGTCCGCAGGAATTATCTAAGAGCAGCCATTCTAAAGTGAAAAAGCGAACACAGTCCACGGATAGTCCAGGAGACAGTGTAATGTGGAGGATCCCACGAAGAGAGAAAAACAAAAACACCAAGGTGGACAACAGCAAATAATGAACCTCTCCGTCTCCCGGAGCAGAGGAATTGGCCATTCTGAGTCCCTATCTCTATCTGTTAAACTTGTATTATACTGGGAGTAATAACATTTGTTCGAAAATTTTACAGCCTTGGTTCATCTTACCTCTGATTATCCTAAAGAGTAAAGAAAGATCAAACAAAACCCCTGAAGGACCTAGTCGAAGAATGACAGAATGATACAACAACAACAGCAACAACTTGCATTTATAGAGTGTATTTAATGTCGTTAAACGGCCCAAGGCGCTTCACAGGAGCGTTATCAAAATAAATTGACACCGAGACACATGAGGAGATATCAGGGCAGATGACCAAAGGCTTGGTCAAAGAGGTAGGTCTTAAGGAGCAACTTGAAGGTGAAAGGAGAGGTGGAGAGGCGGAGAGGTTCAGGGAGGCAATTGCAGAACTTAGGGTCCAGGTAGCTGAAGGCACGGCCACTAATTCAACTCGGGGAAGAGGCCAGAATTGGAGGAGCGCAGACATCTCGTAGGGTTGTCGGACTGGAGGAGGTTAGGAGATAGGGAGTGGCGAGGCCATGAAGGATTTAAAAACAAGAATGAGAATTTTGAAATGGAAGTGTTGGTTAAAGGGGAGTCAATGTTGCCTTCTTCGCTTCTTAGGCTGTCCATCTGAACCGAGGATGACTTGCTTCAACATTAAAAATGAGTTCTCAGGTGACTGATGAGTCCAATGCGGGACTCTGTCACTGTCACAGGTGGGGCAGATGGTGTTTGAAGGGTCGCGCAAGTGGGGTGCTTGGGTTGACGTGCTCCCCTTCCGCTGTTTACACTTGGCTTCCGCTTGCTCCCGGCGAAGCGACTCGAGGTGTTCGGCGCCGTCCTGGACGCTTCTCCTCAATTTGTGTGCTTTTGGACCAGGGATTCCCATGTTTCAGTGGGGATATTGCACTTTTTCAAGGAGGCTTTGAGGGTGTCATTGAAGCGTTACCTCTGCCCACCTGGGGCTCTCTTGCCATGTCGGAGCTCTGACTAAAGCACTTGTTTTGGGAGTCTCGTATCGGGCATGCAGACGATGAGCCCGTCCATTGGAGCTGATCGATCATGGTCAAAGCTTCAATGCTGGGGTTGTTGGCCTGAGCGAGAACACTGACAATGGATTGGCAGGATCTTGAGGAGGCAACGTTGGTGCTACCTCTCCAGTGCTTTGAGGTGCCTGCTGTAAATTGTCCATGTCTCTGAGGCATACAGGAGGTCGGGTATCACTACTGCTCTGTAGACCATGAGCTTGGTGAAGTGTTTGAGGTCCTGGTCTTCAAACACTCTCTTCCTCAAGCGACCGAAGGCTGCACTGGCACACTGAAGGCGGTGTTGGATTTCATCATCGACGTCTGCCTTTGTTGACAGTAGGCTCCCGAGGTATGGAAAGTGGTTCAAGTTGTCCAAGGCCTCGTCATGAATTTTGAAAATCGGGGAGTAGTACAGTATGGCGGGGCATGTTGTTAGAGGAACTTTGTCTTACAGATGTTAGTGTAAGGCCCATACTCTCGTATGCTTCAGTGAAGGTGTTGACGATGGTTTGGAGTTCGACCTCAGAGTGTGCGCAGACGCAAGTGTCGTCTGCATACTGATATTCATTGACAGAGGATGGGACGACCTTGGATCTGGACTAGAGGCGACGCAGGTTGAACAGTTTCCCATTTGTTCTGTAAATTAGCTCCACTTCCGCGGGGAGCTTACTGAGGATGAGATGGAGCATTGCAGCCAGGAAGTTCGAGAAGAGCCTTGGTGCGATGACTCCGCCTTGCTTGTCCCCGGTCCGTACGTGAATTGGGTCTGTGGTGGATCAGTTGGTCAGGATCACGGCTTGCATGTTGTCGTGAAGCAGGCGGAGGATGTTGACAAACTTTTGAGGGCAGCCGAATTTGAGAAGGACACTCTATAATCCTTCATGGTTGACAGAGTCGAAGGCGTTTGTGAGGTCAATGAAGGCCATGTAAAGCAGTTGGTGCTGTTCCTTGCATTTGTCTTGTAGTTGACGTGCGGGGAAGATCATGTCCATTGTGCCCCTTAGTGGGCGGATTCTGCATTGCGACTCTGGGAGGAGCTCTTCAGCCTCTGGGAGAAGGCGATTGAGGAGGATTCTTGCGATGACTTTCCCTGTGGCAGACAGCAGGGAGACTCCTCTGTAATTCCCGCAATCGGACTTGTCACCTTTATTGAAGATGGTCAAGATTACGGCATCTCAGAGATCCCCTGGCACGCTCTCCTCCTTCCAAGTAAGAGAAATGAGTTCATGTATTCACACCAATAGTGATTCTCCGCCATGCTTTTGCGCCTCGGCGTGGATTCCATCTGTTCCTGAGGCCTTGTTGTTCTTCAGCCTTTTCAAACTTATGCCGGGCTGGAGTTGTGCTGAGGTGGTGGCGGGTAGCATGCTGCGGGATGGAGTTGAGAGCACTCGCGTCGAAGACAGCATCTCGGTTAAGGAGATCTTCGAAGTGCTCCTTCCAGCGCGCACTGACTGCCCCTCTGTCCTTGATGAGTGCCTCTCCGTTGTTGGCCTGCAGTTGGGTAGGACCTTGGTCGGTCTTCGCGATCTTCTTCGTTTGTCTGTCTCCTGGACTGTATTCTGCTTTTTACTTTAGAATGGCTGCTCTTATACCATTGCTGCGGACAGAAACAAGCCTTCTAGTGACTTTCCATTCTCTCTCTCCCATGGTTACACAGACTGATGATACCGGACAGCAACGAGTGTGTGGGAAGGTTCTCAGAGACTCTCGAGACCTCCTTATCTGTGGCTTCCAGACAATCTGCAGAACACTTTTGGAATTAGTTCAGCAAACCCAGCATGCCTTCTTGAAATAAGTAAGTGATCCAGGTCTCTCGCCAACCCTTTATTTTCTTAAAACCGGGATTGAAATGTCCAAAATTCTTCCAGAGGGAGCAGATTGAAGAACATAAATGATTTGAAAGAACTGATGCAGTAATCAGAGAATCCGCTGCGAGCAGGGCTCGAATCTGAGCAGGTAAAGCCCATTGGATTTCAAGTCCAACGCCTTAACCACTCGGCCATCGCAGCTGTGTATACACAGGTTCCAACAAGTTAAATTCTCAAAACGCTGTCCCTGTTTATTACTGGTAATAATGGTTTCGTGACATTTAATTTGCGTCAAATTCATCAAATCGAAAGAGTCGCAGCGACCGTTACAATGAAGGAGAACTTCCGATATTTAACGGTAATGTAAGATGTTGAGAACAGTATGGAATATTCTGCAGAATAATGAAAATAAACAGCAGGAATATTGTGTTCTGCTCCCACATGACACAGATCAGACTCAGCCTCTGCTCCCTGCCCACCGGCTGCTGAACCTTGTCTCCAGATTATAAACTGATTCTAGGTGGGAGATAAATATTCAGGGTAGAGCCTAAACACAGCGGGTGAGCCCACATATATAAAGCAGTTATTTTAGACCAGAAACAGCGTTGAAACTCATATATTGCTCAAATGTAACAATGTAGGAATAAGACATTAAATGTGTTTAAATACAGTGGGGGGATTTAAAGCAGATTCGGGGCCAGTGGTTTCCAAGGTGAACTTACCTGTGACCTCTTGCATCTCTCTCTTTCTCCCACACGCTGCCGGTTTTTAAATTTTGTTTTAAATCTGCTGCTCTGGGCCAGTGCATTTCACAGTCTCACAAACCTTTCTACAAATACCGTTTCACTGCTTGACTTCTCTGTTTATTATTTATGAATCACCTTGAAGTGCAATGGTGGCGTTTGTGACGTCAAATTAAAAGGCGGCGTATTGGACAATGTTTTGTTATAAATGTTGGCTCATTACTAACCCAGTGTCAGGAAGAATTGTCTGATCTCCTCATTTATTTCATGTAAGAAACAAACACAGTTATTCATTCAGAATTAACTCACAGTTTGACACAGAGATAAAGGCAGAGAGATACAGACAGCATCGGGACACATGTTGGAACAGACAAGAGAGATGGAGCAACACAAAATGGCCTCAGACTCCAAGAGGCAATGACAGGCAGCTGATAGATATCAGTGAGTGGTGGCGGGGCATGGTAGGCCTGATTTGGCTCCGTGGCTTCGAAGGTTAAAGCGCTTGTCTTGGAAACAGAAGATCCACGATTCGATTCCCAACCGCGGGTCATGAAAACTAAAACACAAGGCTCGGTTGGGAATCGAATCGTGGATCTTCTAAGCCACGGAGCCAAATGAGCCCCACCACTCACTGATAGCTACCTTTCATTGCCTCTTGGAGTCTAAGGCCATTTTGTATTGCTCCGTCATCTCTTGTCTGTTTCACCATGTGTTCCGATTCTCATATTTCGGAGAAAGATTCAATTTCAGCGGTTCCAACTACAATGAGTCGATCGATATCAACGTCGACCATCCTCACCTACACGCTACAGATGCAAATCTCTGCCCTCCTCTGCTTCAGTGATATCTTGTTTCGCAGTGATGGGCAGTTTACGCTCTCTGAGGCTGCAATCGCTGCTTTCCGCCGGCAGTGGGCGCTTGGAGAGAGCGGGGCGGTACAGGCGGCGTCAACATTGCAGCTGTCGCGGCCCCACTCACTCCGGAAGCTGGGGAACAGCAAACAAGCTCATGGGTTTGTTGCCGCGTCTGAAATGCGGCTCCGAACTGTTGCTATTAACAGAGGCAGCGCTGCAGGATCCTGTAATGGTATCTCTGTAGATTTTGATTGTATCCAGAACTGTATAGAGAAAAGGAGAATACCGCGCGGCTGTTAAAGTATTTTATTGATCTCTACCAACAACAGATGATTGAACCGAGGACCTGTTGTACTTTAGACTGAAGTGATAACCGCTGCACTTCGGAAACCGCTGCTCTTTAAAGAATTATAGGAACAGCTCAGAAGAGAACTGTCATCTATAAATGCTCTTATTCGTGCGACATGGGTTCATTAACTTTTACAAAACTTTTTATTCTATTCATTACGCAAAACTCATTAAACTGTGCAAAAAGTTTGTGGTAATCGCCATTAATCAACCGATAACTTTCTGTTTCGGACTGACCGAAATACTCAAATGGTTAACGAGTCAAAGGCAAAACGTTAAAACAAATTGTGTTATGCATGTGATGAATTTTCATCCGTTCTCATTTTATAGACTGCACATTTTAGGAGTTGAGTAAAAATGTTCAATGTTTATGACGCTAGGAACCTGGTGCAGCCTTTGGTAAATTCACCAACTCGCGAACACATGAGAGTAACTCCTGCTGCACTCTATCATATAACCCAGCCAATGCTCCTCAATTAAACAACATTAATCAGTGCCCCAGCCCCCCGCACTAAAAAACCTGAAATGTGCAAGTAAATGAGCACGGATAACTCCCGCATCTCGTGCGCGGCTCTAGTGGCGCAATCGGTTACCGCGCTGGTACTTATATGACCTTATCAGGCTTGGGAAATGCTGAGATTGTGAGCTCGAGCCTCACCGGCAAAGCACAATGCTTTTGCGGTGCGCTATTTCTACCGGAGCAGATGGTACAATTGGTCTTTCCGGAAGCTATCTACTTATTAGCTTTTTCACGTGGGAGCTTAGTTTCCTCAGACCCACCGTGTTGCAATAACGGATGAGAGTTTTAAAGGAGCCCTTCAATTTTACTTATTGAAAGGACGGGAGTGGGGTCAGTTTTAACTGTTAAACCAGCAACTATCAGGCAAAGAATAATATGCAGGAATTAGATTCGATTTCAACGCAGTGACTAAGACTTTGGCACAAACGAGATGATGTGTAAATTCACGGGTTATCTGTACGAACTTACGAATTAGGAGCAGGAGAAGGCCACTCGGCCCCTCGAGACTGCTCCACCATTCTATAAGATCATGGCTGATCATCGAACTCAACTCTACTTTCCCGCGCGATCTCCGTTTCCCTTGATTCCCCTAGAGTCCAAAACTCTATCAATCTCAGCCTTGAATATATTCAAAGACTCAGCATTCACAGCCCTCTGGGGCAGAGAATTCCAAACATTCACAACCCTCTGAGTGAAGAAATTCTTAAGGAAGCTCGGAGCTGTTTGCCTGAGGTTTGTCCCACGGATGTAAGAGGATGGATTTACCTTCCTTAACAGAAGAATGACGGAAAGTTTGATACATATTTTAAAAATTGTCTATTTTGTATTGCGTTTAATGAAACTTCTTCAATTTAAAAGGTTTGCCTAAATACTTCAGTAAGAATGTAAAATTTGCATTGGCTAGGAATCGAACCCGAGTCGCCCGCGTGGTAGGCGATAATTCTACCCCTGAACCAGCAATGCTCACTCAGCATGCCATTCAATTCTTCTGTCACATTCTTGATTCTGTTAATGAAAGAATAAAAGACAAAGCAAAATATTGCAGTCTGGAAATTAAATTATTCAGAAAATGCTGCAAACACTCCACAGGTCCTGGATCATCTGTGGAGAGGGAAACACAGGGTTAACTTTTCAGGTCGATGAGCTCTCTCAGATCTTAGGTTTTGCACCAGTCATTGAAAACATTGCAGGTCATTTTATTAAAATTGATATTTCCACGCTCTGGTCTGTGTGATTTTCCAGATACAGAGTTATTTTGTTGCTTAATTTCACAAATTATAAAACAAAGCTGGAATCCAAGCCAAAAACTGCTGTTTACTGAACAGGCACTTTAACCAGCTGAGCCACGGAATTTTAAGAGAGAGGTAACTTTTTAGGTCGACGAAGGGTCATCGACCTGAAACGTTAACTCTGTTTCTCTCTCCACAGATGCTGCCTGACCTGCTGAGTATTTCCAGCATTTTCTGTTTTTCTTTCAGATTTCCAGCATCCGCAGTATTTTGCTTTTGTGCCAAAGCATTTTCCCCGGTCTAGAGGTATTGCAGGTTTATCTGTTTGTGTTTATCTTTCATTCTCCATCTATGAGTTGTTTCTGAATCGGTGAGTTTGTGCTGCTTTGTGGGTGAGCGGCAGACTTGTAGATATGTCCTACTCGCGCTCCCAGATTGACAATGTGGAAAATGTGGAGCAGGCTTCTGTAAACAAGCTGATTTACATATTTAACTCACAGTTTCCGCACATCTGGGACTGAATTCCCGCTTTTAATAATAAAATCGCGGGTTTCTTGTGGTGTACTGGACACAAGCTCGGCGCAGAATTTTTGACAGTTATTATTTTAAATCTTCTGCAATGCCGCCAAACTGAGGGCATTGGGGAATTTTAACTAAAGAGCGGGGGCTCATTCGGAATTTGGATCCTCGCCTCTCGCATTTAAATCAGTGCATTTTTCTGTGCGAGATTCAGACCGCTAGACGCCATGTATCAATGTCTCCGTCTCTGTCTCTTGTCTCTCTGTGTTTTCCACTGATGGACGTCTCAGGCTTCCTTGAATGGCCAAGACTGGTCTAACATACCACACCAGCAGAAAAGTGAAAAGAAATAAATAATGACTGATACGGCAGGGGAAGTAATTAAGTAAAGTCAAATTCGAACTTTCAAACCGAAGCTGGTGAAGTGAGGATGATATTGTTGACTTGAAATATTTCGTGTACCACTTGATATTGCTGTACATTTTATAGGAAAGCGAGATTGGACAGACAGAAGCGCTCTGAAAGAAATCTTACGGCTTCGTTGCCAGCCGCGAGTTGGTCTCGGGGGTTGATTCTCTCTTGGGGGGTTTCATTGATTGATATGGGAGAGGTTCCCAGGTTCAAATAATGTCTTTTTACAGTTGCCGAAGGTGCGCAGATTGAAGCTGACATGTTAATTGTTCACAAATCGAAACGACCTCATTGGCGATTCCCAGTCCTTGAAGGACATCAATGAACGAGTTGTGGTTTTGTTTCAAAAGTTCATCACCGAAACCTGACTGAACAGCGACTCTGGCGGGATTCGAACTTTCAAACGACTCTTCCAATCATTAAACTAGAGAGTCCAATGCGCTATCCATTGCGCCACAGAGCCGATTGCATCTGATGACTCTGAATCCGTGAGTTTGAATTTCTTTGTGGGTGACCGCGATACTTGAAGTTATTTTTGGATGATTTCCCTGTAAATCATTTCCACTTCCGTCTTTTCCCGAAGTTTGTGCAAACGAATTAATGAGAGGATCAGATACATCGCTCGGAGAAACTCGTCCGCTAAACATTGAAAGTTGACAGTGTTTATTGTGAGCGGTTTCGAATTATTCAGACGCAAATCTGTTGTGCAATAGCCGCGATCCGTGCGTGATTCGAACAGGCGGGCTTATGATCTGGAGTCAGACGGGTTCCACGAAATCCTGTTGCGTCTCAAATACCCCCATATACAGGCTCTTCCATTATAGGGTGGTACTTTGAGATACCACGTCATCAATTCTAACTGTGTGACAGATGAATGCATTCAAACCCCCGCCAGCTCCCGCGTGGTGTGAGACAGCCATGAGAAGCAGCATTTCCCCTATCAGCGCCCATATCCCGCTCGCTTCAGCCGCCTGCTGCCAGTGATCTACAACAAATCCAATTACAGAGACAGGGCGCAAAGAATCATCAGGGAAAGAGGTATGGGCTCAAAATCCAAATTAGCGGGACTGGATCAGAGGGACAGTTAATCTTCTGGGGTGTGAACTGGCAGTGCACAATGGATTAGCATTCCATCGCCTTAACCTCTCGGCCACCTCGTCTCACCGATATACCGCTCTCAGACATTCCATTTCCTGCTCTTAATCGAAGCAGAAATACTCTGAAAGAAAGTCCGCTCGTACCCAAGTGATCTCCCACAGACACTTGGTCGACCTGGCCCACCTCATTCCCCAGCACCAGATCCAGCAATGCCTCCTTCCTCGATAGGCCTAGAACATATTGGTCAAGGAAATTCTCCTGAACACTATTCAGAAATTCCTCCCCCTCCTTTCCCTTTACCCTAGCATTATTCCAATCGATATTTGGGTAATGGCATATCTCTGCGATTTCCTTATAGATTTGCTCCGCTAGCTCCCGCTCACTATTTGGAGGCCTATAGAATACCCCCAATTGCGTGATCATACCCCTTTTGCTGCTCAACTCTAACCAAATGGTTTCTATCCTTGTCCCCTCAAGAACATCCTCCCTTTCCAAAACTACAAGTTCAGTTGTCGGTTTTCTTCTAACGTGGGAGATGAAGTGCCCACTTGCTCAATGAACCAAGAGAATATACATTAAACACATCGACACTGATAACTAAAGCGGACCCGATACAATCAGCGTCAGTCAGTGGTCGCGTAGCCTGATGGATACGCTGCTTGCCTCAGATGTTGATCCTGTTGTTTATCAGAAGATTACAACGTTTTCTACACGGTCAGAGCTGGTTTACATCCGACCGTTTAAAAATAGGCTCTGTCCTAACAGGAAATAATTAAATAGGTTTCACCGACTAAAGCTGTCTGTTCATTTACAACATTGTCGATCTGGGCGAGCCGGCTGGACTTCCACCAGAATGTTACCAGGACCCCAAGAGTTAGATTATGAGTAGAGATTACATGAACTAAGCTTGTATTTCCTGGAATGTAGAAGGTTAACGGGTGCTTTGATGAAGGTTTGTTTGGATTTTGTAAGCAATTGGTTGGGTAAATGGAGAGAAAAGTTTCCCGTTGTTCCGGGAATCTAGGACAAGGGCACAAAACCTTAAAATTAGAGCCAGACCATACAGCAGAGAAGTAAAGAAACATTTCTTCATACGAAGGCAATTATAATTGAACGAATGTGGAATAGAGATCACGAATGGGAGCTAGATTTTCCCTCTCTCTCTCCCTTCTTGTCTATGTCCCTTTTTAACTTTCTGTTCCCATCCACGCAATTTACTGTGCCTCCAATATCAGTGTGATCTGCTAACTTGGATACACAACTCTCGATTCCATCATCCAGGTTATGATAAATATGGGGAGCACATTCCCGAGTGTTCACTGAAATCCTGTTCCTTAATATTGCGAAGCTTCCTCTCCTAATTTGTCCTAAACTGATGCCTTTTGCACTTCTCGGAGCGGTCAGACACGCCCTTTCTGTCTGTTACTGCTTGTGACTATTAACGGGAACAGGCCGCGAGTTAAACCTTTATCAGCAAAGAGGAAAGACAAATAAACAGAAATATGGGTTACTCCGCCCCAGTGCAAAGGTGCAATAGATGCTATTCAAATAATTTCCTCCTGACAGTTTGTGTGGATTTTGATTTTGTAAAGTCTGGATGTTGGATCTTACGAAAAACCGTGAAAGTCAGAAACAAACCTTTTTATACGACAATCGAACCGGCGACTTTGGTCTCATCAGCCACACGATTTCACCAACGATCCGTAAAAGGCGTCTCTGTAGGTGGTGCGAGCCCCTGGCTGGGCGGTTTGTGTTTCACTTCTCACACTGGGTGATAGAGTTATTGTACAAACAATGAACACACCACATCCCTTAAACATTGTCCCGAGATAAAATAGAAACGGTTCAATAAAACGGGGTGTAAATCGAAAGTAACAGAAAAGGAGCACTGACCTCAGAAAATGATTTTTGCACCAACACTGAACAGGTTATTCTTCGAAAGGTGACTGTCAATATGAAAATTCTGCGACTTCGACGTGATACGGACACGCAACCTTCTGATCTACATTCACACGCCCGCTACCGTTGCCTCACGAGTTCCCTAGCAAACGAGTTAAGACGGATCTATAGGAGGGAGATCGGTGCGGACCTCCGCCTGGGCTCTCGGAATGCGAGAAATCGGGAATGGTAGCGTAGTGGTAATGTCACTGGGATCTTAATCTCGCAAGTCTGGACTAATGATCCAAAGACATAACATCAAATCCCACCACCAGCTGGGGAATTTAAATTCAGTTAAATAAATAAATCTGGAATTTAAAAAAAGCGAATATTAGTAATGGTAACCATGAATCTGCCGGATTGCCTTAAAACCCCATCTGGATCATCAATGTCCTTTAGCCATCCTTTCCTGGTTTGGCCTATATGTGACCCACAGCAAAGTGGTTGACTTTTAACTGCCCTGTGAAATGGCCTAACAAGCCATTCAGCTATAGCAAACCGCTACGAAACAAAATAATGAGAATGAAACGGACGGACCACCACGAATCGGCAACGGACACGCCACACCCAACCGAGTCGACTCTGCTAAGTCCTCCTCACCAACATCTGCGGACTTGTGCCAAAATTGGGAGAGCTGTCCCACAGACTAGTCAAGCAACAGCCTGACATAGTCATACTCACAGTAGCATACCTTTCAGCCAAACTCCTCCATCACCGTCCCTGGTTATGATCTGCCCCACCAGGGGTGGTGGCACAGTGGTATACAGGCGGAAAGGAGTGGGCCTGGGAGTCCTTCGCATTAACTCCAGACCCCATGAAGTCTCATGGCTTCTGGTCAAGCATGGACAAGGTAGCCTTCTGCTGATTACCACTTAACCAACCTCCCTCAGCTGATGAATCAGTACTCCTCCATGTTGAACACCACTTGGAAGAAGCACTGAGAGTAGCAAGGGCACAGAATATACTGTGGGTGGGGGACTACAATGTTCGTCACCAAGAGTGGCTCGGTAGCACCACTACTGACCGAGCTGCCCGAGTCCTGCAGGACATAACTGCCAGTCTGCGCCTGCGACAGGTGGTGAGAGAAACAACACGAGGGATAAACATACTTGACCTCGTCCTCACCAATCTACCTGTCGTAGATGCATCTGTCCAAGACATTATTGGTTGCAATGACCACCGCACAGTCATTTTGGAGACGAAGTTCCGTCTTCACACTGAGGACACCCTCCATAGTGTTGTGTGAAACTATCACCGTGCGAAATAGGATAGATTCAGAACAGATCTAGCAGCTCAAAACTGGATGTCCATGAGGCGCTGTGGGCCATCAGCAATCTGTACCTCATGGCCCGTCATATCCCTCACTCTACCATTACCATCAATCAGGGGACCAACCCTGGTTTTATAAGGAATGTAGAAGAGCATGCCACCAGCAGCACCAGGCGTACCTATAAATGAGGTGCCAACACAGGACTACATGCATGCTAAAAAGTGGAAGCAACATGATATAGACAGGGCTAAGCGATCCCACAATCAACGGATCACATCAAAGCTCTGCAGTCCTTCACATTCAGTCGAGAAGGTGGTGGACCATTAAACAACCAACGGAAGGAGAAGGCTCCATGAATATTCCCCTCCTCAATGATGGTGGAGCCCAGCACGTGAGTGCAAAAGACAAGGCTGAAGCGTTTGCAACCAACTTCAGACAGAAGTGCCGAGTGGATGAACCATATCGGCCTACTCCTGAGGTCCCCACCTTCGGAGAAGCCAGTTTTCAGCCAATTCCATTCACTCCAGGTGATATCAAGAAATGGCTGAACGCACTGGATACAGCATAGGCTATGGGCCGCGAAACATCCAGGCTATCGTGCTGAAGTACAGCTTTAACACTGGCATCTTTCCGACAACATGGAAAACTGCATAGGTATGTCCTGTCCACAAAAGGTAGGACAAATCCAAACCAGCCAATTACCGCCCCGTCAGTCTACACTCAATCATCAGTAAAGTGATGGAAGGTGTCGTCGACAGTGCTATCAAGCGGCATTTACTCACCAATAACCTGCTCACTGATGCCCAGTTTGGGTTCCGCCAAAACCACTCAGCTCCCGACCTCATTACAGCCTTGGTCCAAACATGGACAAAGGATCTGAATTCCAGAGGTGAGGTGAGAGTGACTGCCCTTGATATTACACGATCATGGTTGGACATCTGTCAATTGACATTGAGCACATTCACACAATGTGTCGGATGGATTGGGCAAATGATAATCTTACATTGAGTTTGAAAGTGATTTATTTAAATCCGAAACTAGAGTGTTAAATCTAAACAAAACAATTTACATAGGTATGAGGGCCGAGTTGGCTAAATTAGATTTGGAAACTACATTAAAAGGTATGATGGTAGATAAGCAATGACTAGCATTTAAAGAATTGATACCTAATTTACAACAAATATACATTCCTTTAAGGCACAAAAACCCACAGGAAAAGTGGTCCAACAGTGGCTAACAAGAGAAGTTAAAAATAGTATTAGATGAAAGGAAGATGCTTATAATGTTGCCAAAAAGAGTAGTAACTCTGAGGACTGGGAGGATTTTAGAATTCAGCAAAGGAGAACCAAGAAATTGATAAAGACAGGGAAAATAGATTAACAGAGTAAACTAGCGCCGGACATAAAAATAGACTTTAAAAACTTCTATAGGTATGTAAAAAGGCAAAGATTAGCGAAAGTAAATGTGGGTAACTTTCAGGCTGAGACAGGAGAAGTTATAACGGGTAATAAGGAAATGGCCGAGAAATTAAATAAATAATTTGTGGCTGTCTTCACGGAAGAAGACGCAAAAAACTTCCTGGAAATAATGGAGAACCAAGGGTCTAGCGAGAATGAGGAACTGAAATAAATTAGTAATAGTAAAAAATAGTAGTGGAGAAATTAATGGGACTGAGCGCCGATAAATCCCTTGGACCTGATGGGCTACATCCTAGGATTTTGATAGAGATAGTGGATGCATTGATTGTCATTTTCCAAAATTTCATAGATTCTAGAACCGATCCCCCGGATTGGAAGGTAGAAAATATAACCCCACTATTTCAGAAAGGAGGGAGAGAGAAAACGGGGAACTACAGACCAGTTAGCTTGACATCAGTGGTAGCGAAAATGCTAGAATCTATTATTAAGGACATGGTAACAAGGCACTTAGAAAATAATAATAGGATTGGGCAGACTCAACACGGATTTATGAAAGACAACTCGCCCTTCATACCGACCGTGGTTAACACGTCCCTTGATCGTTTCCGTTCTATTTTGCACACTTCTGCTCTCATCCCTTCCCATCCCTACCAGAATCACGGTAGGGTTCCCTTTGTCCTCACCTTTCACTTCACCAGCCTACACATTCAATGGATCATACTCCGCCAATTCAGCCAACTCCAGCGTGACCACACCACCAAACACATCTTCCTCTCACCCCGCCTTTCAGCATTTAGAAGGGACAGCTCATTCCACGACACCCTGGTCAACTCACCTATCACCCCCAACACACTTTCCCTTTCCCACGGCAACTTCCCATGTAAGTGCCAGTGATGTAACACCTGCCCTTTTAACTCCTCCCTTCACACTGTCATAGAAACATAGAAACATAGAAAATAGGTACAGGAGTAGACCATTCGGTCCTTCGAGCCTGCACCGCCATTCAATGCGTTCATGGCTGAACATGCTAACTCAGTACCCCATTCCTGCTTTCTCGCCATACCCCTTGATCCCTTTAGTTGTGAGTGTTATATCTAACTCCCTTTTGAATATATTTAGCGAACTGGCCTCAACAACATTCTGTGGAAGAGAATTCCATAGATTCACCACTCTCTGGGTGAGGAAGTTCCTCCTCAGCTCAGTCCTAAATGGCTTCCCCTTAATCCTTAGACTGTGACCCCTGGTTCTAGTTTTCCCTACCATTGGGAACATTCTGCCCGCATCTAATTTGTCTAAACCAGTCAGGATTTTAAATGTCTCTATAAGATCCCCCCTCATTCTTCTGAACTCCAGAGGATACAAGTTCAGTTGACCCAATCTTTCTTGATATGTCAGTCCGGCCATCCCAGGAATCAATCTAGTGAACCTTCGCTGCACTCCCTCAATAGCAAGAATGTCCTTCCTTAAGTTAGGAGACCAAAACTGCGCACAATACTCCAGGTGTGGCCTCACCAAGGCCCTGTACAACTGTAGCATCACCTCCCTACTCCTGTACTCAAATCCCCTTGCTATGAAGGCCATCATTCCGTTTGCTTTCTTGACTGCCTGCTGCACTTGCATTCCCACCTTCAGTGACTGATGTACCATGACGCCCAGGTCTCGTTGCACGTCCCCTTTCCCTAATCTGCCACCATTCAGGTAATAGTCCGCCTCTCTATTTTTACCACCAAAGTGGATAACCTCACATTTATCCACATTGTACTTCATCTGCCATACATTTGCCCATTCACCCAACCTGTCCAAGTCACTCTGTAGCCTCCTAGCATCATCCTCATTGTTCACACTGCCTCCCAATTTAGTGTCATCCGCAAATTTGGAGATATTACATTTAATCCCTTCGTCCAAATCATTAATATATAATGTAAACAGCTGGGGTCCCAGCACCGAACCCTGCGGTACCCCGCTGGTCACTGCCTGCCATTCTGAAAAGTACCCATTTACTCCTACTCTTTGTTTCCTGTGTGCCAACCAGTTCTCAATCCACGTCAACACATTACCCCCAATCCCATGTGCTTTAACTTTGCTTACCAATCTCTTGTGTGGGACCTTGTCGAAGGCCTTCTGAAAGTTCAAATACACCACATCTACTGGTTCCCCCCTGTCCACCCTATTGGAAACATCCTCAAAAAATTCCAGAAGATTTGTCAAGCATGATTTCCCTTTCACAAATCCATGCTGACTTGGACCTATCATGTCGCCACTTTCCAAATGGTCTGTTATGACATCTTTAATAATTGCTTCCATCATTTTACCCACGACTGATGTCAGGCTGACCGGTCTATAATTCCCTGCTTTCTCCCTCCCTCCTTTTTCAAAAAGAGGGGTTACATTGGCCACCCTCCACTCCATCGGAACTGATCCAGAGTCTAAGGAATGTTGGAAAATGATCGTCAATGCATCCACTATTTCCAAGGCCACCTCCTTAAGTACTCTGGGATGCAGACCATCAGGCCCCGGGGATTTTTCAGCCTTCAGTCCCATCAATTTCCCCAATACCTTTTCCCGACTAATAAGGATTTCCCTCAGCTCCTCCCTCTTACCAGATCCTCTGACCCCTTTTATTTCCGGCAGGTTGTGTGTGTCCTCCACAGTAAACACCGAACCAAAGTACTTGTTCAATTGATCTGCCATTTCCTTGTGTCCAGGGCCCCAAACACTCTTTCCAGGTGAAACAGCGATTTACTTGTACTTCTTGCAATTTAGTATACTGTATTCGCAACTCACGATGCGATCCCCTCTACATTGAGGAGAACAAACGCAGATTGGGTGACCATTTTGCAGAACACCTCCGTTCAGTCCGTAAGTGTGACCCCGAGCTTCCGGTCGCCTGTCACTTTAATTCTCCACTCCACTCTGATCTCTCCGTCCTCGGCTTCTTATATTGTTTCAACTCAGTTGAACCTAAGCTCGAGGAACAGCACTTCATCTTTCGATTAGGCACTTTACAGCCTTCTGGATTCAACATCGTGTTCAACAATTTCAGACCATAACCTCGGCCCCAATTTTATTCCTTCTTATTAATATTTTTTTCTCTCACGTGGCAGCTGTTGATGATTCTGACATTGCCATTTACACTTCATCTAGAGTCACCTTTTGTTTCTTAAGTTATACCATTACCACCTCCTTTTGCCTTGCACCATATCCCTTTTGTCTTTTAATCTCTCCTGCCTTCCATCCTATCACAGACCTTCCATTTTTTCTTTCCTCCCCTTCCCCCTTTCCCTTCCCCTGCACTTGCTTAAAAATCTGTTAGATCTGTAAACCTTTTCCAGTTCTGACGTTAACTCGGTTTTTTATCTCTACAGATGATGTCTGACCTGCTAAATATTTCCAGTATTTTCCGTGTATATTTTATGAAAGCGAAATCGTGTTTGGCAAATCTGTTAGAGTTTTTTGAGGTTGTAACTAGCAGAGTGGATAAGGGGAAACCAGTGGATGTGTGTATTTGCAAATCCAGAAGGCATTCGATAAGGTTCCACACTAGAATTTATTAAACAAAATTAGGGCTCATGGGATTTGGGGTAATATACTAGCATGGACTGAGGATAGGTTAATGGACAGAAAATAGAGAGTACGAATAAACTGGTCATTTTCAGGTTGGCAGGCTGTAACTAGTTGGGTACCGCAAGGATCAGTGCTTGGGCCTTAGCTATTCACGATCTACATCAATGATTTGGGTGAGCGTACCAAATGTTATATATCCAAGTTTGCTTTGTGAGGAGGATGCAAAGAGGCTTCAAGGGGATATAGACAGGCTAAGTGAATTGGCAAGAACATGGCAAATGGAATCTAATGTGGAGAAATGTGAAGTTATCCACTTTGGTAGGAAAAATAGAAAATGGTGAGAGATTGGGAAATGTTGGTGTTCAGAGGGACCTGAGTGCCCTTGCACACGAATCACTGAAAGTTAACATGCAGGTACAGCAAGCAATTAGGAAAGCAAATGGTATGTTGGCCTTTATTACAAGTGGATTTGAGTATAAGGGTAAAGACATCTTACTGCAATTATTTTGGGCCCTAGTGAGACCACACCTGGAGTATTGTGTACAGTTTTGGTCTCCTTACCTAAGGAAGGATATACTTGTCACAGAGGGAGTGCAACGAATGTTCACCAGACTGGTTCCTAGGATGGGGGGAGTGTCCTATGAGAAGAGATTGAGTAGACTAGGCCTATATTCTCTAGAGTTTCGAAGAATGAGTGGTGGACTCATTGAAACATACACAATTCTTACAGGGTTGACAGGGTAGATGCAGGGAGGATGTTTCTCCTGGCTGGGAGTCTAGAACCAGAGGTCATAGTCTCAGAATAAACGGCCGGCCACTTAGAACTGAGATGAGTAGAAATTTTTCACTCAGATGGTGGTGAATCTTTGGAATTGTCTACCCAGAGTGCTGTGGAGGCTCAGTCATTGAGTATATTCAAGACAGAGATCGATCGATTTATGAGTATTAATGGAATCAAGGTATATGGGGATAGCGCAGGAAAGTGGAGAAGAGGTAGAGGATCAGCCATGATATTATTGAATGGCGGAACAGGCTCGAAGTGCCGAATGGCCTACTCCTGCTCCTATTTCTTATATTCTTATGTTCTGACGAAGTTGTGGTGGCGGGACGGACGCAGCTCCAGGAAATTCCCAGAGAATTCATTTTTTTCATTCTTTACTATTTGTTGACGGCGATTATTTTCACTTATTTCCTCGACACTCTCATATACTTAACATTGTAATTTTATGATGAAATCCTTTCCAACTACACAATTCTAGCAGCGGTAAAGAGTTATGCTCCCACCCCCAGATCCTGCAGTAAAGTACATTTCACACCAAATACTGTGAAACTGACTCCCTTGCTGTAACCTGATGGCTTATTCCCTGTTTCTGGTTGTTTCCCTTTTACAGCTAACGTGATGACGATTGTGATACTGTCCCGGGGAAAGTGCGGTCTCTCCAGATGTATCACCAGCTACCTGGTGGCCATGGCGACGGCGGATCTACTGGTAGTTATCACTGATGTGATATTGCTTCGGATTAATGATTATTATTTCCCGACTACCTTCCTGTTCATCACACATATGCGTTCTTTCCAAGCCGTCCTCGTTCATGCAGCCATAGATATTTCTGTCTGGTTAACAGTCGCTTTTACTTTTGATCGTTGTGTTACCATTTGTTGCCAGAAGCTGAGGAGTAAATATTGCACCGAGAAAACTGCAGCCGTGGTTATAGGAGCCGTGTGTCTGCTGTTCAGTTTCAAAAACATTCCCTGGTACTTTACATTTGAACCCTTAATTACAATCGACAACGTACCCTGGGGTTGTCATACAAAACTAGAGTATTACACTGTAACTCCATGGGTAGCATTTGGCTGGATTGTTCGCTGTTTCACCCCACTGGTCCCATTATTCCTGATGTTGCTGCTCAATGCTCTGACCGTAGGACACATTTTGGCGGCGAGTAGAGTCCGCAGGAGGCTGTGGAGCAGCAAGAATGAAGGGAATCACAATGATCTGGAGATGGAGAACCGAAGGAAATCAATTATCTTACTCGTCGCCATATCCAGCAACTTCATACTGCTCTGGATGACATATGTGATAGTTTTCTTATTAATCCGAATTACAAACCGTTATTATTCAACAGGTTTCAATGACCCGATGTTTATCGCAGATTGTACCAGCTATATGCTCCTGAGTTTGAGCTGCTGCACAAACACGTGTATTTATGCAGTGACCCAGACTAAATTCAGAGAGGAGCTGAAGTTTGGGATTAAATGTCCACTGAGAATAATATTTAAATTAGTTAAGCAAAGCAAAGAGCGGAGGGATTCCCAGCATTAGATCTGCATTGCATCTCATATCCCATCCTGTGTTCTTTCATCTTTTACCGGAACCCCAACAGGCTCCATCTCTGCCCCAGGCTTCTCCAGACATAGCGCTGGCCAATATCTGACAAGGCCCGCGTGTACCTATGTAAGAGTCAATGAGCAAGGTAGAAGAGCTGGCGTTATGTGAATGGTAAATTTATAATAGCGGTACGGGTTTAATTGGATTAAATCATACTTGTAGGCTTCGCAAAATCCCCCAGAAACTCGAACAGAGCCCTAAAGGGAGTGATTTTTGGACCTTTCATACAAACTTGGGATGATGGGACCTAAGTGAAGTGATTTGATGTAAAAACCACAGTCTTGGACATTTTAAAGATCAGGGAAAAAAACCCTGAGGAAAATGACTTTTGAATCTTACTGTTGGGAAAGACACCTTTCACAGACACAAGAGATGCTGGGAGGGGCGTGGCCAGGCAGTGGACAGCTTTGGCTATTGGGGCCCAATCAAGCTGTCTGGGAATTGTTTACACTGCAATCCTACGAAGGAGGAAGAGACAAGCCCAAAGCCTCACACACACATCGAAATATGAATAATCCAAGACCCCCTTTTGAAATTCCCAGGCCCAAACAGAATACCAGAAGCCTGAAATCAATAAAACATTTAGTACTTCATCAAAAGCCAATCAACCAGGTATACACAGGATAGATTTAAAAGCCCGCCAAAAGCCCGAGGACAATAGGGTTGAGATTTGGCGCGTAAAGAAGGCTGTGTTTAAATCGGAAAACGATCAAGACATTTTTAACACTGAGCTAAAGCCATCGGAACTGGCAAGCCCGCCAAAACTAGACAATGGACTGTGCAAGGCTCATTTGCAACCTAAAGGAAACGTTTTAGTAAGGGGTTTTTGGACGCGAAAAAAAGACAGTATAATTGAAAGCCTGTCCCAAAACTTCTTTCTTTTTTTGGACTCGCTGACAACGCCGGTGCAGCTCTCCCCCTGCTCCAGCAAAACCACTACAAGCCACGAGGAGGAAGGCCAGCAAACAGACCAACACACAAGAAGAAACCAGAGCGACTGCCTCAGTGACCATCGGACACCTCGCAGCAACAAGGGCCTTACGAAATCTTTGAATCAAAAGATTCTAAAATCCTGTCAAGGATTCGTTGGTGAGCATTATCCCTGATCTCCTGAAACCAAAAACCTAGCTAGATAGTGGGATCTTTGGGAGGGATAAGGTTTTTGTTTGGTATATTGTCATTCTCCCTCACTTGTACCGTGTGCTCCCCAATCTGTGTTTAAGTATTCAGTGTGTTTTAAGTTTGTTACCTTTTTCTTTTAATAAAGTAAAAATTCTCTCATCAGAACCTGTTGTCTACTGCATTTTTATTCACAACCCCTAAATAAGTCCAAAGTCTAGGAACCAGAGGGGTGTGGGAGCGATTCGAACCGCTCACTGAGTCAGAAAGTGAAGGCTGACCCCATTACTACCCCTTACATACTCCTGGACACAAAGGGACACAAGAGCCAGCGTTGAGGTTTAGGCTCATGTAAGAATGGAATATTGATTGCTGGATGAGCGTCAGAACACGTGGGTTACAACAGCGGAGGGTGAAAGGACAATAAGCCTGTCTGTAATTGATATCTAAAGAGGATAAGGAAGTGAACCATAACTGTGGAGGTTTATATGTGTGGAATGCATGGAGAACAATAAACAGATCAGTGAGCATGTGTGGTCTTTGGACCTTTACTGAGTCTAGTCCGAGGACAGCTTTTCCATCACAACTGACGCTGTGGAATTTATTGGAACTTAAGCGGTGTTGTTTGACGTAGTGAGTCCCCTGGAATGGTGACAATGAACAGTGGTCATAGATTCATAGATTCAAAGAGTCAAAACGGCACAGAAGGAGGCCTATTCGACCCATCGAGTCCGTACCAGCTCTCTGTAGAACAATCCAGTCACTCCCCTTTCCCCGCACTATCGCCGTAGCCCTGCAAGTCTATTTACCTCAAGTGCCTATCCAGTCTCCCTTTGAAAACATTGAGTGTCTCCGTTTCCACCACTTCCGTCGGCAGCAAATTCCAGGTCATCATCACTCTCTGTGTAAAAATGTTTTTCCTCCCATCCCCCCTGCATCTCTTGACCAAAACATTAAATCTGTGGCCCTAGTCCCTGTACCATCAACTAGTGGGAACAGCCTTTCCCCGTCTAGCCTATCCAAACACGTCATAATCTTGTACATCTCTATCAAATTACCCCTTAACCTCCTTTGCTCTAATGAAAACAAATCCAGCTTCTCCAACCTGTCCTCGTAGCTAGGATCCCCCATCCCCGGAACCATTCTGGTAAACCTCCTCTGCACCCTCTCATGGGCCTGCACATCCTTCCGAAAGTGTGGTGACCAGAACTGGACGCAATACTCAAGTTGTGGCCTAACCAGCGCTTTATAAAAGTTCAGCATAACTTCTCTACTTTTGTACTCAATACCTCTATTTAAGAAGACCAAGATCCCATATGCTTTGTTAACTACTCTCTCAATATGTCCTGCCACCTTCCGGGACCTATGCACATTAACTGGCAAGCCCCTCTGTCCCTGCACAATCTTTAAAACTGTGCCATTAAGTGTATATTGCCTCTCCCTATTCCTTCTACCAAAATGCATCACTTCACACTTCTCTGTTTTAAATTCTATCTGCCACTTGTCTGCCCATTCTGCTAGCCTTTCTATGTAATTTTTCAGTCGATTGGTATCATCATCACTGTGTGTCACACCCCCAAGTTTGGTGTCATTGGCAAATGTAAAAATTCTACTCTGTATTACAATATCCAGGTCATTTATATATATTAGAAAAACAGTGGCCCAGCACTGACACTTGGGGAAGAACACTGTCTACCAACCTCCAGTCTGAAAAACAGCCATTTACCATAACTCACTGTTTCTGTCCTTAAGCCAATTCCTTATCCAACTGACCCATCTATTCCACGAGCCTCAATTTTGTTAACCAGCCTTCTATGTGGTACTTTGTCAAACGCTTTCCCCAAATTCATGTAGACAACATCCATTGCATTCCCTTCATCAATCCTCTCTGTTAATTCATCAAAAAATTCAATTAGATTAGTCGAACACGATCTGCTTTTTACAAATCTGCATTGGCTCTCCTAAATTAGCTTAAATCTCTCCAAGTGCCCGTTAATTTTTTCCTTGATTATTGTTTCTGAAACTTTACCCACCACTGATGTGAAAGCCTGTAATTACTAGGATTGTCCTTACACGCTTTCTTGAACAATGGTGTCACATTTGCCATTTTCCAATCCTCATGCACCTTCCCCGCATCTAGGGAAGATATGAAAATTATGGCAAGCCCTTCCGCTATCTCATCCCCCAATTCCCTTAGCAACCTGTGATGGAAACCATCTGGACCCGGCGGCTTGTCCACTGTAAGCATACCCAGCCTTTCTAGGACATCCTGTCTATCATTTTTCAACCCTCCCATTGCTTCCACCTTTTCCACTTCTACCGAAATTTTGTCAGCATCTACCTCTTTAGTAAACACCGATCCAAAGTACTCATTTAGTATTCTAGCCTTGCCCTGCACCTCTAAGCATATATCAACTTCTTTGTCTCTAATAGGCCCAACCCCACCTCTTACTATCCGTTTACTGTTTACAAGATTTTTGGGTTTCCTTTTTTGTTAACCGCCAGTCTACTCTCATATTCTTTCTTTGCCAATCTTATTTTCATCTCCACATCCCCTCTCAACTTATTATATTTGGTCTGGTTCTCCCTTGAATAATTCACCTGACATGCATCATAGAACCCTCATTTTTTGTGTCATTATCTTCTCTATCTCCCTCGTTATCTAAGGAGCCCTTGATTTGGTTCCCTTCCCCTTCCCACTTGTTGGAATGTACCTAGCCTGTACTTGGAACATGTCCTCCTTAAAGATCACCCATTGTTCCGTTACAGCTTTTCCTGTCAGTGTTTGGTTCCATTTTGCCCTGGCTAGATCCTTTCGCATCCCATTGAAGTTAGCCCTTTAACAGTTTAGAATTTCCACTCCAGATTGTTCATGCTACTCTCCATTGCTAATCTAAATCTTATGATACGATGATGACCCGTACCCAAGTGTTCCCCCTATCAAAAAAAGCAGTGGTCCCAGCATTGACCCTTTTGGAACACCACTGTCTACCATCCTCCAGTCTGAAAAACAGCCATTTATGCCTTTGTTTTCCATTTGATACCATCCTTAACTTCCTTAGTTAGCCACGAATAGTTCATCCGTCTCTTAGAGTCTTTCTTTCTCACTGGAATATATCTTCGCCGAGAGTAATGAAATATCTTCTTAAATGTCTGCCAATGCTTATCTACCGTCTTACCCTTTAATCTATTTCCCTGTCCACTTTAGTCAACTCTGTCTTCATACCTTTGTAATTGCCTTTATTAAATTTCAGGACACTAGTTTGAGACCCAAATTTCTCTCCCTCAAACTGAATTTGTAATTCTAACATGCTATGATCACTCTCCCCGAGAGGATACTTTACTATGAGATGATTAATTAATCCTATCTCATTACATAATACCAGACCGAAAATAGCCTGTTCCCTGGTACATTCCACAGCGTATTGGTCTACGAATACACTCGAAGAAATCGCCCTCAAGGGTACCTATTCCAATTTGATTTCCCCAAACTATATGATGATTAAAATTGCCCAATATTATTGCAGTAACTTTCTTGCAAGCCTCTATTATTTCTTGATTTATACTCTGTCCTACAGTGTAGCTACTGTTAGGGCGCCGATAGACTACTCCCACCAGTGACTTATTTCCCCTATTATTTCTTATCTCCACCCAAACTGATTCTGCATCTTGATCTTCTGAGTCCATATCATTTCTCACTACTGCACTGATCTCATTCTTTATTAACAGAGCTACCCTACCTTTGATTTCTGTCTATCCTTCCGAAATGTCATATACCCCCGACACAGACACAGAATAATCCAGGACTGACACCTCATCCCTTTTAAACAGATACAGAATGTTCCGCTTTATTCTTGGCCCCAAGTTGAAGTTTTGCTCCACTGTCATTTTTTTTATAAGAACATAAGAACATAAGAAATAGGAGCAGGAGTAGGCCAATCGGCCCCTCGAGCCTGCTCCGCCATTCAATAAGATCATGGCTGATCTGATCCTAACCGCCAATCTACTATCTATCACAGAACCATCTCCTGCATCTAACAGAATTGCACACACGAAATAGGAGCAGAATCAGGCTACACAGTCCCTGGGCCCGCTCCACTACCCACAGGGCCATGACCGATCCGAACCTAGACTCATGTCCAAATTCCTGCCCGCTCCCCGTAACCCTTAATGCCCTTTACTTCTAGGAAACTGTCTATTTCTGTTTTAAATTTAATTAATGTTGTAGCTTCTACAGCTTTTTGTGGCAGCATATTCCATGGACCTACCACCCTCTGAGTGAAGTAGTTCCTCCTCATCTCAGTTTTGAAAGAGCAGCCCCTTATTCTAAGACTATGTCCCCTAGTTCTCGTCTCACCCGTCATCGGGCACATCCTCCCCGCATCCACCCGATCCAACCCCTTCACAATCTTATATGTTTCAATAAGATCGCCTCTCATTCTTCTGAACTCCAATGAGTAGAGTCCCAATCTACCCAACCTCTCCTCATATGACCACCCCCTCATCCCCGGGATTAACCGAGTGAACCTTTTTTGCACTGCCTCGAGAGCAAGGATGTCTTTCCTTAAGTAAGGACACCAAAACTGTATGCAGTATTCCAGGTGCGGTCTCACCAATACCTTGTACAACTGAAGCAATACCTCCCTATTTTTATATTCTATCCCCCTAGCAATGAAAGCCAACATTCCATTTGCCTTCTTAATCACTTGCTGCACCTGCATACTAACCTTTTGAGTTTCGTGCACCAGGACCCCCAGATCCCTTTGCACTTCAGTACTCTCCAGTTTCTTGCCATTAAGATAATAAATTGCTCTAGGATTCTTCCTGCCAAAGTGCATCACCTCACACTTTCCAGTGTTGTATTCCATCTGCCAAATCTCTGCCCACTTACTTAGCCTGTCTATGTCCCCTTGCAGGTTTGTTATGTCCTCCTCACTCACTACTTTCCCTCCCATCTTTGTATCATCTGCAAATTTTGATATGTTACACTTGGTCCCTTCCTCCAAATCGTTAATATAGATTGTGAAGAGTTGGGGACCCAGCACTGACCCTTGTGGAACACCACTAGTTACTGATTGCCAGTCTGAGAATGAACCATTTATCCCAACTCTTTGCTTTCTGTTAGATAGCCAATCCTCTATCCATGCCAGAATATTACCCCCAATCCCGTGATTTTTTACCTTAAGCAATAATCTTTTGTGTGGCACCTTGTCAAATGCCTTTTGGAAGTCTAAATACACTACGTCCACTGGTTCCCCTTTATCCACTCTATATGTTACTTCCTCAAAGAACTCCAGCAAATTTGTCAAACATGACTTCCCCTTCGTAAAACCATGCTGACTTTGTCCTATTAAATTATGATTATCCAAATGTCCTGTTACTGTTTCCTTAATAATGGACTCCAAAATTTTACCTACCACAGATGTTAGGCTAACCGGTCTATAGTTACCAGCCTTCTGTCTACTGCCCTTTTTAAATAAGGGTGTTACATTAGCAGTTTTCCAGTCTGCCGGGACCTTAGCGGAATCCAGGGAGTTTTGAAAAATTATTACCAATGCATCTACAATCCCTACCGCCACTTCCTTCAAGACTCTAGGATGTAAGCCATCAGGTCCAGGTGATTTATCCGCCTTGAGTCCCATTATTTTACCGAGTACCACTTCCTTAGTGATTTTGATCGTGTTTAGCTCCTCTCCCCCTATAGCCCCCTGTTTGTCCAGTGTTGGGATATTCTTAGTGTCCTCTACTGTAAAGACTGATACAAAATATTCATTCAGTGTTTTTGCCATCTCCATATTTCCCACCATTAATTTCCCGGTCTCATCCTCTAAGGGACCAACATTTACTTTAGCCACCCTTTTTCTTTTTATATAACTATAAAAACTCTTACTATCTGTTTTTATATTTTTTGCTAATTTACTTTCATAATCTATCTTCCCTTTCTTAATCAATCTTTTTGTTATTTTTTGCTGCCTTTTAAAGTTTTCCCAATCCTCTGTCCTCCCACTAGATTTCGCTACCTTATATGCCCTTGTTTTTAGTCGAATACTATCCTTAATTTCTTTACTTAGCCACGGATGACTGTCCTTTCTTTTACACCCTTTTCTTTTCAGTGGAATATATTTTTTTGGGAAGTTGTAAAATAACTCCTTGAATGTACACCACTGATCATGTGTCGTCTTACCCTTTAATCTATTTTCCCAATCCACTCTACTCAATTCCGCTCGCCTACCTTCATAGTCTCCTTTATTCAAGCTTAGCACGCTTGTTTGAGATCCAACCTTCTCGCCCTCTAATTGAATATGGAATTCAACCATGTTATGGTCACTCATTCCAAGGGGATCCTTTACTAGGACATTTTTAATTAATCCTGTCATCATTTCACTCGAGCCGAATGAACTGATTTGAGGTGTCAGTCGTGGTTCAGCGGTAACAAACTCAAGCCCCGCATCCAGAGACTTGATCACATAATCCAGGCTGACACTCCAGTGCAGTACTGAGGGAATGCTGCACTATCGGCGGTGCCGTTTTCCGATAAGACGGTAAACCGAGTCCTCAGATCCCATGGCATTATTTCGAAAAGAACGAGCATTTCTCCCCAGTGTACTGCCCATTATTTATCCCTCAACCAAAGACACCAAAACAGATAATATGGTCATTAAGGTTGATAATGCTTTTGAAATTAAATTTCTTCCTAAAGGTTAAAGTAAATTTTCTGCTCCCTAATTATGTGTTTTTCCCGCTAGTCTTTCATTGGGTTTCAATCTCAAAGGAAGGAAGAGAGAGGAAAAGGTGTATCTGCGATTCGCGATCTCTGTTCTACTTTCTTGCAATGGTCCGTGTTTAATTTAACATTGTATGAACAACGCAGAGGCACAGACTGGAAAGCGCAGTGTGGCCAGCAATGATGAGGATGGGATTGCGAACCCACGTGTGCGGAGCACAATGGATTAGTACTACCATCGGTTTAATGGTCGGTTTTAAGCCAGATTCATAATAGAGAAGAAAACATTTCGCTCAGTGAGTTAAACGACCGCGTACCACGCCGCTGCTCTCCCCCACAGTCCTACAGGTTGTTCCATTCCGACTATATATAAGTAATTTGAGCCTTGCCATGAGCTAAGTGTAGCATGCTTGGGAGAAGAAGGTGACCTTGGACAGAAGGATCTGTAGGGTTTTTGTTTTAATTCTCTTCACTCTTTAGCGTAATCAGAGCTAAGATCAACCAAGGCTTTAACCTTTTGGAACAATTGGTTTTATTAACATTATAATACAAGTTTTACAGAGAGAGATTTGTACAACTTTTAAGTCAGTGGTGCAACTCGAATCTCAGAACAGACAATTTTTCTGCTTCGGGAGACGGAGAATGAATTACGTGTTGGTGTCCTCCTTGGTGTTTTTCTGGTCATTCTTCGAGATCTCCACTAAGTTTGTCTGTCTTATTGGACTGTATTCTGCCTTTTATTTCAGAATGGCTGCTCTTATCCCATTGCTGCTGACAGTAACAAGCCTTCCAGTGACTTTCCATTCTCTCTCTCCCATGGTTACACAGACTGATGCTATCGGACAGCACCGAGTGTATGCGAAGGTTCCTCAGAGACTCTCGAGGCCTCCTTATCTGGAGCTTCCAGACAATCTGCAGAACACTTTTGGAATTAGGTCAGCAAACCCAGCATGCCTTCTTGAAGTAAGTAAGTAATTCAGGTCTCTCTCCAATCCTGTGGTTTCGTTAAAACCTGCATAGAAAATTCCAAAATCTTTCCAGCGGGAGCAGATTGAAGAAACGCGAGCAGGGTTCGAACCTTCGTAGCAGAATACCATTGGATTTCAAGTCCAACGCCTGAACCATCGCAGCTGCGAAACCACGGCCCCAACAATTTAAATTCTCAAATCGCTGACCCTGTTTATTATTGGCAATAACAGTTTTGTGATATTTAATTTGCGGCAAATTCACCAAATCGCGATGAATCGCAGCGATCATTACAATAAAGGAAAACTTCCGATACTTAACGGTAATGTTAGATTTTGAAAACTGTATGGAATATTCTGCAGGATAATGAAAATAAACAGCAGGAATATTGTGTTCTGCTCCAACATGACACAGATCAGCCTCAGCTTCTGCTCCCTGTCCACCGGCTGCTGAAACCTTGTCTCCAGATTATAAATTGATTCTAGGTTGGAGCTAAATATTCAGGTTAGAGCATAAACATAGCGGGTGATTTCAAATATATAAAGCAATTATTTTAGACCAGAGATAGTATCAAATCTCATATATTGTTCAAATGCATCACGGCAGCTGGGGAATTTAAATTCAGTTAATTAAATAAATCTGGAATAGAAAGCTAGTGTCAGTAATGGTGACCATGAAACTATCGGATTGTTGTAAAAACCCATCTGGTTCACTAATGTCCTTTAGGGAAAGAAATCTGACGTCCTTACCTGGTCTGGCCTATATGTGACTCCAGACCGACAGCAATGTGGTTGACTCTTAACTGCCCTCTGAAATGGCCGAGCAATTCACTCAGTTGGAACAAACCACTGCGAAACAAAATAGTAAAAATGAAACCGGACGGACCACTTGGCATCGACATCGGCATCGGCTACGGATACGGCAACAGCACACCCAGCCCAGTCAACCCTGCAACGTCCTCCTCACCAACATCTGGGGACTTGTACCAAAATTGAGAGAGCTGTCCCACAGACTTGTCAAGCAACAGCTTGACATAGTCATACTCAAAGATTCATACCTTTCAGCCAATGTCCCAAACACCTCTATCACCATCCCTGGGTATGTCCTGTCCCACCGGCATGACAGACCAACCAGGGGTGGCGGCACAGTGGTATACAATCGGGAAGGAGTGGCCCTGGGAATCCTCAGCATTGACTCCGGACCACATGAAGTCTAATGGCTTCAGGTCAAGCATGGACAAGGAAATCTCCTGCTGATTACCACCTACCGCCCTCCCTCAGCTGGTGAATCAGTACTCCGCCATGTTGAACACCACTTGGAAGAAGCACTGAGTGTAGCAAGGGCACAGAATGTACTCTGGGTGGGGGACTTCAATGTCCATCACCAGGAGTGGCTTGGTAGCACCACTACTAACCGAGCTGGCCGAGTCCTGAAGGATATAGCTGCCAATCTGGGCCTGCGACAGGTGCTGAAAGAACCAACACGATGGAAAAACCTACTTGACCTCGTCCTCACCAATCCATCTGTCACAGATGCATCTGTCCATGACAGTACTGGTAGCAGTGACCACCGCACAGTCATTGTGGAGACGAAGTCCGGTGTTCACACTGTGGACACCCTCCATCGTGTTGTGTTCCTCTACCACCGTGCTAAATGGGTACATTCAGAACAAATCTAGCAGCTCAAAACTGGGCATCCATGAGGCGCTGTGGGCCATCAGCAGCAGCAGAAATGAATTCCACCACAATCTGTAACCTCATGGCCCGGTATAACCGTCACTCTTCCATTATCATCAAGCCAGGGGACCAACCCTGGTTCAATAAGGAGTGTAGAAGAGCATGCCAGGAGCAGCACCAGGTATACCCAAAAATGAAGTGCCAACCTGGGGAAGCTGCAACACAGGACTACTTGCAAGCTATAAAGCAGAAGCAGCATGCTATAGACAGGGCTAAGCGATCCTACAATCAACAGATCAGATCAAAGCTCTGCAGTCCTGCCACATCCATTCGTGAATGGTGGTGGACCATTGAACAACTAACGGGAGGAGGAGGCTCCATGAATATCCCCATCCTCAATGATGGTGGAGCCCATCACGTGAGTGCAAAAGACAAAGCTGAGGCGTTTGCAACCATCTTCAGTCACAAGTGCCGAGTGGATGATTCATATCTGCCTCCTCCTGAGGTCGCCACCATCACAGAAGCTATTCTTCAGCCAATTCGAATCACTACACGTTATATCAAGAAACGGCTGAGCGCACTGGATAGAGCAAACGCTATGGGCCCTGACAACATCCCGGCTATCGTGCTGAAGACTTGTTCTCCTGACCGAGCCGCGCCTCAAGCCAAGTTATTCCAGTTCAGCTACAACACTGGCATCTATCCGACAATGTGGAAAACTACCCAGGGATGTACTGTCCACAAAATAGAGGACAAATCCCATCCGGCCAATTACCGACCCATCAGTCAACTCTCAATCATTAGCAAAGTGATGGAAGGTATCATCAATAGTGCTATCAAGCGACACTTACTCACCATTAAGCTGCTTACTGACGCCCAGTTTAAGTTCCGCCAAGACCACTCGGCTGCCGGCCTCATTACAGCCTTGGTTCAAACAGGGACAAAAGAGCTGAATTCCATGGGAGAAGTGAGAGTTTCTGCCGTTGACATCAAGGCAGCATTTGACCGAGTCTGATATGAAGGAGCCCTAGTAAAACTGAAGTAAATGGGAGTCGGGGGGGAAAGTCTAAACTGCTTGTAGTCATAACTAGCACAAAGGAAGATGGTTGTGCTGATTGAAGGTCAATCATCACAGCCGCGGGACATCGCTGCAGTAGTTCCTCAGGGCAGTGTGCTAGGCCCAACCATCTTCAGATGCTTCATCAGTGACCTTCCCTCCAGCATAAGGTCAGAAATGGGGATGTTCGCTGATGACTGCACAGTGTTCAGTGGCATTCACAACACCTCAGATAATGAAGCAGTCCATGCCCGCATGCAACAAAACCTGGGCGACGTTCAGGCTTGGGCTGATAAGTGGCAGGTAACATTCACGCCACAGAAGTGCCAGGGATTGACTATCTCCAACAAGCGAGAGTTTAACCATCTCCCTTGACATTCAATGGCATTACCATCGCCGAATCCCTCACCATCAACATCCTTGGGGTCACCATTGACCAGAAACTTAACTGGACCAGTTAAATAAATACTGTGGCAACAAGAGCAGTTCAGATGCTAGGTATTCTGCGGCTAGTGTCTCACCTCCTTGCTCCCCAAAGCATTTCTACCATCTACAAGGCACAAGTAAGGAGTGTGATGGAATGCTCTCCACTTGCCTGGATGAGTGCAACTCCAACAACACTCAAGAAGCTCGACACCATCCAGGCAAAGCAGCCCGCTTGATTGGCACCCCATCCACCACCTTAAACATTCACTCCTTCCACCACCGGCGTACCGTGGCTACAGTGAGTACCATCTACAAGATGCACTGCAGCAACTCGCCAAGGCTTCTTCGGCAGCACCTCCCAAACCCGCGACCTCTTCCACCTATCAGGACAAGGGCAGCAGACGCATGTGAACACCCCCACCGTCAAGTTCCTCTCCATGTCACACACCATGCTGAATTAGAAGTTTATTGCCGATCCTTCATGGTCGCAGGTTCAAAATCCTGGAACTCCTTACCTACAGCACTGTGGGTGTACCTTCACCACAAGGACTGCAGCGGTCAAGATGGCGGCTCACCAACACTTTCTCAAGGGCAATTAGGGATGGGCAATAAATGTTGGCCTTGCCAGAGTCGCCCACATCCCATAAACGAATTTAAAAAATGTATGACTATGCCTTTTAATGTGTTTAAATACAGTGGGGGGAGTTAAAGCAGATTCGGGGCCAGTGGTTTCCAAGGTGATCTTTCCTGTGGCTCTCTTGCCTCTCTCTCCCCTTCCTCCCACACGCTGCCGGTTTTTAAACCTTGTTTTGAATCTGCTGCTCTGGGCCAGTGCATTCCACAGTCTCACAACTCTTTCTACTGATAACGCTTCACTGTTTGACTTCTCTGTTTATTAGTTATGAATCATCTTGAGGTGCAATGGTGGAGTTTGTGACGTCAAATTAAAAGACAGCCTGTTGGAAACACGTTGTGGTCACAGTTTCTTTTGCACAGAATTGAACCTTAATCATTCAAGATGAAATACTGTAATTGCTGCATCACAATAAACAATATATTTTTATAAATGTTGGCTCATTAGTTCCCTAGTGTCAGAGGGAGAACTGTCTGATCTCTCATTTATTTCATGTAAGACACAAACACAGGAATTCATTCAGAATCAACTCACAGATTGACACTGAGATAAACGCAGCGAGAGACACAAACAGCATCGGGATACATGGCGGAATAGACAAGAGAGATGTATCAATACAAAACGACTTCAGACTCCAACAGGCAGTGAGAGGTAGCTGATAGATATCAGTGAGAGAAGACGGTGGATTGAAGCGCATCTGGCTACGTGGCTTAGCTGGTTAAAGCTTCTGTCTAGTCGACAGGCGATCCTGGGTTCGAGTCCCAGAGGGTCCATTTTTTTTGTCTTTCTAACCCTCCAGGGGTGAGTTTCTTCTCGTGTGAAAGGCCTACAATCCTTTTAAATGTAACTGAGGCTGCATTAGTTCCCATTCTGGATTAAGGCTCCAATCACTGTGGGGATGGGTCGAATTCCACCGCTGTCATAATTTCAGGCGGTGCTGAATTTGGCCTCTTCACCAAAAATCCATCTTTTCTAAGCAGTGCGGTGCGTGACTTTGCTGTGCTCGGAGCAGAGCTGCAGCAGCTGATGTGTGGCACCGTGATCGTTCAGTGGTTCGTGCTCTCCGTTGTGGCTGCAGCAGCTTCAGTTCAAATCCGAAATACAGCATAGCTCGCTTTATATCTTCTGTTCTCTGCGGCAACTGCTCATTGTACGCAGTGATAAATTAATCTTTACTAAATGGAACAGCATTGTTTTAATCCGTGGTGAACACCTATTTACTCCTTCAAAGACCCGCGCTCTCACAGGCCTGAGCTTGATGCTCCATAACTGAAACGCGCCTCCTCTCCCAGCTTTTTCTTCCTTCCACAATCAATATTCCTCCTTTACTTTCCTCCTTCCATTTCATTGTCACTTTCCTGCGGCATTACCTTAATCTAACATTTACTTTCACCTACTTACACCGTTAAGTTTGCTCTGCTCCCACCGCTGTTCCTGGGGGCACACTTGCCATTCGCACCAATCTGAATTGGTACTTTGAAACCAATCGATATAGTTAGACCTGCGGAAGCAAAATAACCGGATTGCACACGAAATTTCCTTGGCCGAATAGATAAGGCGTCTGACTTCGCTGCTAATCGTAATCGGGATTGTTGTCAGTCCCGAATCATTCTGTGTCTCTTTAGCACGGGTAAACTCACAGTCCCGGATCATTCTGTGCGTTAGTCTTTTTAAAAGGAGGGCGATTTCAGTTGCGATGACCGAGTTGTTAAGCTGTTCTGGTTGAAGTTAATCTGGGTTTTCCTGCGCATGTGCGAACCCAGCTCCCAGCGTATCTGTTCATTAATTCGATTTACTAAATCCACTCCTGTATATGAGTTGTTGCCCTGGATTTACTCACAATTCTCCACACAACAACATTTTGGCGAATCTGTCTTCAAACCGACCATTTCTGACAGTCCCTCACCTGAAGTAATGGAACGCCTTTTGCTTACAAAGGCTGATTGTACATTTTCAACATTGTCGATCTGGGTACACGGGTAGGGCAAGCGGTGAAAGGGACTTTTTTCAGAGTTTTTCTGCTGGATAGAAAAAAAACTGGAAATGGAATGACTGAGGGCGCTGCCGACATAAGACGAGGTGGCCGAGATGTTCTTTTGTGCTTTGCGCGCGTGTGTTCGCACCCCTTCCTCGTCGGTATTGTGTTAAACGTTTGACGCCTCTGTTTTTTTTGGCATTCACCTTAAACTTCTGTCCAAATTCACCTCTTGCTCCCAAGCATGCTACACTGAGCTCATGTCATGTCATAGAGTCATAGATTCATAACGGCACAGAAGGAGGCCATTCGGCCCAATGAGTCCGTGCCAGCTCTCTGGAGAGCAATACAGTCAGTCACACCTCTCTGCATTAAATTCCATCTACCACTTGTCTGCCCATTCTGCTAGCCTTTCTATGTCCTGTTGCAGTCGATTGATGTCATCACTACTGTTTGCCAAACCCCCAAGTTTGGATTCGTCGGCAAATTTAGAAATTCTACTCTGTGTTACAATATCCAGGTTAATTATATATATAAATAAAGCACTGACACTTGAGGAACACCACTGTCTACCATCCTTCAGTCTGAAAAACAGCCATTATCCACAACTCGCTGTTTTCTGTCCTTAAGCCAATTCCTTATCCAAGTGTCACTGACCCACCTATTCCATGAGCCTCAATTTTGTTAACCAGCCTTCTATGTGGTATTTTGTCAAACGCCTTCCGAAAATCCATGTAGACAACATCCAGTGCATTCCCTTCATCAATCCTCTCTGTTACTTCATCAAAAAAATCAATTAGTTTAGTCAAACACGATCTTCCTTTTACAAACCAGTGTTTGCTTAAATCTCTACAAATGCCCGTTACTTTTTTCCTTGATCATTGTTTCTAAAACTTTACCCACCACTGATGTTAAACTGGCAGCCCTGTAGTTACTAGGATTATCCTTACACGCTTTCTTGAACAATGGTCTCACATTTGCCACTTTCCAATCCCCAGGCACCACACCGCATCTAGGGTAGATTGGAAAATTATGGCGAGCCCTTCCGCTATCTCCTCCCCCAATTCCTTTAGCAACCTGGGATACAAGCCATCTGGACGAGGCGACTTGTCCACTCTAAGCATACCCAGCCTTTCTAGTACAACCTGTCTACCAATTTTCACCCCTTCCATTCCTTCTACCTTTTCCACTTCTATCGATATTTTGTCAGCATCCACCTCATCAGGAAACACCGATACAATGGACTCATTGAGTATTCTAGCCTTGCCCTGCGCCTCTAAGCATATAACACCTTCTTTGTCTTTAATATGCCCCACCCCGCCTCTTACTACCCGATTACTGTTTACATGCTGGTGGAGGATTTTTAGGTTCCCTTTTATGTTAACCGCCATTCTACTCTCATATTCTCTCTTTGCCAACCTGATTTTCATCTTCACATCCCCTCTCAACTTACTGTATTTGTATGGTTCTCCCTTGAAGAATTCACCTGGCATGCATCATACACCCTCTTTTATGTTTCAGCATCTTGTCTATCTCCCTCGTCATCCAAGGAGCCCTCGCTTTTGTACCCTTACCATTCCCTCTTGTTGGAATGTACCTAGCCTGTAGTTGGAAAATCTTCTCCTTAAAGATCACCCATTATTCTGTTACAGTTTTCCTGTCAGTCTTTGGTTCCATTTTACCCTGGCCAGATCCTTTCGCATCCCAATGAAGTTAGCCCTATTCCAGTTTAGATGTTCCACTCTAGATTGTTCCTTGCTCCTCTCCATTGCTAATCTAAATCTTATGATACGATGATCACTCGTACCCAAGTGTTCTCCGACAGACACTTGGCCGACCTGGCCCACCTCATTCCCTAGCACCAGATCCAGCAACGCCTCCATCCTACTTGGGCCTAGAACATATTGGTCAAGGAAGTTCTCCTGAGCACATTTCAGAAATTCCTCCCCCTCCTTTCCCTTTACCCCCTCACCAGAGACAGTACCCTATCCCCCCAGACGCGCGAGAGGCAATTAATGAGACCGTACAGGGATTGTTAGACGAAGACTTGATTCGACCTTATAGCTACCCATGTTCATCGCCCGCATGGCCTGTTCAAATGCCTGACGGGAGATCGCGATTCACTGAGGACTACCGGGAACTAAACAAATTTTCCCAGTGGGTGGCACCGGTGGTTGCAGCTTTCTCTGAAATGATGGCATGTTTGGATCCGGAATCGATATCTTTCACGGTTCCGGACATTGCTGACGGCTTGTGGTCCCCCACCTTCCATCCAGACAGTCAGTGTCGCACTGCCTTTACTGTGGCTGAAGTGCTGTATTGATGGATGGTTTTGCCACAAGAGTACTGTGATGCACCTGCGTTCTTTCACGCGGCGGTGAAATGCATTTCAGACCGTATTCGTTTCGGGATCAAATCATCCAATATGTTGGCGACATAAGAAATAGGAGCAGAAGTAGGCCATTTGGCCCTTCGAAACTGCTCCGCCGTTCAATAAGATCATGGCTGATCTTCTACCTCATTTCCACTTTCCTGCACTGTCCCCATATCCCTTGATTCCCTTAGTATTCAAACATCTATCGATCTCTCTCTTGAATATACTCAACGACTGAGCCTCCACAGCACTCTGGGTAGAGAATTCCAAAGATTCACCACCCTCTGAGTGAAGAAATTTCTCCTCATCTCAGTCCTAAATGGCCGTCCCCTTATTCTGAGTCTGTGACACCTGGTTCTAGACTCCAAAGCCGCGGGAAACATCCTCCCTGCATCTACCCTTTCAAGTCCTGTAATAATTTTGTATGTTTCAATGAGATTACCTCTCATTCTTCTACACTCTAGCGATTATAGGCCTAGTCTACTCAATCTCTCCTCATACGACAATCTCCCCATCCCAGGAACCATTCTGGTGAATCTTCGTTGCACTCCCTCTCTGGCAAGTATATCCTTCCTCAGGTAAGGAGACCAAAACTGTACACAATACACCAGGTGTGGACTCACCAGGGCTCTATTTAATTGCAGTAAGACGCCTTTACTCTTATACTCAAACCTTATTGTACTAAAGGCCAACATACCATTTGCTTTCCTAATTGCTTGCTATACCTGAATGTTGACTATCGGTGATTCTTGTACAAGGACACCCACGTCCCTCTTAACAGAAATATTTCTCAAACTCTCACCAGTTATAAAATCCTCTGCATTTTTTTTCTTTCCAAAGTGGATCACTTCACATTTCTCCACATTATATTCCATTTGCCATGTTTTTGCCCACTCACTTAGCCTGTCTATATCCCCTTGAAGCCTCCTTGCATCCTCCTCACAACTTACATTCCCACCCAACATTGTATCATCAGCAAATTTGGATATATTACATTTGGTCCCCTCATCGAAATAATTGATATAGATTGTGAATAGCTGAGTCCCAAACACTGATCCTTGCTGTACCCCATTAGTTAGAGCCTGCCAACCCGAAAATGACCAGTTTATTTGTACTCTCTGTTTTCTGTCCATTAACCAATACTCAATCCATGCTTGTATATATCTATTTTTTTATTCGTTTATGGGATCAGGGCGTCGCTGGCAATGCCAGCATTTATTACCCCTCCTAGTTGCCCTTGAGAAGGGGGTGGTGAGCCGCCTTCTTGAACCGCAGCAATCCGTGTGATGATGGTACTCCCACACTGCTGTTAGGTAGGGAGTTCCAGGATTTTGACCCAGCGACGATGAAGGATCGGTGATATACTTCTAAGTCAGGATGGTGTGTGACTTGGAGGGGAACTTGCAGGTACTGGCGTTCCCATGCGCCTGCTGCCCTTGTCCTTCTAGGTGGAAGAGGTCACGGGTTTGGGAGGTGCTGCCGAAGAAGCCTTGGCGAGTTGCCGCAGTGCATCTAGTAGATGGTACACACTGCAGCCACGGTACGCCGGTGGTGGAGGGAGTGAATGTTTAAGGTGGTGGATGGGGTGCCAATCAAGCGGGCTGCTTTGTCCTGGATGGTGTCGAGCTTCTTGAGCGTTGTTGGAGCTGAACTCGTCCAGTAAAGTGGAGAGTATTCCATCACACTCCTTACTTCTGCCTTGTAGATGGTGGAAAGGCTTTGGGGAGTCAGGAGGTGAGACACTCGCCGCAGAACACCTAGCCTCTGACCTGCTCTTGATCCCACAGTATTTATGTGGCTGGTCCAGTTAAGTTTCTGGTTAATGGTGACCCCCAGGATGTTGATATTGGGGGATTCGGCGATGGTAATGCCATTTCATATCAAGGGGAGGTGGTTAGACTCTTGCTTGTTGGAGATAGTCATTGTCTGGCACTTCTGTGGCGCGAATGTTACCTGCCACTTATCAGCCCAAGCCTGAACGTCGTCCAGGTCTTGTTGCATGCGGGCATGGACTGCGTCATTATCTGAGGAGTTGTGAATGGCGCTGAACACTGTGCAGTCATCAGCGAACATCCCCATTTCTGACCTTATGTTGGAGGGAAGGTAATTGATGAAGCAGCTGAAGATGGTTGGGCCTAGGACACTGCCCTGAGGAACTCCTGCAGCGATATCCTGGGGCTGTGATGATTGACCTTCAACCACCACAACCATCTTCCTTTGTGTTAGGTGGAGCGTTTTCCCCCTGATTCCCATTGACTTCAGTTTTACTAGGGCTCCTTGATGCCAGACTGGTTCAAATGCTGCCTTGATGTCCAGGGCAGTAACTCTCACCTCACCTCTGGAATTCAGCTTGTTTATCCATGTTTGGAGCAAGGCTGTAATGAGGTCGGGAGCCGAGTGGTCTTGGCAGAAGCCAAACTGGGCATCAGTGAGCAGGTTATTGGTGAGTAAGTGCCGCTTGATAGCACCGTCGATGATACCTTCCATCACTTTGCTGATGATTAAGAGTAGACTGATCGGGCGATAATTGGTCGGGTTGGTTTTGTCCTGCTTTTTGTGGACAGGACATACCTGGGCAGTTTTCCAGATTGTCGGAGAGATGCCAGTGTTGTAGCTATACTGGAACAGTCTGGTACATCCGGAGCGTCCCTTACCCTAACTGATACACCCGGACCGTCCCTTACACTGTCTGATCCACCCAGAGAGTGCCTTACCCTGCCTGATACATCCGGAGCGTCCCTTACACTGTCTGTTACATCCGGAGCGTCCCTTCACCTATCTGCTACATCCGGAGCGTCCCTTATCCTGTCTGATACATCCGGAGCGTCCCATACCCTGTTTGGTACATCCAGAGCGTGCCTTACCCTGTCTGGTACATCCGGAGCGTCATTACCCTATCTGGTACATCCGGAGCGTCCCTTACCCTGTCTTCCATCCGGAGCGTCCCTTAATCTCCTTGATGACTCCTGAGCCTCCATTATCCTGTTCAGATATCCAGTTTGCCCAAATTGCACATTTCACCCTCATTTGCAGCTGTGAAGCGCTTCCCGTCGCTCCCGCTCCTCAACTGTTTAGGGAAAAGAGCCAAATACCAGTTAAACAAAACCCAGTTCTTCAGTTAGCCTCCCCAGTACACTTCATTTCCCAAGGAATTTTCTTGTGTAATCGGGCTGCTTTGATTCCAAAGGCCGGCCCTGCTTTCGCACAGCTTGTCTGTCGAGCGGTCCCGCAGGTCAAAATCTATCGACTGGTTTCAAGTCATCAACTCAGATTTGGCGAATGGGACATGTGCCCCAGGAGCAGCGGTGGTAGCAGAGCACACTAAACGGTGTAGGTAGGTGAAAGTGAATGTTAGATTAAGGTAATACCGCAGGAAAGTTACAATGAAATTGAAGGAGGAAAGTAAAGGAGGGCTGTTGATTGTGGAAGGAACAAAATGCTGTGCCGTGACTTGGATGCGAACCGAGGTTGCTGCGGCCACAACGCAGAATACTAACCACTGTACGATCACGGCGCCACACATCAGCTGCTGTAGTGCTGCGTTGACCAAATCAAAGTCACTCACGGCACTGCTTAGACAAGATGCATTTTTGGTGAAGGCCAAAATCAGCACCGCCAGAAATGAGGACAGTGGTGGAATTCGACCCAGGCCCCGGAGTGACTGGATCCTTCATCTAGAATAGGAACTGGTGCAGCCGCAGTTACATATAAAAGGATTTAAGCCTTTTCACACGAGAAGACACTCACCCCTAGAGAGTCATAAAAAAAAGCCACGCTGGGAGTCGAACCCAAAATCTTCAGTTTACTAGACAGACGCATTGACCAGCTAAGCCACGGGGCCCAAACCCAACACAATTTCTCGCCTTCTACTCACTGATGTCTATCAGCTACCGGTTACTGCCTTCTGGATTCACAGGCCGTTTTTTATTGCTCCAGCTCTCTTGTCTATTCCGCCAAATGTTCCATTGATGTCTGTATCTCCCGCTTTGTTTATCTCAGTGTTAATCTGTGAGTTGATTCTGAATTATTACCCTGTGTTTATGTCTAACATGAAATAAATGAGGGTATCAGATAATTTTTCCTCTGACACTGCGGAACTAATGAGCCAACATTTAGAACAAGATATTGTTTATGGTGATGCAGCAAATACAATATTCCATCTTGAAAGATTCAGGTTCAATTCTGTGTAAAAACAAACTGTGACCCCAACGTGTTTCCAATAGGCCACCTTTTAATCTAACATCACAAACGCCACCTTTGCACGTCAAGGTGATTCATAACTAATAAACAGAGAGGTCAAGCAGTGAAGCGGTATTTGTAGAAAGGGTTGTGAGACTGTGGAATGCAAAGGCCCAGAGCAGCAGATTTAAAACAAGGTTTAAATACCGGCAGCGTGTGGGAGGAAGGGGAGAGGGGGGCAAGAGAGCCACAGGAAAGATCACCTTTGAAATCACTGGCCCCGAATCTGCTTTAAATCCCCCCACTGTATTGAAACACATTTAATGTCATATTCACGCATTGATGCATTTGAGCAATATATGAGATGTAACGCTGTCTCTGATCAAAAATATCTGCTTTATGCATGTAAAATTATCATTGCACAGATTAAACACTCAGTGCCGGGTCAGCGGCTCTTTGGTCTAGGGTGTGTTTCTCATTTTGGGAATGCACATCAATTAAAATTCAGGAGGTTCCGGGTTCAAATTCCGGACGCGCCCCAACATTTTAATAGAACCAGTTTCCTCGGCCTGGAGACATTCCACAAGTCTTCAAATAATCACTGCCAGAAAATCTGCCTGTGTTCAGTACATCGCAAGAAAACGGCAATTTGATTCTTTAAAGCAGGAATTCAGTCACTGATGTGCCGAAACTGTGAGGTGAATATGTAAATCCGTTTGTTTCCAGAAGCCTGCTCCACATTATCCACATTGTCAATCTGGGAGCACGGGCAGGACATGCAGTAAAGGGGACTTTATTAACGGTTGTTTCTACCGTTTGGAAACAGAAATACGGAAATAAAAGTGATTTTTGGATGACTCCTTTTGGATAATAATGCTAGATCGAGGTTGGTGAGAGGTTAAAGTTTCAGGACTGTTAATCCAGTTGGAAGATATGTGGCCTGAAAATGTTACAGTCCCCAAGTTAGACAATATTCTCTCTCCCTGATTGGTAAAATTCTCCCACTTTCTCAAACTTATATTTCACCCAGCTCTAATAGAAAGAAGATCGAATCGAGAGCTCCTTCATAGAACAGTACAGCACAGTACAGGCCCTTCGGCCCTCGATGTTGTGCCGAGCATTGTCCGAAACCAAGATCAAGCTATCCCACTCCCTATCATTCTGGTGTGCTCCATGTGCTTATCCAATAACCGCTTGAAAGTTCCTAAAGTGTCCGACTCCACTATCACAGCAGGCAGTCCATTCCACACCCCAACCACTCTCTGAGTAAAGAATCTACCTCGGACATCCCTTCTATATCTCCCCCCATGCACCTTAAAGTTATGCCCCCTTGTAACAGCTACCTCCACCCGAGGAAATAGTCTCTGAACATCCACTCTATCTATCCCCCTCATCATCTTATAAACCTCTATTAAGTCGCCTCTCAACCTCCTCCGCTCTAAGGAGAAAAGCCCTAACTCCCTCAATCTTTCCTCATAAGATCTCCCCCCCCCAAACCAGGCAGCATCCTGGTAAATCTCCTTTGCACTCTTTCCAATGCTTCCACGTCCTTCCTATAGTGAGGTGACCAGAACTGCACACAATATTCCAAATGTGGTCTCACCAAGGTCCTGTACAGTTGTAGCATAACCTCACGGTTCTTAAACTCAAACCCCTTGTTAATAAACGCTAACACACTATAGGCCTTCTTTACTGCTCTATCCACTTGAGTGGCAACCTTCAGAGATCTGTGGATATGAACCCCCAGATCCCTCTGTTCCTCCACGTTCCTCAGAACCCTGCCGTTGACCCTGTAATCCTTATTCAAATTTGCCCTACCAAAATGAATCACCTCGCACTTATCAGGGTTAAATTCCATCTGCCATTTTTCAGCCCAGCTCTGCATCCTATCAATGTCTCTTTGCAGCCTACAACAGCCCTCCACCTCATCCACTACTCCACCAATCTTGGTGTCATCAGCAAATTTACTGATCCACCCTTCAGTCCCCTCCTCCAAGTCATTGATAAAAATCACAAACAGCAGAGGACCCAGCACCGACCCCTGTGGCACACCGCTGGTAACTGGTCTCCAGTCCGAAAATTTTCCATCCACCACCACCCTCTGCCTTCTATGAGATAGCCAGTTACTTATCCAATCGGCCAAATTTCCCTCTATCCCACAACTCCTTACTTTCTTCATGAGCCGACCATGGGGAAACTTATCAAACGCCTTACTAAAATCCATGTATACGACATCAACTGCTCTACCTTCATCTACACACTTAGTTACCTCCTCAAAGAATTCAATCAAATTTGTTAGGCAAGACTTACCCTTCACGAATCCGTGTTGACTATCCCTGATTAAGTTGCCTCTTTCCAAATGGTCATAAATCCTATCCCTCAGGACCTTTTCCATTATCTTACCAACCACCGAAGTAAGACTAACCGGCCTATAATTACCAGGGTCATTCCTATTTCCTTTCTTGAAGAGAGGAACAACATTCGCCACTCTCCAGTCCTCTGGCACCATCCCCGTGGACAGTGAGGACCCAAAGATCAAAGCCAAAGGCTCTGCAATCTCCTCCCTTGCCTCCCAAAGAATCCTAGGATATATCCCATCTGGCCCAGGGGACTTATCGACCCTCAGGTTCTTCAAGATTGCTAAAACATCTTCCCTCAGAACATCTACCTCCCCCAGCCTTACCACCTTTATCACACTCTCATCCTCAAAAACATGGCCCCTCTCCTCGGTGAACACTGACGAAAAGTATTCATTCATCACCTCTCCTATCTCTTCTGACTCCATGCACAAGTTCCCACTACTGTCCTTGACCGGCCCTACCCTCACCCTGGTCATTCTTTTATTTCTCACATAAGAGTAAAAAGCCTTGGGGTTTTTCTTGATCCGACCCGCCAAGGACTTCTCATGCCCCCTCCTAGCTCTCCTAAGCTCTTTTTTTAGCTCATTCCTTGCTACCTTGTACACCTCAATCGACCCAAATGAACCTTGTTTTCTCATCCTTACATACGCTTCCTTTTTCCTCTTGACTAGACATTCAACCTCTTTTGTGAACCATGGTTCTCTCACTCGGCCATTTCCTCCCTGCCTGACAGGGACATACCTATCAAGGACACGCAGTAATTGCTCCATGAAAAAGCTCCACTTTTCGTTAGTGCCTTTCCCTGATAGTTTCTGTTCCCATCTTATGCTCCCTAATTCTTGCCTAATCGCATCATAATTACCCCTCCCCCAATTATAAACCCTGCCCTGCCGTATGGCCCTATTCCTCTCCATTGCAATAGTGAAAGTCACCGAATTGTGGTCGCTATCTCCAAAGTGCTCTCCCACATACAAATCAAACACTTGGCCCGGTTCATTACCCAGTACCAAATCCAATGTGGCCCCACCTCTTGTCGGCCTATCCACATATTGTGTCAGGAAACCCTCCTGCACACACTGTGCAAAAACTATCCCATCCGAACTGTTTGACCTATAAAGGTTCCAATCAATTTTTGGAAAGTTGAAGTCACCCATGACAACTACTCTGTGACCTCCACACCTATTCATAATCTGCTTTGCAATTTCTTCCTCCACATCTCTATTACTATTTGGGGGCCTGTAGAAAACTCCTAACAACGTGACCGCTCCTTTCCTATTTCTAACTTCAGCCCATATTACCTCAGACGGCAGATCCCCCTCGAACTGCCTTTCTGCTACTGTTAAACTATCCTTGATTAACAATGCTACTCCTTCACCTTTCTTACCACCTTCCCTACTCTTACTGAAACATCTATACCCCGGAACTTCCAACAACCATTCCTGTCCCTGTTCTAACCATGTCTCCGTAATGGCCACCACATCGTAGTCCCAAGTACCAATCCACGCTCCAAGTTCTCCTACCTTATTCCGGATGCTCCTTGCATTGAAGTAGACACACTTCAAGCCATCTTCCTGTCTGCCGGTACAATCCTGCGACCTTGATACCCTCCTCAGTACCTCCCTACACTCACCACTGGCTCCTGGACTACAGCCCTTTTTCCCATCCCCCTGACAAATTAGTTTAAACCCCCCCTTCCTCCTTCCTCCCTTCCTTCCCTCCTTCCTTCATTCCCTTCCTCCTTGTTCGCGGTTTCCTGCCTCATTGGACAATGAGCCTGACTTTGATGTTAACTCTGTGATCGACATCTTATCAGTTCCGTTCCTAACCTCGTCTTTTTGCAGATTTAATAAAATCTATTTGATGGAAACTCTCCAACATATAATAAAACCGCCCATTTATTGCCTGTGACTTAAAACAGGCGTTTTAATGTTGAGGGAAATATTTAGAGGAATAGAACAACTCCTGCAGCAATAGAAATAGAGTCAGTGCCCAGCTCTGTTGTTCGGGGCAATCCTCGCCTCCTCGTGTTTCATTTTCACATCGATGGGAAAAGCTGAGAGCGAACTCCAATCTACACGGTCTTTACACTGGTTAACAGACAGAAAACAAAGAGTAGAGATAAACGGGTCTTTTTCAGGATGGCAGGCTGTGACTAGTGGGGTACCGCAAGGATCGGTGCTTGGGCCCCAGCTATTCACAATCTATATCAATGATTTGGATGAGGGGACTAAATGAAACATTTCCAAAATTGCTGATGATACAAAGCTAGTTGGCAGTGGCAGTTGTGAAGAGGATGTGAAGAGGCTTCAGCGGGATCTCGAACGGCTCGGTGAGTGGGCGGGAACATGGCAGATGGAATATAATGTGGATAAATGTGAAGTTATCCACTTTGGTAGAAAAAACAGAAAGGCAGAGTATTTCCTAAATGGTGAAAAATTGGGGAATGCAGATGCTCAAAGGGACCTGGGTGTCCTTGTATATGAGTCACTGAAAATGAATATGCAGGTGCAGCCAGACATTCGGAAGGCAAATGGTATGCTGCCCTTCATTACAAGAGGATTTGAGTACAGGAGTAAAGAAGTCTTAATCCAATTATATAGGGCCATGGTGAGACCACACCTGGAGTACTGTGTACAATTTTAGTCTCCTTACCTAAGGAAGGATATACTTGCCATAGAGGGAGTGCAACGAAGGTTCACGAGATTGATTCCTGGGATGGCGGGACTGTCGTATGAGAAGTGATTGAGTAAACTAGGCTTGTATTCTCTTGAATTCAGAAGAATGAGAGGGGATCTCATTGAAGCATACATAATTATTACAGGGCTTGATAGGGTGGATGCTGGGAGAATGTTTCCCTTGGCTGGGGAGTCTAGAACCAGGGGCCACAGTCTCAGGATAAAGGGTAGCCCATTCAGGACTGAGATGAGTTGAAATTTCTTCACACAGAGGGTGGTGCATCTTTAGAATTCTCTACCCCAGAGGGCTGTGGAGACTCAGTAATTGGGTATATTCAAAACAGAAGTCGATAGATTTCTGACTAGTAAGGGCATCAATGGATATGGCGATAGGGCCGGTGAATGGAGTTGAGGCAGAAGATCAGCCATGATCTCATTGAATGGCGGAGCAGGCTCGAAGAGCCGAATGGCCTACTCCTGCTCTTATTTCTTATGTTCTTATGTTCTTACACCGCTTGAAAGATTAACGGAAAAAGCAAATGATTTGGGAGCTGGAAAAAAGGGTTAACTTTATACTTTGGAAATGAATTTAATTTCAAACTTTTATCGATCTTAGACCAGCGCTGTTTTCTGATTCGTACCAAGTCTGTACATTTTATTTATGTTAAACTTTATTCCTGCTCCCGCTCTTCAAAAAGAACACGGGGTCCCGCGCCACGGGCATTCAAAGACATTTCAATTATGGCCAACCTCCTGTAATCGCTGCTTTCACCCACTAGCGCTCTTTCCATTTATCCTTTGTTTGTTTCAATCACACACTTCAACAGAACTGTTAAGATTAAGACGGAACACTTCCGATCTAACTGCAACGTAACTGCGGGCCAATAGTTCACATTTAAACCCTAATTGGCAGCTAGGTGGCGCTGAACGTCGCTCAAGCAACGCAACAGTTTTGGGAAATGCGCCAACCAGCACCAAAACAAAACCCAGTTATTCAGTTAACAAGATATCACAAGATTCTCCAAGGAAATTTCGTGAAATATCGGGCCGTTGTCCTTCTAAAGTCCAATCCTGCTTTCGCAGCGCTTATCTGTGGAGCGGTCACACAGATCTAAATGTATCGACTGGTTTCAAGGCACTCATGTTCATTGGTGCGAATGGGACATGTGCCACCAGGAACCGCGGTGGTAGCAGAGAGAACTTAACCACGTAAGCACATGAAAGTGAATGTTAGATTAAAGTAATAACGCAGGCAAGTTTCAATGAAATGGAAGGAGGCAAGTAAAGAATGGCTACTGATTGTGGAAGAAGAAAAAGCTGAGAGAAGAGGCGGGTTCCAATTATGGAGCATCAGGCTCAGGCATGTGAGAGCGCGGGGTTTTAAAGGAGTAAATATGTTTTCACCGCCAAGAAAACATCATTTTTCATGTCGTAACGACTGATTTTTCAGTCTGTTCCATTAACAGGTGCCGCAGAGGACAGAAGATACAAAGCGAGCTGTGACGTGAGTTAAGTTCGAAACGAGGTTACTGCGGCCACAATGCAGGGTACGAACCATGATACGATCACAGCGCCACACGTCAGCTTCGCGTATGTTTTCTGACTACAGCATAGTTGCGCACGGCACGGAAATTTTTGCTGTTAAATATGAATAAAATGCGACGTATGTTTGCAGCTGTTGATGTTTCCGTCCTGTTACTGTCACAAGAACGTAGAAACAGCCGGAGGCCTATTCAGGCCCTCGAGCCTGCTCCGCTATTCAATTAGATCATGGCTGATCTGTATCTGAACAACATCTACCTGCGATGATTCCATAAACCTTCACATCCTCGCCGAACACAAATCTATCGATCTCATTTTGAAATTGTCAATTGACCCCCAGCCTGAACAGCTGTTTCGGGAAGAGATTTCAGATTCCCACTGCCCTCTGTGTGAAGAAGCGCTTCCTTACATCATCCCTGAACGGGATAGCTCTAATTTTCCGGTTATGCCCCATTTTGCTGGACCCTCCCACTAGAGGAGATAGATTTTCTCTCTCTTACACCTATTTGTTTGCAGCTCTGACAGAAGTTCACACTCCAGAACATTAGCTATCCCTCTGATCCTGTCCCGCTAATTTGCATTTTGAGCTCATGCCTCTTTCCCTGATGATTCATTGCGCCCTGTCGCTGCAATTGGATTTGTTGCAGATTACTGGCAGTAGGCGGCAGAAGCAAGCGGGATATGGGCGCGAACTGGTTAATGCTGCTTCTCATGGCTGTCTCACACCCCGCGGGAGCTGGCGTGGGTTTGAAAGCCTTCATGTGTCACGCAGTTAAAATTGATGACGTAGTGTCTCAAAGTACCACCCTATAATGGAAGAGCCTGTATATGGGGGCATTTGAGACGCAACAGGATTTCGGGAACCCGTCTGACTCCAGATCATAACAACACCTGTTCGAATCACGCCCGGATCGCGGCTACTTTTATACCAGATGTGCATCTGAATAAATCTAATCCGCTCACAATAAACACTGTGAACTTTCAATGTTTAGCGGACGAGTTTCTCCGAGCGATGTATCTGATCCTCTCATTAATTCGTTTGTACAAACTTCAGGAAAAGCCAGAGGTGGAAATGATTTACAGGGAAATCATCTAAACATATCTTCAAGTCTCTCGGTCACCCACAAAGAAGCTCAAACTCAGGAATTCAGAAGCATCAGATATAGTCGGCTCTGTGGCGCAATGGATAGCGCATGGGCAACAGATCGTTCAAACGATTGTAGGTTCGAGTCCCGCCAGAGTCGCTGTTCAGACAGGTTTCGGTGATGAGCATTTGAAGCAAGACCGCAACTCATTCATTGATGTCTTTCAAGGACATGGAATCGCCAATAAGGTCACTTGAATTGTGAACAATTAGCATGCCAGCTTCAATCTGGACACATTCTGCAACTGTAAAAAGACATCATTTGAACATGGGGATCTCTCCCATATCAGTCAATAAAACCCCCAAGCGAGAATCAAACCCAGAGACCAACGAACCGCTGGCAACGAAGCCGTGACATTTCGTTCCAACCGCATCCTTTGAGACTGCATTTGTCCACCAATCCCACTTTCCTACTAAATGTTCAGCAGTATCAAATGGTGCACGAAATATTTCAAGTGAACAACGTCATCCTCACTTCACCAGATTCGGTTTGAAAATTTGACATTACTTCCCCTGCCGTCTCAGTCATTATTTCTTTCTTTACCCTTTTCTGTTGGTGCGCAGGTTAGATCAGCCTTGCGCCGTTGAAGGAAGCCTGAGACGTCCATCAGAGGAAAACACAGAGAGACAAGAGACGGAGACATTGAGAGATGGCGTCTAGCGGTATGATTCTCGCACAGAAAAATCCACTGATTTAAATGCGAGAGGCGAGGACCCAAATCCCGGATGAGCCGCCGCTCTTTTGTCAAAAATCCCCAATTCCCTCAGTTTGGCGACATTGCAGAAGATTTAAAATAATAACTGTCAAAAATTCTGCGCCGAGCTTGTGTCCAGTACACCGCAAGAAACCCGCGATTTTTTTATTTAAAGCGGGAATTCAGTCCCAGATGTGCGGAAACTGTACGATAAATATATAAATCCCCTTGTTTACAGAAGCCTGCTCCACATTTTCCACATTGTCAATCTGGGAGCGCGAGTAGGAGATGTCTACAAGTCTGCCGCTCACCCACAAAGCAGCACAAACTCACGAATTCAGAAACAACTCATAGATGGAGAATGAAAGATACACACAACCAGACAAACCTGCAATACCTGTAGCCCAGGGAAAATGCTTTGGCACAAAAGCTAAATACTACGAGGGCAACACAGTGGCATAGTGGTTAGCACTAGTGCCTCCCAGCGCCAGGGACCCGGGTTCGAATCTGATCTCGGGTGACTGTCTGTGTGGAGTTTGCACATTCTCCCCGTGTCTGCGTGGGTTTCCTCCGGGTGCTCCGGTTTCCTCCCACAGTCCAAAAATGTGCGGGTTAGGTTGATTTGGCTATGATAAAATTGACCCTTAGTGTTAGGGGGGTATTAAATATGTGGGGTTATGGGGATAGGATGGGATATGTTAGGGGGAATTAAATACGTGGGGTTACGGGGGTAGGGTGGGATATGTGTACTGTGGGGATTAAAGCAAGGACAGGGTACTGGATTTGGATGATCAGCCATGATCGTATTGAATGGTGGAGCAGGCTCGACGGGCCGAATGGCCTACTCCTGCTCCTAGATTCTATGTTTACGGATGCTGGAAATCTGAAATAAAAACAGAAAATGCTGGAAATACTTAGCAGGTCAGGCAGCATCTGTGGAGAGGGAAACGAAGATAACGTTTCAGATCGATGACATTTCATCGACCTGAAACATTACATAGAAACATTGAAGATAGGAGCAGGAGTAGGCCATTCGGCCCCTCGATCCTGCTCCGCCATTCGATGAGATCATGGCTGATAATCCAAACTCAGTACCCTGTACCTGCCTTCTCCCCATATCCCTTGATACCTTTAGCTTTAAGAAATATATCTAACTCATTCTTGAATACATTTTATGACTTGGCCTCAACTACCTTCTGTGGTAGAGAATTCCACAGGTTCACCACTCTCTGGGTGAAGAAATTCTTCCTCATTTCTGTCCTAAATGGCTTACCCTTTATCCTTAGATTATGACCACTGGTTCTGGACTCCCCGACTATCGGGAACATTCTTCCTGCATCTAGTTTGTCCAGACCTGTCAGAATTTTATATGTTTCGATGAGATCCCCTCTCATTCTTCTGTACTCCAGTGAGTATAAGCCCAATCGACACAATCTCTCCTCATATGTCATTCCTGCCATCCCAGGTATCAGCCTTGTGAATCTTCGCTGAACTCCTTCCATGGCAAGAACATCCTTCCTCAGATAAGTCGACCAAAACTGCACACAGTACTCAAGGTGTTGTGTCACCAAGGCCCTGTACAACTGAAGCAGGACATCCCTGTTCCTATACTCAAACCCTTTCGCTATGAAGGCCAACATACCATTCGCCTTCTTCACCGCCTGCTGCACCTGCATGCTTCCCTTCAGCGACTGGTACACAAGGACACCCAGGTCTCGTTGCACTTCCCCTTCTCCCAATCTATTGCCATTCAGATAATAGTCTGCCCTTCTGTTTCTGACACCAAAGTGGATAACCTCGCATTTATCCACGTTATATTGCATCTGCCACGCTTCTGCCCACTCACCCAACCTGTCCAAATCATCCTGGAGTTTCTCGGTATCCTCCTCGCAGCACACACTCCCACCCAGCTTTGTGTCATCTGCAAACTTGGAGATATTATATTTAGTTCCCTTATCTAGATCATTAATGTATATTGTGAATAGCTGGGGTCCAAGGACCGATCCCTGCGGTACCCCACTAGTCACTGCTTGCCACTCGGAAAAAGACCCATTAATTCCTACTCACTGCTTTCTATCCGCCAACCAGTTCTCTATCCTAGACAATACCTTGCCCCCAATCCCATGTGCCTTAACTTTACACGCTAATCTCTTATGCGGGACCTTATCGAAAGCCTTTTGAAAGTCCAAATACACCACATCTACTGGTTCTCCCTTATCTATTTTCCCAGTTACATCCTCAAAAAATTCCAGTAGATTAGTCAAGCACGATTTACCTTTTACCTCTCTCAAAATTCCGTGGCTCAGTTGGCTAAAGTGACTGCTCAGTAAACAAGAGTTTCTGGCTTGGACTCCTTGCTTTGTTTTATAATTTGTGAAATTAAGCAACAAAATAACAATGTAACTGAAAAATTACACTAACCAGAGCGTGGAAATAGCAGTTTTAATAAAATTACCTTCAATTTTTTCAATGATTGGTGCAAAACCTTAGATCTGAGCAGAGCTGATCGACTTGAAACGTCAGCGCTGTGTTTCCCTTTCCACAGATGGTCCCGGACCTGCGCAGTGTTTACAGTTATTTTCTGAATAATTTCATTTCCAGACTCTGCAGTATTTCCCTTTCTCTTTTATTCTTTCATTAACCGAATCAAGAATGTGATAGGAGAACTGAATTACTCAATACAGTGAGCATTGGTGTTTCAGAGGTAGAATTCTCGCCTGCCACGCAGGCGACCCGGGTTCGATTCCCGGCCTATGCAAAGTTTGAAGTGTTTCGGTCAACCTTTTAAATTAAAGAAGTTTCATGAAACGCACTACAAAAAATACAATTTTAAAAATATGTATCTAACTTTCCGTCATTCTACTGTTAAGGAACGTAAATCCACCCTCTCACATCCGTGGGACTAACCTCAGCCTAACAGCTCCGAGCTTCCTTAAGAATTTCTTCACTCAGAGGGTTATGTATGTTTGGAATTCTCTGCCCCAGAGGGCTATGAATGCTGAGTCTTTGAGTGTATTCAAGGCTGAGATAGATAGACTTTTGGACTCTAGGGGAATCAAGGGATATGGAGATCGCGCGGGAAAGTGGAGTTGAGATCGATGATCAGCCATGATTTTATTGAATGGAGGAGCAGGCTCGAGGTGCCGAGTGGCCTACACCTGCTCTTATTTATTATGTTCTTCCGTTCTTCAAGAAGCAAGGAGACGCTGAGCCCCGAGCGAGAAAGGAGAAAGATTGGGAGGAAGGATTGTTTCAGGCGGTTAGAGCCTGAAGCTGCGGTATTATTTTAGGGTTTGAGGTGGGTTTGAAGGGTGGTTGAGAGTGTAAGGCAGTTCCAAAGGGCAGCAGAAGAATGACTGAGAGAAGCCGGCGAGAAGGAAGCGCAGGGAATGGGGCAGAAATCCGGGATCTCCCGAATTTTATCAGTAAAAAGCCCAAAGCGAGAATCAGACCCCGAGATCCAGGAGCCGCTGGAAACTGCCCCTCGCAGATAATAGTGCTGAAACAAAGATAGTCACAGTTTATGAAGATTTAAGGATAAGTACAGAATAACAGAACAGCCGGTCCGCTAATGGATAAGACTTTGATTGAAGGTATTCTGAGGTTCGATTCTTGTGGCAGTGATTCTACACACTGGGAATAAAATGTCCAACAGAGAGAAGAATAGACAGTTTATTTAACGTGAAATGCCAAACCTCGTTAAGTCCCATTACTCGCAGTGAGGCTTTTCATTGCAAACAATGCTTTTTTATTATTATTTATATTTGCATTGCTGTTTGAGCGCCCTTGCAAACTACCGCCCCATCTCCAACCTCCCTTTCCTACATCTTTACCGGAACCCCATGTTTAAGTCCCTCCAATCACGTTTCTGCCCCGATCACTGTACCGAGATGGCTCTTATCGAAGTCACAAATGACATCCTATGCGACTGACAAAAGGTAAACTATCCCTCTTCACCCTTCTCGAACTGTCTGCAGCATTTGACAGGGTGCCCCCACCATCCTCCTCCAGCGCCTCTACACTGTCGTATGGGACGGCGCTGGGTGGGACTGCTCTCACCTGGTTCTGTTCTTATTTATCCAGTCGTAGCCAGAGAATCATCTGCAATGGATTCTCTTCCGGTCCCGCACCGTTACCTCTGGTGATTCCAAGGATCTATGCTTGGCCCCCTCCTATTTCTCCTCTACATGCTGCCATTCGGCTACATTATCCGAAAACACAGCATCAGTTTCACCGTGTACCCGGATAACCAGCTCAAACTCACCACCGTCTCGCTCGACCCCTCCGGTGCCTCTGATCTGTTACATTGCTTGTCCGACATCCAGCACTGGATGACCTGAAATTTCTTCCAACTATATACTGGGAAGAACAAAGCCATTGTCTCCTGTCCCCGCCACAAACTCCGTTCCCCAGCCACCGACTCCATCCTTCTCCCTGGGAACTGTCTGAGGCTGAAGCAGACCGTTCACAATTTTGGTGCCATATTTGATCCCGAGAAGTACTTCCGACCACATGGTTGCTCCATCACCAAGACCGCCTTTTTCCAACTCCGTAACTTCGCCCGACTCCGTTCCTGCCTCAGTTCATCTCCTACTGAAACAGTCATCCATGCCTTTGTTACCTCTAGACTTGACTATTCCAATGCACGCCTGGCCGGCCTCCTACGTTCTATCCTCCGTTAAACTGAGATCATCCTGGCTGCCCGTGTCCTAACTCGCACCAAGTCCCGTTCACCCATCACCCCTCTGCTTGTTCACCTAGATTGGCAGGGCAACAGTGTTTGAATAACTGGGAGAATCGGACAATATTGGGACGTGGGAGGCTATTGAAACCCGGACCGAACGAGGTCTTTTTCATTTTGAGTCTAACTTTTGACAAACCAGATTCGCTATATGGCAGCTTATGATCAATGATGATGATGGAGCCTGACATTGCTGCGTTCTCGGGCGATAATAATGCTGCAATAACGGCGTGTGTCGTTATAAGTAAATAAATGTTGCAGCAAGCGCGAGGCGAGATGTGTTCTGCTGCGCCAGAAACTGATGGTTTATTACTACAAATGGGTATATACTGAGCTCGTCCGGGATTTGAACCTGGGACCTCTCACATATCAGTCAGGAAAACCCCTTAGTGAGAATCACACCACCAGAACAACGAGCCGCTGGCAACACTGCCGTTCAGCCAGTGTAGAATTTATCTGCCACCCACACCCAATCAGCCAGCCTTTCAGACAGCTTCTGACCATCCAATCTCGCTTTCTATTTCAGGATGTTCCACTCCGATCGATCTAGGCGAGCGGGCCGAGTCCAGGAAATCACTCTGGCCCTGATAATTCCTCACAGTACCTACCCTTTTGTACGAGGTGATCTCTGCCCCAGCCACAAACAGGTCCAGCTGTCGCTTGAAGAAATTCGGCGAATCGGCGTCCACTGCCCGAGCCTGCAGATTGTTTCAGAGCCCCACTATTCTCTGGGGAAAGAACCACCTCCTGCCATGTGACCTAGATCTGGGCTTATGCAACGTAACATCGTCACCCCAGGTCCTCCCTCAACTATTTAATTGGAACAAATTATCAACTGGTACACAACCTACTCCCTTCATCATCTTATAACATCGAGCAGATCAACCCTCAGTCTAAGCTTCTCTAACGTGTAGACTCGCAACTCGTTTAACCTATCTTGATAACTAAGATGCTTTATACTGGGAATTAGTCTAGTGGTTAACCTCTGCACCCTTTCCAATACAGGTTGGCCTTTATTTCAAGGGGGCTGAAATACAAAAGGGGATGAAGATATTCTCCAGTTTGTAAAGTTCTAATTAGACCACATCTGGAGTATTGTGTTCTGTTCTGGGCACCGCACGCAGGAAGGATATATTAGCCTTGGAGTAGTGCAGCGTAGATTTACCAGATTAATACCGAGGTTTACATCGTTAAATTATGAGGATTGATTGAATAAACTTGGCTTCTGTTCCCTTGAGTTTAAAAGATTGATGAATGATCTGATTGTGGTGTTTAAAATCTTAAATGAATTATTAGGGTAGATAGAGAAAAACTATTTCCTCTGTTTGGGGAATCAAGGAAAAGAGGATATAACCTTAAAATTAAAGCCGGGCCATTTAAAAATCAAATCCGAAAGCAGCAAAGGTCTGTAGCAATCCAGAACTCTCTCTCTGGAAAGGCTGTGGATGCCGGGGGTCAATTGTTGCTTCCAAGACTGAGATCGACACGGTGTTGTTAGGTAAGGGAATCAAGTTATACGGAGCAGAGGCAGAACAATGGAGGCGAACTGCAGATCAGTCATGATCTAATTGAATGTCGGGGCAGGTTCGAATGTCTGAATGAACGACTCCTGTTCATATGTTCCTGTATTCTGTTGTCTTCCTTCTCATCCTATTTTACCCTACCTTAGCTGTCAGCAGACTGGATCAAGAAATCTTCCAGTTATTCCTTCTATTCTGAGAGCTCAGCTCTCTACGAAGCAACTCCACCCTTCCTTCTCCTTTTCCAGTCTGACACAGCTAGAAGCAGTGGAGGTCGAAGTTGCACCAGGCGCAACCATACACACCAGTACTCTGCAGCAGCCAGCAGAGGGAGCAGCTGATGCAATACTGGCCGCGAACCATAGGAGGGAGCTGCTCTTCATGGTGATGCAATACTGCAGAGCTGCCAGATGAGGGAGCAGCAGTACCAGACGCACACCGATTCTGTAGAACACACATACACGGGGGGTGGGATTTTACCCCTGCCCGCTAGAAGTTAACATCGACACTTTGTACATGTCAGCCTTTAACGGCGGCGTCTGTGACATAGTTTTACAGAGATATACAGGTTAGTAACTTGTGTGGAATACTAGTTCTAGTTACATTTTGGGAGAAAGAACAAGGCGGAACAGGCTCAGAAGTAAATGTGATCTCAGGAAAGTGATCAACACTTAGAATGGGCCCCAGGCTGAGCAATGGTGGTGAAAGTCCAGGAATGATTCAGGAAACAACTGGATTAAGCAATGGGGTGAAGACTGCTTTTGTTCAGGAGGACTGAATTGAACGGGCTGAATGGCCTTCCTCACAGGTGATGATCTTGGGATCAGTGCGGATAGGTGTGAAAAATGAGTCCTCCGAAGTCTTCGTCATTATTTACCTTAATGACTGTCTGCAAACTGAATAAGACTGGGACGTCAATCATCCTGCCCAATATTTATTCCTCAATCTAAATAACAAAAAAAAATCGGTCATCATCACATTGCTGGATGTGGGAGATTGCTGCGCGCAAATTGGCTGCCGCATTTCCTATATTACAACAGTGACGACACTTCAAAAGTACTTCATTGGCTATAAAGCAATTTGGGACGTCCGGTGGTCGTGAAAGGCGCTATATAAATGCAAGTCTTTCATTCATCAATTTCAGTGAGATGGAAGTCCAGAGTGAGTTGAAGATCGAATTCAAATTCCAGCAAAATTTGTTCACAGGAAGTGTAGATCGTTGAGGTGCCTTTAATCCGGAATATTTGCACTGACCCTCTTCCCAAAGTGGTTGAGATTCACGGGGTTTGACTTGGGAACTCCTGTTCCATCTTTCCAAATTTTTCAACGGCAGTTCAAGATCAAAAGAAGGGCAAAATTAGGGCTGGTCCGGGATCTCTCGCATATTTCAGCCAATAAACCCAAAGCGAGAATCATACCCCTAGAACAACGAGCCCGCTAGTGGAAGTAGTCACACTCAAGAGGTAGCGATAATCATACCATGTGTTGGCCGTTCTTGATCACCAGCGCAGTTGAGACCGAGAAAGCTCTGACTCTGCCTTCTCTATACACTAATGATCTGGATAAGGGAACTAAATGTAATATCTCCAAGTTTGCAGATGACACAAAGCAGGGTGGGCGAGTGTGCTCCGAGGAGGAAACTTAGAAACTCCAGGATAATTTGGACAGGTTGGGTGATTGGGCAGAAGCGTGGCAGATGCAATATAACGTGGATAAATGCGAGGTTATCCACTTTGGTGTCAAAAACAGAAAGGCAGACTATTATCTGAATGGCAATAGATTGGGAGAAGGGGAAGTGTAACGAGACCTGGGTGTCCTTGTGCATCAGTCGCTGAAGGTAAGCATGCAGGTGCAGCAGGCGGTGAAGAAGGCAAATGGTATGTTGGCCTTCATAGCGAAAGGGTTTGAGTATAGGAACAGGGATGTCCTGCTGCAGTTGTACAGGGCGTTGGTGAGACAACACCTTGAGTACTGTGTGCAGTTTTCGTCGCCTTATCTGAGGAAGGATGTTCTTGCCATGGAAGGAGTTCAGCGAAGATTCACAAGGCTGATACCTGGGATGGCAGGAATGACATATGAGGAGAGATTGTGTCGATTGGGCTTATACTCACTGGAGTATAGAAGAATGAGAGGGGATCTCATCGAAACATATAAAATTCTAACAGGTCTGGACAAACTAGATGCAGGAAGAATGTTCCCGATAGTCGGAGAGTCCAGAACCAGGGGTCATAATCTAAGGATAAGGGGTAAGCCATTTAGGACAGAAATTAGGAAGAATTTCTTCACCCAGAGAGTGGTGAACCTGTGGAATTCTCTACCACAGAAGGTAGTTGAGGCCAAGTCATTAAATATGTTCAAGAATGAGTTAGATATATTTCTTAAAGCTAAAGGTATCAAGGGATATGGGGAGAAGGCAGGTAAAGGGTACTTAGTTTGGATGATCAGCCATGATCTCATCGAATGGCGGAGCAGGCTCGAGGGGCCGAATGGCCTACTCCTATCTGTCTTCTAAAACGCTGGTTTCGTGATATTCAATTTGCTGCAAATTCAACAAATTGAAAAGAGCCGCAGTGATCATGACAATAAACTAAAACCTCCGATATTAAGAGGAATATAACATGTTGAGAACAGTTACGAATATTCTGCAGGATAATGAAAATAAACAGCAGGAACATTGTGTTCTGCTTCCACATGACACAGATCAGCCTCAGCCACTGCTCCCTGCCCGGCGGCTGCTGAAACCTTGGCTCCAGATTATAAACTGATTCTAGGTTAGATATATATATTCAGGTTATAGCCTGAACACTGCGGTTGGGTTCAACTTTCAAAAGCAGTTGTTTAGACCAGAGATCTCATATATGGCTCAAATGCATCATTGTATGACTATGACATTAAATGTGTTTAAATATAGTAGGGGATTTAAAGCAGATTCGGGGCCACTGGTTTCCAAGGTGATATTTCCTGTGGCTCTCCTGCCTCACTCTCCCCTTCCTCCCACAAGCTGCCGGTTTTTAAACCTTGTTTTAAATCTGCTGCTCTGGGCCAGTGCATTCCACAGTCTCACAACCCTTTCTACAAATACCGTTTCACTGCTTGACTTCTCTGTTTATTAGTTATGAATCACCTTGAGGTGCAATGGTGGCGATTGTGACGTCAGATTAAAAGGCGGCCTATTGGAAACACGTTGGGGTCACAGTTTCTTTTTACACGGAATTGAATCTAAATCATTCAATGTTGAATATTGTATTTGCTGCATCACAATAAACAATATCTTGTTGTAAATGTTGGCTCATTGGTTCCCCAGTGTCAGAGGAAGAATTGTCTGATCCCCTCATTTATTTCATGTAAGACACAAGCTCAGGTAATCATTCAACACACAGATTCACACTGAGATAAACACAGAGTGAGATAAAGGCCAGCATCTGGACACATGGCGGAATAGACAAGAGAGATGGATAAATAAAAAATGGCCTCAGGCAGTGACAGGGAACTGCTTGATATCAGTGAGTGGAGGCAGGATCATTGTAGGCGTGACTTGGTTCCGTGGTTTAGCTGGTCAAAGCAAATCCTGGGGTCGATTCCCAACAAAGCGCTTGTTTTGACTTTATTACCCTCCAGGGGTGAGTTTCTTCTCGTGTGAAAGGGCTACAACCTTTTAAATGTAACTGCGGCTGCTCTACTTCCCATTCTGGATTAAGGCTCCAGTCGCTGCGGGGCGTTGGGCGAATTCCACCGCTGTCATAATTTCTGGCGGTGCTGATTTTGGCCTCTTCACCAAAATCCGTTTTTTCGAAGCAATGCCGTATGTGACTTTGCTGTGGTTAGAGCAGAGCTGCAGCAGCTGGTGTGTAGCACCGTGATCGTCTAGTGATTAGTACTCTGTGTTGTGCCTGCAGCAACCTCGGTCCGATTCCGAGTCACGGCACAGCTCGCTTTGTAGCTTCTGTTCTCTGAAGTACCTGCTGATAAAATGCAGCGATAAATCAATCTTTACTACATGACACAAATTTTATTTTGTTTGTGCTGGAAACCTATTTGCTCCTTTAAAACCCCGCGCTCCCACATGCCTGAGCTTGATGCCCCATAATTCAAACCCGCCTCTTCTCCCAGCTTTTTCTTACTTCCACAATCCGTAGCCCTCCTTTTCTTTCCTCCTTCCATTCCATTATCACTTTTCTGCGGCATTACCTTAATCTAACAATAATTTTCACCTAATTACACCGTTAAGTTTGATCCGCTCCCACCGCTGTTCCTGGGGGCACATGTCCCATTCGCTCCAATCTGAATTGGTGCTTTGAAACCAGTCGATACATTTAGACCTGCGGGACCGTTCGACAGACAAACGCTGCGAAAGCAGTACCGGCCTTCGGAAGCAAAATAGCCGGATTGCACACGACATTTCCTCGGCCTAATGAATACGGCGTCTGACTTCGCTGCTAATCGTAATCAGAATTGTTTTCAGTTCCAGATAATTTTGCGTCTCTTTAAAACGGGTGTGCTCACAGTCCTGGATCATTCTGTGTGTTAGTCCTTTTTAAAGGAGTAGCGATTTCAGCTGTGATAACCGAATTGTTAAGGTGTTGTGCTCGAAGTTGACAGTGGAGATAAATTTCCACTTGGCGCCCAAGAATAAAACGAGCATCGTAATCGGCCATTAATCACCTGAAGTAAGGGAAGGCCTTTTGCTTACAGAAGCATTTGTACATTTTCATCATTGTAGATCTGAGTGCACGGGCAGGACAAGTGAAGGGGACTATCTTGCAGAGTGTTTCTCTTTGGGAGCAAAAAGCAAGAAATGGAATGGCTCAGAACGTCGCCGACGTGAGATGAGGTGATCGCGTGGTTAAGGGGATGAGCTGCTAATCCATTGCGCTCTGCACGCGTGGGGTCGAATCCCATCTTCGTCGTTATTGTGTTAAACGTTTGGTTTCTCTGGTTCTTTTTGCATTCATCTTAAACTTCATGTCCAATTCACCTTTTGCTTCCAAGCCTGCTTCATTTAGCTCATGTCATGTCTCAAATTATTAATATATATTTTAAACGGAAAACATTTGTGGAACTATGGCGAGTGGGACTAATTTGATAGCGCTCTCAGAGAGCCAGCACAGGCACGATGGCACGAATAGCTTGCTTCAGTACCGGCAGAATCTGAGATTTCAATACCCAAGGAATTGCGCTCTGGTATTTCGCCGGCTCGTTGGTCTAGGGTTATGATTCTCACTGGTGGGATTTTCACAGCTGAAGATGTGAGAGGTCTCGGGCTCAAATCCCGAATGAGCCCCGCTATCTTTCAGTCAAAACTCACCTTCTTACAGCCGTACGACATTGCAGAAACCATGGCCCAGAAATTGATCTCGCTCTGTTCCCGCGGGGGTAAGCCTTCCCCGCGATCTCTCACCTCGATTGTGCTTTTTCAGATCCAGCTCGCACGAACTTGATGTTCCAGACATCAGCTGTGCAGTGCTTGCGTATCCCACCGGCGTAGTGAATTCGTGCGAGCTGTGGGATCACGTGACTCAGTTAGAGCCAATGGCAGCACACCATCTTCCATTCATAAGTTTCACAGCACGGCTGTGAAATCTATGAATCTTACACACCCCCATAATAACAGCTAAACCTCAATTAAATTTAAAAAAAAACCATCACATTAATAAAATAAGTATAGTTAAATAAATTAAACATTTTAAATAAAAATTTAAATTTTTGAAAAAATTTAAAATCTTTTAAAAAGTTATAAAAATAAACTTACCTGTCTTTAAAGTCTCTAAAAAAGATATACCTGTAAAAAAAATTTCAAAAAAATACTTAATTCACTACTTACCTTGTTAAATGTGGGTCTTACTCCTCCTTTTTACATTTCTAAAATCTTCAGTACTTACCTGCGCGTCCAAAGCATGAAGTGCACAGCGTGCGCGCAGCCTGTAGCGCGCACGCGATGGACCGAGGAACCGCCCCCTTTTCAAAAGAGCAATTGCCGGTTTTCAGCGCATGCGGAGGGCATGCAGAAAACCGGCAATTGCAGAGGGAATACGCGAGAGTACGCAGTGCGTACTCTCGCGCACCGGGATGAATTTTTGGGCCCATATATATTTTAAATTCAAAACATGTAAATTCGCGTCGTTTCCACTACATCCTCCAAAATCACACAGCTTTACAGAAGCAACGTGAAAACCAACCAATTCAACAGCAATATACCGAGGATGCTGGAAATCCGAAATAAAAACAGAAAATGCTGGAAGTACTCGGCAGGTCAGCCAGCAACTGTGGAGCGGGATACCGAGTTAACGTTTCAGGTCGATGACCCTTCGTGAAAACCAACTAACTGAGTAAACATGAGAGGCTCAGATGCATAGTCGGGGAGGAAGAAGTGTGGAAGATCAATAGTGTTACGGGCATTTCTGCGGCCACAGACAGACTCTAGGATGGTATGTTGCCTCCCTGGTGCCAGGGTCAAGCATGTCACTGAACGGCTGCAGGACTCTCTGAGGCGGGAATGGTGAACAGCCAGAGGTTGTGGTACACATCGGAAACAACGACAAAGACAGAAAGAGGGATGAGGTCTTGCAGACAGATTTTAGGGAGCTAGGAAAGAGATTAAAAAGCAGACCTCAAAGGCAGTAATCTCTGGATTACTCCCGGTGCCACGTGCTAGTGAGTACAGAAACAGGAGGGTAGAGCAGATTAATGCGTGGCTGGAGTGATGGTGCTGGTGGGAGGGCTTTAGATTCCTGAGACATTGGGACCGTTTCTAGGGGTGGTGGGACCTGTACAAGCTGGACGGGTTGTACCTCAACAGGACTGGTACCAATATCCCCGTGGCGGGGTTTGCTAGTGCTGTTGGGGAGGGTTTAAACGAGCTTGGCAGAGGGATGGGAACCTGAGAGTGGATTCAGAAGGGACAGAAGCAGAGCTGGAAATGGAAGACAGAAAATTAGTAAGCAAGTTTGAAAGTTAGAGGAAACAAAGGCTGGAAATAGTCAACAAGGGATTTTGGCAGTGCTCAATGGCATATATTTCAATGCAAGGTGTCTATGGAATAAAGCAGATGAGATGAGGACACAGATAGACACGTGGGAGTATGATATTATAGCTATTACTGAGACATGGCTGAAAGAAGGGCTGGAATGGCAGCTCAACATTCCTGGTTACAGGGTTTTCAGACGGGATAGAGAGGGGGATAAAAAAGGAAGGGCGGCCGTATTATTGATTAAAGTATCAATTACAGCTGTGAGGAGGGAGGCTATCTTAGAAGGATCATGAAATGAAGCCATATGGGATGAACTCTAAAAGAAATAAGTGGCGATCACACTGCTGGGCGTGTACACTAGACCTCCGAACACTTAGAGGGAGATAGAAGAGCAAATATGTCGGCAATGTTTTTAGACGTGCAGAAATAGGGCAGTAATAGTCGGTGATTTCAACTTCCCTAATATTAACTGGGATAACATTAGTGTGAAAGGCATAGAGGGAGCAGAATTTTTAAAATGCATTCAGGACAACATTTTTAGCAAGTACGTAGCAAGCCTAACAAGAGTGGGGCCGGTTCTCGACCTAGTTTTAGGGAATAAAGTTGGGCAGGTGGAAAGTGCATCAGTGGGAGAGCATATTGGTGGTAGTGATCATAATTCAGTTAGATATAGGGTAGTTATGCAAAATAAAGAAGATAAACCAGAAATAAAAGTTCTTAATTGGGGAAAAGCTAACTTTACTAAGCTGAGATGTGATTTAGCCAAAGTGGACTGGAGACAGAAACTTGAAGGTAAATCGGTGTCAGAGCAGTGGGATGCATTCAAGGAGGAGATAGTGAGGGTTCACAGCAAGTATGTTCCCTTAAAGAAAAAGGGTGGGACTAACAAATCTAGAGCTCCCTGGATGTCAATGAGCATACAGGGCACGATAAAGATAAAAATGAAGCTTATGCCAGTAACGTAGGACTCAATACTGCAGAAAGCCGAGAGGATTATAGAAAGTGCAGGGGTGAAATCAAAAAGGGAATTAGGAAATCAAAGAGAGGGCATGAAATAATATTGGCAAGTAAAATCAAGGGTAACCCAAAGATGTTTTATAAATGCATTAAGAGCAAGAGTATAACTAAAGTAAGAGTAGGGCCTATTAAGGACCATATGTGGAAGTGGAAGACATGGGAATGTTTCTTAAGGAATACTTTGCGGCTATTTTCAGAAAAGAGAGAGACGATGCAGATATTGCAATCATGGAGGAGGAGTGTGAAATATTAGATGAAATAAACATAGTGAAAGAGGAAGTATTAAGGGGTTTAGCATCTTTGAAAGTGGATAAATCCCCAGGCCCGGATGAAATGACTGTTACGAGAAGTAAGAGAGGCGCTGACCATCATTTTCCAATCCACTCTGGCTGCAGGTGTGGGGCCAGACGACTGATGAACTGCTAACGTAGTACCGTTGTTTAAAAACGGAGAAAGGGAGAGACCGAGTAATTACAGGCCAGTCAGCCTAACCTCGGTGGTGGGGAAATTATTGGAAAACATTCTGAGTGACAGAATTAATTTTCATTCAGAAAGCCACGGATTAATCAGGGACAGTCAGCATGGATTTGCTATGAGAAGGTCGTGTCTGACTAACTTGATTGAATTTCTTCAGGAGGTAATAAGGAGGGTCGATGAGGGTAGTGCGTTTGATGTAGTCTATATGGATTTTAGCAAGGCTTTTGATAAGCTCCCGCATGGCAGACAGGTCAAGAAAGTAAAAGCACATGGGAACCAAGGCAAAGTAGCAAGTTGGATCCAAAATTGGCTCAGAGGCAGGAAACAAAGGTTAATGGTCGAAGAGTGTTTTTGACTGCAATGCTGTTTGCAGTGGGGTTCCGCAGGGCTCAGTACTGGTCCTTTGAATTTTGTGTTATATATCAATGATTTGGATATGAATGTAGAAAGTATGATCAAGAAGGTTGCAGATGATACAAAAAGTGGCCGTTTGGTTGATAATGAAGAAGAAATCTGCAGACTGCAGGAAGATATCAATGGACTGGTCAGCTGGGCAGAACATTGGAAAAGGAATTCAATCTGGAGAAGTGTGAGGTAATGGATTTGGGGAGGGCTAAAAAGGCAAGGGAATGCACGAAAAATGATAGGACACTGAGAAGTGCAGAATATCAAAGGGACCTTGAAGTGCATGTCCACAGATCCCTGAAGGTAGCAGGGTGGTTAAGAAGGCATACGGGATACTTGCCTTTATTAGCCGAGGCATAGAATATAAGAGCAGTGAGGTTATGCTTGAACTGTATAAAACACTAGTTAGGCCTCAGCTAGAATACTGCTTGCCGTTCTGGTCACCACATGACAGGAAGAATGTGATTGCAGTAGAGAGGGTGCAGATGAGATTTACGAGGATGTTGCCTGGGCTGGATAATTTTAGCTATGAGGACAAACAGCCTGAACACACACAGGTAATGGAGGTAGATATATATGTCAAATGGCTCGGTCTGAATTAGGCATGTTGCACACTAAATGCAACCGCGCTGAAAGAGACCTGCCCACACTGAATATAACCGTGCTGAACTGGACCTCCCAACACTGAATATAACCGTGCTGAACTGGACCTGTCCACACTGAATGCAACTGTGCTGAACTCGACCTGTCCACACTGAATGTAGCTGTGCTCAACTGGCACAGGCCACATTGAATATAACCGTGCTGAACTGGAACTGTCCACGCTGAAAGTAACTGTGCTGAACTGGACCAGGCCACACTGAATATAACCGTGCTGAACTGGACCTATCATCACTGAAATTAACGGCTCTGTACTGGACATGTCCACACTGAATGTAACTGTGCTGAACGGGACCAGTCCACAGTGAATGTAACTGATCTGAAATGGACCTGTCCACACTGAATGTAACCATGCTGAACTGGACCTGTCCACACTGAATATAAGCGTGCTGAACTGGAGCTGTCCACACTGAATGTAACCGTGCTGAACTGGACCTGTCCACACTGAATGTAACCGTGCTGAAATGGACCTGTCCACACTGAATGTAACCGTGCTGAACTGGAGCTGTCCTCACTGAATGTAACCGTGCTGAACTGGACCTGTCCACACTGAATGTAACTGTGCTGAACTGGACGTGTCCAAACTGAAAATAACGGCTCTGAACTGGACGTGTCCACACTGAATGTAACCGTGCTGAACTGGAGCTGTCCACACTGAATATAACCGTGCTGAACTGGACCTGTCCACACTGAATGTAACCGTGCTGAACTGGACCTGTCCACACTGAATGCAACCGTGCTGAACTGGACCTGTCCACACTGAATGTAACCGTGCTGAACTGGACCTGTCCACACTGAATGTAAGCGTGCTGAACTGGACCTGACCACACTGAATTTAACTGTGCTGAACTGAACCTGTCCACACCGAATTTAACTGTGCTGAACTGGACCTCCCCACACTGAATGTAACCGTGCTGAACTGGACCTGACTACACTGAAAGTAACTGTGCTGAACTGGACCTGACCACACTGAATTTAACTGTGCTGAACTGGACCTGTCCACACTGAATGGAACTGTGCTGAACTGGACCTGTCCACACTGAATGTAACTGTGCTGAACTGGACCTCCCCACACTGAATGTAACCGTGCTGAACTGGACCTGACTATACTGAATGTAACCTTGCTGAACTGGACCTGACCACACTGAAAGTAACTGTGCTGAACTGACCTGTCCACACTGAATGGAACTGCGCTGAACTGAACCTGTCCACACTGAATGTAACTGTGCTGAACTGGCCTGTCCACACTGAATAAACAGACAGGTTGGTTAAAGTGAGTGTACAGTCTCAGAGGGATTTGAAGCCAATTAAATATGACCCGTGCTTACCCGGACAAAGGCTGGATAATGACAGGAGCGAGAACCTGGCTGCGTTTTCCTTCCGGACCAGAGTTTATCTGGTCAGTTACATCTTGCGCTGAGGCCTCTTAACTCAGCATTAAGGAGTTTAAACTTGGTAATTCCTCATATACAAAGGTCACTTTCACCATTGTAACCACCTATTAAACTGTCCAACGTTTTTTATAAAGAAATGTAGCCAGAATCATACTATAATCTCTGAGTATTTCACTTCAGAGCCGGGTCAGAGCTGTTTAAAGACATTCCATTTCATCAACACGATCCTGGCAGCGGCTGCACTAATCTGTTTGTTTCAATTAGTGTAATTAATATAAAAGATCAAACCATCTAATTATCTCCCTGGAGCCCGACATCAGGTATAAATGTGACAATCTGTGAGTGTGGTGCACAGCCCGCTCGGAGCTTCTGATAGAAATGCACGGGACACCCAAAGGTCTGGTGTTTGCCCTTTACTATCCCGTCATTGCAGCTGTCGGGGTTCCAGGTAAAGTATTGGAGTTATTTACTAGTTATGGGTATCATTGGTTAATTGTATCACTGCTCCTATTTACCGGGAACGCTTCTTCCCTTTAACTGTATCATTTCTGACGGTTCACGGTATATTTTATCCCCTTTACCCGCATCATTGTTCCCCTTTAACGGAATCGCTACCTAATTTGAGTGCCTTCTTCTCCAATATTTGTTTTAACGTGTTTTGCACAGAGCCGCCTCTTCAGCGGTACCAGTTCATTCGCTCCGAGTGATGTTTTATTTAAATTCAACAGGTAATGTCACTGCACTGTGCGTGGTATTTTCACACGATTATAACTGTATACATATATTTCCTGTTGTGTTGTTGGTATTTCACTGTGAGTGTTGGTATCACCCTATTATAACTGTGTACATATATTTCCTGTTGTGTTAGTGTTATTTCTCTGTGAGTGGTGGTATCACCCTATTATAACTGTATACATATATTTCCTGTTGTGTTAGTGTTATTTCACTGCGAATGGTATTATCACACTATTATAACTGTGTACATATATTTCCTACTGTGTTATTGAGCTTTTATTGTGAGTGGTATTATCACACTATTATAACTGTGTACATATATTTCCTGTTGTGTTAGTGTTATTTCACTGCGAATGGTATTGTCACACTATTAAAACTGTGTACATATATTTCCTGTTTGGTTAGTGATATTTCACCGTGAATGGTATTATCACACTATTATAACTGTGTACATATATTTCCTATTGTTTTATTGAGCTTTTATTGTGCGTGGTATTATCACACCAGTATAATGGTGTACATATATTTCCTATTGGGTTATTGGTATTTCACTGTGAGTGGTATTATCACACTATTATAGCGGTGTCCATATATTTCCTATTTTATTATTGAGATTTTACTTTGAACGGTATTATCACACTAATATTATGTTGTGCATGTCTTTCAAATTGTGTTACTGGTATGTCATTATGAATGGTGGTATCACACTATTATAAATGTGTATATATGTTTCCTATTGTTTTATTGAGCTTTTATTGTGAGTGGTATTATCACACCAGTATAATGGTGTACATATATTTCCTATTGGGTTATTGGTATTTCACTGTGAGTGGTATTATCACACTATTATAGCGGTGTCCATATATTTCCTATTTTATTATTGAGATTTTACTTTGAACGGTATTATCACACTAATATTATGTTGTGCATGTCTTTCAAATTGTGTTACTGGTATGTCATTATGAATGGTGGTATCACACTATTATAAATGTGTATATATGTTTCCTATTGTTTTATTGAGCTTTTATTGTGAGTGGTATTATCACACCAGTATAATGGTGTACATATATTTCCTATTGGGTTATTGGTATTTCACTGTGAGTGGTATTATCATACTATTATAACGGTGTCCATATATTTCCTGTTGTATTATTGAGATTTTACTTTGAACGGTATTATCACACTAATATTATGTTGTGCATGTCTTTCCAATTGTGTTACTGGTATTTCATTATGAATGGTAGTATCACACTATTATAAATGTGTACATATATTTCCTGTTGTGTTATTGGTATTTCATTATGAATGGTAATATCACACTATAATAACTGTGTACATTTATTTCCTATTGTGCTATTGGTATTTCACTGTGAGTGGTATTATCAAACTATTATAACGGTGTACATATATTTCTGTTGTGTTTTTGGTATTTTACGGTGAATGGTATCACACTATTATAACTGTGTATATATATGTAAATGTAATTCTTTCAATTTAGTATACTGTATTCACTGCTCACGATGCGGTCTCCTCTACATTGGCGTGGCCAAACGCAGATTGGGTGATTGCTTTGCTGAACACATGCATTGAGTCAACAAAGATGACCCTGAGCTTCCGGTCTATTGTCATTTTAATTCTCCATTTCTCTCCCACTCTGACCTCTCTGTTCTCGGCCTCCTGTACTGTTCTAATGAAGCTCAACAGAAGCTCGAGGAACAGCACCTCATCTTTCGAATAGGCGCTTTAGAGCCTTCCGGACACAACGCTGAGTTCAACAATTTCAGATCATAATCACTGCTCCTATTTCTTCGGACAGCAGCTGTAGGTACTGATCGTGCCAGTACCATTTACACCTCCTCTAGAGCCATCTTTTGTTTCTTTACTTGTCCCATTACCATCCCTGTTTGCCTAGCACCATCATCCCTTTTGTTATTTAATCACTCTTGTCTTCCACCCTATCACAGAGCTTCCCCTTTGTTCTATCCTCCCCTCCTCTTTTCCCTGCCCCTGCACTTGCTCAAAAACATTTACATCTCTAACTTTCTCAAGATCTGATGAAATTCATCGACCTGAAATATTAACTCTGTTTTCCTCTCCACTGATGCTGCCTGAACTGTTTAGTATTACCAGCATTTTTTTAAATTTCAGATTTCCAACATTCACAGTATTTTTTTTTGTACCTATATTTCCTATTGTGTTATTGGTGCGGTACTGGGAGTCGTATTATCAACCACAACAACCTGCATTTATATAGCGCCTTTAACGCAGTAAAATGCTTCACAGGAGCGTTATCAAACAAAATTTCACACCGAGCCATATAAGGAGATATTATCACAGCAAAAGTTTGGTCAAATAGGTCGACTTTCAGGAGCGTCTTAAAGGAGGAGATAGATGCAAAGCTCCAGGAGTGATGTAGGGTTGGGGAGCTTACAGATCTAGGGAGGAATGAAGCTATGCAGGGATTTGAAAACAAGGATGAGAATTTAAAATCGAAGCGTTGCTGGAGCGGGAGGTAAGGTTGGTCAGCGAGTACAGGAGTGATGTGTAAAAGGAACTTGGTGCGAGTTCGGACATGGGCAGCTGAGTTTTGGATGATCTCAAGTTTATGGAGGGAGGAAGATGGGAGGCCGGCCAGGAACGCATTGGAATAGTCACGTCTGGGGGTAACAAAGGCATGGATGAGGTTTGCAACAGCTGATGAGCTGAGGCAGGGGCGGAGACGGGAAATGTTACTGAGCTGCAAGTAGGCGGTCGTGATGATGGGGCGAATATATAGTTGGAAGATCAATTAAGGGTCAAATAGGCCGCCAATGTTGCGAACGGTCTTGTTCAGCCTCATGGTGCTCCTCGGCGATATCATCCAAAAACACAGCATCAGGTTCCACGTATACGCTGATGAAAACCAGCTCTACCTCGTCACTACCTCTCTCGACCCCTCCAATGCCTCCGATTTGTCACACTGCCAGGGAGAGGGATGGAGTCCTGGCTAGAGAACAGAGTATGTGGCAGGGAACGAAGTTAATGTCTTCGGTCTACCGAATATTGAGTTGGAGGAAATTTCTGCTCATCCAGCGCTGGACAGGCAGTGTGACAAATCAAAGGCAGTGGAGGGCTCGAGGGAGGTGGTGGTGAGGTAGAGCTCGGTTTCGTCAGCGCATACCTGGAACCTGACGCTTTGTTTTCGGATGATGTCGCGAGGTGCAGCATGTACATGAGAAATGGGAGGGTGCCAAAGATAGATCCATCAGTGATTTCAGAGTAACGGTGCGGGAGCGGGAAGAGTGGCCATTGTAGGAGATTCTCTGTCTACCAGGGCAAAACCACCTAACTGGATGACGGAGGAGAGGCGTTGGAGGAGGTCGGTGTGGTCAACCGTGTCAAAGGCTGCAGACATTTCGAGAAGGATGAGGAAGGATAGTTTACCACGGTCACAGACACATAGGATGTAATTTGTGATTTTGATAAGAGCTGTTTCAGTGCCATTATAACGGTGTGCATATATTTTCCATTGTATTATTTGTATTTTACTCAGTGAATTATCACACTACTATCACTGTGTACATAGAGTTCTATTGTGTTATTGACACTGTCACTGAGGGTGTATTATCACACTGTTATCACTGTGTACATGGAGTTCTATTATGTTATTGACACTCTCACTGTGGGTGAATTATCACACTGTTATCACTGCGTACATGGAGTTCTATTGTGTTATTGACACTGTCACTGAGGGTGTATTATCACACTTTTATCACTGTGTACATGGAGTTCTATTATGTTATTGACACTGTCACTGTGGATGAATTATCACACTGTTATCACTGTGTACATGTAGTTCTATTGTGTACCGTGTGCTGACCTGTGAACGACATATCTCTGTTAAATCGGTGTAGATACTGTATTACTGCTCCTTAGACCTGCCAATGACTCGTACTGTTCAAGTCATCGTTCTTTTCCCCGCATTGAGTGAGGGCGCATAACTTCTGGCATCACTCGTATCTGAGTCCCAATGTTGTAAGTTTAATATCCGGTCTCGGACTAAGCCCATAGTTTATCCTGACAGCGCTGTGCCATGCTGATGGAGTGCTGCCTTGCAGGAGGAGCCTTTCTCCGGTGGAACACAAAGGTCACCGAACAGAAACGCTAACTCTATTCTCTCTTCACAGACGCTGCCTGATCTGTGACTATTTCCGGCATTTTCAGTTCTCTCCTTCTTTGTTTTATTCATTTATTCACTGACTATTATTTTGTCTGCCTGTCTCTTTTGCAGCTAATTTGGCAGTGATTGTGATCATGTCCCGAGGAAGGTGCGGTCTCTCCAGATGTATCACTTACTACCTGGTGTCCATGGCGGTGACGGATCTCCTGGTCATTATCGCGGCTGTGATATTAAACCGGATTGTAGGTATTTATTTCCCATTCAGTTTCCTGTCCATCACTCCGATCTGTAGTCTCCATCTTGTGCTAACTTATGCAGTCATAGACTGTACTGTCTGGGTAACGGTCGTCTTCACCTTTGATCGCTATGTAGCCATCTGTTGCCAGAAGCTGAAAAGAAAATATTGCACCGAGAAAATGGCGGCGGTGGTTATCGGAACGGTCTGTGCCATGAGCTTTGCTCGAAACATCCCCTGGTACATTGTGTATGAGCCTTTCTATATAATTAACGATGTACCTTGGTTCTGCAAATTCAAATTAATATTTTATACCTCACCTGCCTGGGCCGCGTATGACTGGACACTCAGTATTTTAACCCCGTGTCTCCCATTCGTTCTGATATTGCTGCTCAATGCTCTGACCGTCAGACACATTCTAGCGGCCATTCGAACTCGCAAGAGACTCCGAGTCCAGAGCAATGGGGAGAATCAGAGTGACCCAGAGATGGAGAGCCGGAGAAAGTCAATCGTTTTACTCTTCTGTATCTCGGGCAGTTTCATCCTATGCTGGTTATTGTTTCTTATAACTTTCCTTTTTGTCCAGATTGCGGGCGTTACTTATTTCTCAGGTTTAAATGACAGTCAATCAAATTTTATTCTGGATGAAAGCGGAGTTATGCTTCAACTTTTGAGTTCCTGCATCAACCCGTTTATTTATGCCGGAACCCAGAGTAAATTCAGAGAGGAGTTAAAGAATGGGGTGAAATACCCACTGAGTCTGATTGTCAAATTACTTAAATGATGAAAATAGTCAAGTATAGCATGAATTGTACCTTTTATTCCATGCTGTGCTCTTCTTGTCCGTGTCAGACACGGCCTCCCCTCCCCGATACACAGTCACTCACTCTCAGATCCTTCCCTAATGTGAATTTAAGAATGTATGAGGAACACTGCATCAGCGCACAATTCAGTGTTGTAACCCGTTCTCAGTTAGTTTACTGTTCTCTTGTCGGTGCTGACTCAGGCCTGGTACATTCCCACCAGACCCGACGGCGCTGGAGTATTTCTACATTCATGTGGAGTCCCACCTCTAATCTGTGATTGGATATCAAGTTTAACTGTTCAATGAAGTGACCCAATACCACTCCTCGGACTGGTTTGGATCTTAAGGCTCGGATAGGCTCTGAAATGGGGCCACGCACTGTCCCCAGGCATTGTTCTCCGCTCACTGGGCACCGCCCCACAGCCGCTCCTCTGTTTCATAAACAGGGGAACAGAGGAATTGCTGGAGGAAAATGAAAAACGACCATCCAGGTCACTTTCTACTATTTTCAGTGGCCAATTGAGGCGTCACCCCCCAGTGTCATTAAACAAAATAAAATTAATGTAACGAACGTTCCCCCTTTCTAAAGACGCACAAACAATATTCACCAAATTCATGCAATAGAAAACTTATCAAATTAAATGAGAATATTATCTTCACTATCGTTTATGCACTCCAGTTTAGTTCACCTTCTACCATCCTGGCAGTCCCCCGGTATAATGATAATGGATTTGTTGCCCAGTCATAGAAATCAATCTCTGTCGATTAGTCTACAAAAGACCCAGACATGAGGTGAGGAAAACCCCAGTGGTGGAGCGCTTTAGGAACCATAGGACCAACGTCACCCGTTCCTCCCAAATATTCTACACTTATCACATGTCAAGTCCCAGATTACTCACACACTGTGTCCCCAAGTGTTATACTAGGAATGATATCTCTATTTAATTTGCATTGCGCTAATCAACACTAACTGCCTCCACCGTCTCCCTAGGGAGCCTCTCCCATAGATTGACCGCTCACTCACTGAAATACTGTTTCAGCAGATTGGGTTTGAATTGACCCCCTTCAAGCGCAGGACGTTTCCTCTGGTTCCACTGCTCTGGATAAGGAGAAATAACTTGTCGCGCTCTAGATTATCTGGTCCCTTTAGAATCCTAAAAACAGCAATCATATCACCCCTCGACATTCTCTTTTCCAGTGAGAACTTGCTCAATTTACAGAATCGCTCATCGCAATCCAAGCCCTCCATCTTCCAGTAATTCTTGTCACTCTCTTCCGTGTCCCTTCAATAGCTGCAATAGACTGTGGTGTCCAGAGCAGTACACAGTAGTCGAAGCCCGGTTGCACCAATGATTTAGAAAGTGGCAGCATTGTCCGGCTATCTCGGCTCAATATTATCCTTTTAATACAGCCCAACTTCTAATTTGCTTTACTCATTGTTGCGATAGCTTCAATTTATTGTCAATATGAGCCCCAGGTCTCTTTCATTTTCCATGGAAATTAATTTATTTTCATTTAAGTGATGGTCCCTTCCTGGATTTCTTGTCTCCATCTGATGCCTTTCTCTACATCGAATGACATCTGTCGCCTGTCCGCCCAATTCCCAAGTATTTAAATCCTCATGTATGTTATCTTCTTCAGCTTTGCAAACTGCCACCTGAATCAGCTTTGTTTCATCTGAAAACGTTGTGACTCATAGTTCCAGATGATTTATAAAGATATTAAACAAAATAGATCAAAGCAGATCTCTGAGGGACCCCACTGGTAACATTCTCCTAGTCCGATGACAATCCCTTTATCACCACCTTCTGGGCTCTATCGGAGTACTAATTACACATCCCTTGTAAAATATTCCCACTGATTCCCGCGATCTTTCTTTTCAGTACCAGCCTTTCCAGAGGAGCTGTATAAAAAGCCTGACTGAAGCGAAGTACACCTCGCCCACTGCCTTACCCCTGTCAAGCTCTTGAGTCACACCCTCAAAGAGAACTAGTGAACTAAATTGGCAAGGCCTCCCCTTCATGAACAGAGACTGGTTATATTTTAGGATGATATTTCTATCCAGATGCTCCATGATCTTATCTTTAATCAGGGTTTCAATGACATTACCCACAATTGACATCTAACTCACTGGTCTATAGTTCCCTAGGTCACTTTTGCCACTTTCTTTTTAGAATAAAGGCTTAGCATCTGCCTCTCTCCAGTCCCCGGCACCTCTCCAGCATTCAATAATTTCTCCCAGATTTATGCCCGAATTCCTGCAATTTTCTCCCTTATCTACACAAGGATCCTGGGATGAATTTTCCCTGGCCCCCGAGATTGATTTATCTAAAGATTGTACAGCTGTTCGTCAACCATGCTGCTGGCAACTTGAAAAGTGTCAAACTTACCTCTGAAACAACCTCTAGTTCCCAGTTCCAGGTCAAATAAATTACCTGACCTCTCTTTTGGTGAAATTGAGGCAAAAAATCTTATTTAGACACTTTTCAGCCTGTGTAGAATCAGTGATCATGTGTATGTAGCATCAGTGATCATGTGTATGTAGGATCAGTGATCATGTGTATGTGACATCAGTGATCATGTGTATGTAGAATCAGTTATGATGTGTATGTAGCATCAGTGAGCAGGTGTATGTAACATCAGTGATCAGGCCCTCACCCGATCACACATTCAGTGATCCCACTTCATCCATCGTTTCACTTTTCCTCTTAATGTAACTAAAAAAAACTAAATTATTGACCTTCCCTTCTGTTGCCATATTCAACTCGAAATTTTTCTTTGCCATCTTTATGCCCTGTTTACACTCCAGGCATGCGTTTAGTATTGAATCCTACACTACTTACTGAGCCACCCAACAGTGTCGTCAGCAAAGGTATAAATCTGACTCTATATTGCTTTATCTCCAGACATTCATTTTGTTATTGAATCCATCTTAATTCGGTGCCATTTTCCTTCATGAATTGAAATGCTTTATTTCTTAAGTTGTACGCCTGTCAGCATAACTTTCAGGATCAGGGTAGCATGCAAGCCCTCCCAGCACATCAGGGTGCAGCCACTAGGGAGGGGGGTGGGTGTATATTTGTTGGTGGAATCATAAATTCATTAATAATACCAGACAATTATATAATTGACTATAAATTTTTGTCAACCACCCATTGAGTTATAGTGTAAATTCATTAAATGCTTACATTCAGTGCTGACAATGTGTGATTGATTTGAATCTGTCTCAAAAAAGAGGAGAAATCTGCCAATTTCACGGTAAAGGAGGAGGGGGAGGAATTATATAGGATAAAAATAGATGAATAGGTTGGCAGCGATCAAAGTAGGAAAGTCACCCGGTCCGGATGGGATGCATCTGAGGTTGGTGAGGGGAGTACGGGTGGAAATAGCGAAGGTTCTGAACACAATTTATCATCCTTCCTTGGTTACAGAAGAGTTCCCACAATACTGGAGGGTTGCAAATCTTACACCCTGTTCAAAACAAGGGAGAGGGATTAACCCGATAACTGCAGGCCAGTCAACCTAACATCGGTGGCTGGAAAAATCCGCGACAACATTTATTGTCACTTGGAAGAACATGAGTTAATAAATGACAGCCAACACGGATTTGTAACAGACAAATCGTGTCCGACAAACTTGATTGTGTACTTCGATGAAATAACAGAGCGGGTTGATGGAGGTCGTGCTGTTAATGTGTATGTGGACTTTCAAAATGTGTTTGATAAAGTGTTATGTAATAGACTTGTTAGCAAAATGGAAGTCTACGGGTTAATGAGGCAGAGGCAGCATGGATACAACATTGGTACGGGACAGAAAGCAGAGAGTAGTGGTGAACGGGTATTGTTCAGACTGAAGGAAAGTATACAGTGTTGACCCCCAGGGGTCTGTATTAGGACCACTGCTCTTTTTGATATATATTCATGACCTGTACCTAAGGAGCCATAATTTCAAAATTTGCAGATGACATAAAACTTGGAAATGTAGTAAACAATGAGGAGGATAGTAGTGAGTTCCAGATTCCCATTGCCCTTTGTGTGAAGAAGTGCTTTCTGGCATTACACCTGAACGGCCTAGCTCTAATTTTAATTTACGCCCCCTTGTCCTAAGAACATAAGCACATGAGAAGTAGGAGCAGGAGTAGGCCATTTGGCCCTTCGTGCCTGCACCGCACTTCAATAAGATCATGGCTGATCTTCTACCTCATCTCCACTTTCCTGCGCTATCCACATATCCCTTGATTCCCTTAATATCCAAAAATCTTTCGATCTCTGTCTTGAATATACTCAATGACCGAGCCTCCACAGCCCTCTGGGGTAGAGATTTCCAAAGATTCACCACTCACTGAGTGAAGAAATGTCTCCTCATCTCAGTTCTAAATGGCCGACCCCTTATTCTGAGACAGTGAGCCCTGGTTCTAGACTCCCCAGCCAAGCGAAACATCCTCCCTGCATCTACCTGTCAAGCCCTGTAAGAATGTTACATATTTGAATGAGATCACCTCTCATTCTCCTAAACTCTAGAGAATGTAGGCCTAGTCTACTCAATCTGTCCTCATAGGACAATCCCCCCATCCCAGGAACCAGTCTGGTGAACCTTCGTTGCACATCCTCTATGGCAAGTATATCCTTCCTTAGGTAAGGAGACCAAAACTGAACACAATACTCCAGATGTGGTCTCACCAGGGCCCTATATAATTGCAGTAAGACGTTTTTACTCTTATACTCAAATCATCTTGTAATAAAGGCCAAATACCATTTCCTTTCATATTTGCTTGCTGTACCTGCATGTTAAATTTCAGTGATTCGTGTACAAGGACACCCAAGTCCCTCTGAACACCAACATTTCCCAATCTCTCAACATTTAAAAAATACTCTGCTTTTCTATTTTTCCTACGAAAGTAGATAACTTCACATTTGTCCACATTATATTCCATTTGCCAAGTTCTGCCCACTCACTGAGCCTGTTTATATCCCCTTGAAGCCTCCTTGCATCCTCCTCACAATTTACATCCCCACGCAGCTTTGTTTCATCAGCAAACTTGGATATATTACATTTGGTCCCCTCATTCAAATCATTGATGTAAATTGTTAATCATTGAGGCCTAAGCACTGATCCTTGCGGTACACCACTAGTTACAGCCTGACAACCCGAAAATGACCCGTTTATTCCTACTCTCTGTTTTCTATTCGTTTAGCAATCATCAATCCATGCTAGTATATTACCCCAATCCCGTGAGCCCTAATTCTGTTTAATAACCTCTTGTGTGGCACCTTATCGAATGCCTTCTGGAATTCCAAGTAAACCACATCCACCGATTCCCCCTTCCCAATTCTGCTAATTACAACCTCAAAAATCTCTAACAGATTTGTCAAACACGTTTTCCCTTTCATAAATCCGTGTCGACTCTGCCCAATCCTATTATTATTTTCTAATTCCCTGTTATCACGTCCTTAATAATAGATTCTAGCATTTTCCCTACTACTGATGTCAGGCTAACTGGTCTGTAATTCCCAGTTTTCTCTCTCCCTCCTTTCTTAAATAGTGTGCTTACATTTGCTATCTTCCAATCTGCGGGGACCATTCTAGAATCTATGGAATTTTGGAGAATGACAACCAATGCATCCACTATCTCTAGAGCCAACTCTTTCAAAACCCTAGGATGTTGGCTATCAGGTCCAGTGGATTTATCGACTTTCATTCCCATTAATTTCTCCAGTACTACTTTTTTACTAATAGTAATATCTGGAGTCCTGGACTCCATAACCAGAAGAAATTATTCTGGCTATCCACCCTATCAATTTGTTTAAGCTTCCGTGGTTGGGTTCAGTTCTACACTCACTGGTTCCCCTCCCTCTCATCCCCTGAAGGTACTGACTCTGGCAGGGTTCGGTTCTACACTCACTGGTTTCCCTCCCTCTCCTCCCCTGAAGGTAATAACTCTGGCTGGGTTCAGTTGTACACTCACTGGTTCCCCTCCCTCTTCTCTCCTGAAGGCACTGACTCTGGCTGGGTTCAGTTCTATACTCACTGGTTCCCCTCTCTCTCCTTCCCTGCAGGTGCTGACTCTGGCTGGGTTAAGTTTCCCCGTCCCTCTCCACCCCTGAAGGTGTCGACTCTGGCTGGGTCCAGTTCTACACTCACTGGTTTTCCTGCCTCTCCTCCCCAGAAGGTGCTGACTCTGGCTGGGTTCAGTTCTACACTCACTCGTTCTTCTCCCTCTCTCTCCTCCCCCCCCCCTCCCCCTAGAAGTTGCTAACTCTGGCTGGGTTCAGTTCTACACTCACCGGTTTAGGCACAGCTACTGAGTCAAAGGAACAGGAGGAGGTCATTCAACCCCTCGAGTCTGTTCCATCTTTCAATTAGATGAGGGCCAATCTGCAGCTCAATTCCAATTCGCCGACTTTGCTCCATATCCCTGGTTACCCTTACCTAATAATGTGTCAGCCGTGGTTCATATGGGTAGCAATCTCGCCTCTGCGTCAGAAGGTTGTGGATGCAAATCGCACTCCAGAGACTTGATCGCAAACATATAGGCTGACAAACCAGTTCATTAATGAGTGAGTGCTGCACTGTCAGAGCGACCGACTTTGAAATGAGACGTTAAATCTAGGCCACGTCTGCTCTCTTGGGTGGATTTAAAAGATCGGATGGCACTATTTGGAAGAAAAGCAGGGAGTTATCCTTGGTTTCCTGGTCAATATTTATCTCTTAATCACAAGATCAGGTTATCTGGTCATTATCATATTGCTGGTTTTGGGAGCTTGCTGTGCGCAAATTGGCTGCTGCATTTCCTACATTAGAACAGTGACTAAACTACAAAAGTATTTCGTTGGCTGTAAAGCGCTTTGGGATGTTCTGAGGTCGTGAAAGTCGCCATATTAGATTAGATTAGATTACCCCTCAACCGTCTAAACTCATGGGTGTGTGTGTCTCTGTGAGTGACCGGCCCCTGTGGGGACTGAACCCCCGGCCCATGTGGGGACTGGACCCCCAGCCCCTGTGATGACTGTAGCCCTGGCCCCTGTGATGAATGAACACCCGGCCCCTGTGGGGACTGGACCACCGGCCCCTGTTGGGACTGGATCCCCGGCCCCAGTGGGGACTGAAACTCCGGACCCTGTGGGGACTAGACCGCCGGCCCCTGTGAGGACTGCACCCACGGCCCCTGTGGGGACTGAACCCCCGGCCCCGGTGGGGACTGGACCGCCGTGACCTAAAGGCACTGAACCGCGGCCCCTGTGGGGACTGGACACCCCGAACCCTGTGGGGAATGAACCCTGGCCCCTGTGGTGACTGTACACCCGGGATCAGTGGGGACTGGATTAGTGATCTAGACGAGGGAACTAGATGTAATATCTCCAAGTTTGCAGGTGACACAAAGCTGTGTGGGCGTGTGTGCTGTGAGGAGGATGCAGATAAACTCCAGTATGATTTGGACAGGCTGGGTGATTGGGCAGATGCATGGCAGATGCAGTATAATGTGGATAAATGCGAGGTTATCCACTTTGGTGGCAAAAACAGGAAGACAGATTATTATCTGAACGGCAATAGATTGGGAAAAGGGGATGTGCAACGAGACCTGGGTGTCCTTGCGCATCTGTCGCTGAAGGTAAGCATGCAAGTGCAGCAGGCGGTTAAGAAGGCAAATGGAATGTTGGCCTTCATAGCGAGAGGATTCGAGTACAGGAGCAAGGAGGTCTTGCTGCAGTTGTACAGGACCTTGGTGAGACCACACCTGGAGTATTGTGTTCAGTTTTGGTCGCCTTATCTGAGGAAGGATGTTCTTCCCATGGAGGGAGTGCAGCGAAGATTCACCAGACTGATGTGAGAGCGCGGGGGTTTTGAAGGAGTGAACAGGTTTTCACCGCCAACAAATAATATTTGTTTCGTGTAGTAAATGTTGATTTCTCGCTGCGTTATATTAGCAGGGGCCGCAGAGAACAGAATATATAAAGCGAGCTGTGCCGTGACTCGGATTTGAACTAAGGTTGTTGCGGCCACAACGCAGAGCACTAACCACTATACGATCACCGCACCACTCATTAACTGTGGCTATGCTCATCTGAGCACAGCAAAGTCACGCACGGCACTGCTTAGAAAAGATGGATTTTTTTGTAAAGAGGCCAAAATCAGCACCGCCAGAAATTATGAGAGCGGTGGAATTCGACCTACGCCCCGCAGCAACTGGAGCCTTAATCCAGAATGGGAACTAGTTCAGCCGCAGTTAAAAGGATTGTAGCCCTTTCTCAAGAGAAGAAACTCACCCCTGGAGAGTCATAAAGAGAAAAGAAAGGGTTCGCTTTGAATGGAACCCAGGATCTCCACGGAGCCAAATCACGCCTGTGAAGCGCGCCCCTCCCCTCACGGATATCTATCAGCTGCCTTTCGCTGCCTGTTTGTATTGATCCATCTCTTTTGTCTATTCCGCCACGTGTCCCGATGCTGTCTGTATCTCTCTGCGTTTATCTCAGTGTAATCTGTGAGCTGATTCTGAATACCTGTGTTAGTTTGTTACATGATATAAATGAGGGGATCGGATAATCCATCCTCTCACACTGGGGAACGAGTGAGCCAACATTTATAACAAGATATTTTTTATGGAGATGCAGCAAATGCCATATTCCATCTTGAATGATTTCGGTTCAATTCTGTGCAAAAAGAAAATCTGATCCCAACGTGTTTCCAATAGGCCGCTTTTTAATTTGACGTCACAAACGCCACCTTTGCACCTCAAGGTGATTCATAACTAATAAACAGAGAAGTCAAGCATTGAGACGGTATTTGTTGAAAGGGTTGTGAGATTGTGGAATGCACTGGCCCAGAGCAGCAGATTTAAAACAAGGTGTAACAACCTGCAGCGTGTGGGAGGAAGGGGAGAGAGAGACAAGAGAGCCACAGGTAAGATCACCTTGGAAACCACTGGCCCCGAATCTGCTTTAAATCCTCCTACTGTATTTAAAGTCTGTTAGAAATCAGTGGTGACCACATATTGCAGATTGAGCGGAAATCCTTCTCGTCTCTTGAAATCTTTCAAAAGAGCATTGAGCGACATTTCAAACGCGCCTTCCTCGCTGGCGTATCACTCAGCCTCTGAGAGGGGTCAATGCAGCCCGGCAGCTCCAGCTCTTATTTATTGGAGCATTGAAACGAACTTTAAACAGTATCGCAGCGAGCAGGAAAATCCGGGTGGATTTCAAGCCCAACGCATTAACACTACCGGCCATCGCATCTGCAAGCTTCCGAGGAAGAAAAGGAGAATAAAGAAAGAGGAAGGGAAAGTTCTATCTCCCATTCGTGATCACTGTTCCACCTTCATTCCGTTATCATTGGTGAAGAATTATAATGGTCCGTCTTAATTTTAACAAGCTAGAAACAATGCAGGGACACAGATCAGGATCACCACAGACAACATTAGAAACTAAGGCCTATTTTCTGTGAAATACAGAATCTTTCACAGCCTTCTGTGTCATGTTCATCTGCATCAAAAGTTTAAAATATCATCGACGAGGATGCGATTCGAACCCACGCGTGCAGCGCACAATGGATTAGCAGTCAACCGCCTTAACCTCTCGGTAAACTCGTTCCACGTCTGCAGTGAGCTCAGCCATCCCATTTCCTGCTATTTTCATCTAAACAGAAATACTCGGCAAGAAAGTCCGCTTCACCGCTTGTCCTGCCCGTGCACCCAGATCTTCAATGTTGAAAATGTACAATAAGCTTCAGTAAGCGAAAGGCCTTCCGATACTTCAGGTGAGGGACTGTCAGAAATGATCGGTATTAAGACAGATTCAGAGCAGAGAAGATAAAGTTTCGCCCAGTGCGTTACACGACCGCGCTTCAGGGCAACAGCTCATATAAAGGAGTGGATATAGGAAAAGATGAACATATTTCGAATTAAGGAACAGAATAGATGCGTTTCAAATTAATGATCAGGTCCTCTGCGAGCTGGGTTCGCAGCTGCGCAGGGAAACCCAATGTAACTTCGAACACAACGAGCGGATAGAGCGGGGGAATGGGACTAACTGGATTGCTCTACATAAAGCCGGCACGGACTCGATGGGTCGAATTGCCTCCTTCTGTGCCGTTATGACTCTATGACTAAGACCTTATGAATGTTGCGAATGGGACATGTGCCCCCAGAAACAGCGGTGCTAGCAGAGCAATCTTAACGGCGTAAATAGGTGAAAGTGAATGCTAGATTGAGGTAATGTCGCTGGAAATTGACAATGAAACGGAAGGAGGAAAGTAAAGGAGGGCTATTGATTGTGGAAGAAGAAAAAGTTGGAAGAAGAGGCGGTTTAAATTAGGAAGCATCAAGCTCAGGCATGCGGGAGCGCGGGGTTTTGAAGGAATTTTTTTCATGTATTAAAGATTGATTTTTTGTTGTGTTCTATTAGCTGGACACCGCAGAATGCAGCATCATGACGCGGATTTGTACCGCAGTTGTTGGGGTCATAACGCAGAATACTAACCATTATAACATGACGGCAGATATCAGCTGCTCTCGCTCTGCCACGACCACAGCAACGTTGCTCACGGCATTGCTTAGAAAAGATGGATTTTTGGGGAAGAGGCCAAAATCGGCACCGCCGGAAATTATGAAAGTGGTGGAATTCGACCCAGGTCGCGCAGCGACTGGAGCCTTAATCCAGAATGGGAACCAGTGCAGCCGCAGTTACATTTAAAAGGAATGTGGCCATTTCACACGGGAAGAAACTCACACCTACAGGGTCAGAATGACAAGACAAGGGCCCCGCTGTGAAACGAACCCAGGAACTTCTGTTTACTGGATAGGAATTTTGACCAACTAAGCCACGAAGCCAAATCACGCCTTCAAAGTGGCCCCGTCGGGCAGGGAGCAGATTGATCTGTGTCCTGAGAGAGCAGACACAAGATATCTACTGTTTCTGTAGCTGCGATGGCCGAGTGGTTAAGGCGTTGGATTGGAAATTCAAGTTGGGTTTTCTTCGCGCAGATTCGAACGCTGAAAGTCCTTGCATTATTGGAATTCATTCCTTCAAATAAATTATTTTCTTCAATCAGCTCCCTCTGGAATTATTTTGGACATTTCAATCCGGTTTTAAGGAAACTAAAGGAGTGGCGAGAGACCTGAATCATTTACTGACTTCAAGAAGGCTTTTTACCGATTTGTATTCCCTCACTCTACCTGACGAAGGCTCGTAATTTCAAATAAAACTGTTGGACTATAAAGTGGTGTTGTGCGACTTCTCATTTTTCGCCACCCCAGTCCAACACAGGCATCTCCGCATCATAATATATAGTCGGAATGGAAAAACTTGTAGGACTGTGGCGGAGAGCAGCGGAGTGATGCGTGTTCGTTTAACTCACTGGGTGAAACTTTTGCTTCCTTGTTCTGAATCTGGCATAAGACTGACCAGTAGAACCGATGGCAGTACTAATCCATTGTGCTCCGTAATATTAAATTGTACTCTAACTATTTCACGTCCACAATGTTAGCTTCTCTTTACAAAAATGTTTTTCCACTTTTGTCAGAATCAATAGCTCTGAAGCTACATTGTCGTCTGTCTCGACATCCTGATATTGTAAACTCTGCAATAAATATACTGCACTCAAATTGCTGTGAGAGCGAACTGAAAGGTAAAAGTGAAGACATTCGAAATTAATTAACACGATGATGATATAATTAATTGTTTGTGATGCGATTGGGGGCGGGTTAAAGCTTTGTATAAATACATTATCTGTGTTTTGTTTTGTTTGGTTTCTTTCACTTTTTTAATGCAAGCAAGGAAGCAAAATAGCCCTAATCCGAGATTCCTCGCTGTATTTATCTGTTCTGTATATCCCCTCCTGTTCACTGCTTCTTTATTCAATTCTGACAAATGATAGACAAGGGTATTAAGGGCAATAGAACCAAGACGGGTGGATAGAGTTAAGATACAGATTGAGTTGAATTAATCAGCCATGATATAATTGAATGGGGGGAAAGGCTCGAGGGGCTGAATGGCCTGCCCCTGTTCCTGTGTTCTTATGTATAGTCCAATCCCCTAAAATAAACGTGCCTGTTGTCGCCATGAACTTGAAAGACCCGCCGTGTGGTTCTAGTATTGTTATTGCTGTTTAAAGCTGTGTTTTGGGGATGAGCCAGTGGAAGTGAAAACCTGCCATGGATGGAGGGCGGGTTGGTTTTCTGGAAGGAGCAAATCAACTGGGCCGAAAAATAAGATCCAGACAAATTCACCAAAGTATTTCCCACCTCGCTACCGCACAACGGCAAGTACTGCTCCGTTCTACCATATAAACCCAACTAGTGCCCCTCAATTCAACAATCTTCACCAGTGTCCCAACTATTAAACAATCTCAGATGTGCAAGTACGGAGTGTGGGTCTTTTTCAGTGGGTTTTATACAACAGCAGCCGCCAGTCCTCTTGAGGCACACTATGTAAAACCAGATGTCATAAATATAAGATAATTAATAATTAATCCAGTAGGGAATTCAGGAAAAACTTGTTCATGCAAAGAGTGGTTGGAACGTGGAATGCGATACCATAAGTATCAGAAATTAAAGAGGGGAGGAGAGCCATTTCAGCTGTGAGTTGGCTCCGTGACTTAGCTGGTCAAAGCGCCTGTCTAGTTAAATCAAGTGAAAGTTCTGGGTTCGAATCCCAGCGGGGTCTTTTTTAAAGAACAAAATATCCTCTTATAATCACACAGAGGTGGGATGTTTCTCGTTTGAAAGTGCTGCAATCCTTTGGGATGGGAACGGTTAATCACATATACATATTAAAGTTTTACTGTCATTCGGCCAACATGTTAACATTTCCTTCAGTCTGCAACAGAAAGCTATCGGTTTATTAATGGTGATGAAAGCAATTATTCATCGTGATACTGCCTTTAATTATATGTTCGTGTCATTGATTTAATAAGCTACACAACTGTTTTATAAAAATCAGACAGGCAATTAACCCCGTGCTCTGGTTGCACCGAATTCCAACCCCTGGCCCACCAACGAACGCTCCACCCAGCAGCTATGAGAGCTGTAAATATACTGGGTACACCCAAGCTAGATACAAATGTATTCCTGACTTGTGTTCGATGTACTTTTTTTCTTATCTCTGCAACTGTATTGAGATATATCTGAATTATTTATTTATTTATTGAGACTCATCTGTCTTAATTGTGAATTGAGGCAGTGCATTCCAGAATCCAACAACTCGCAGTGTAAAAAATGGTTCCGAATGTCGCCTCGGATCCTTCTGCCAATCACCTTCAATCTGTGTCCTCTGGTCACCGACTCTTTGGCCACTGGAAAAAAGTTTCTCCTCATTTACGATATCAAACCCGTGCATGAATTTAAACACCTCTGTCAAAACCTCTGGTCAAAGGAGAACAAACCCAGCTTCTCCGGTCCCCCACATTCTGAAGTCCCTCATCCCTGGTACCATTCCAGTAAAGCACTTCTGTCCATTTCTTCCTTCTAATAAATAAATTAATTGAAACGTTTATAAGCAAAAGCACGAACATAATAAAAAAAGGAGAGTGAAATAAACACTGAGCAAAATGGATGTGAATGTTTGGAAGGTGAAAAGACGAGAAGATCTGAGTTTTATTATCGACCAGTGAGTGGAATCCATCGCTCTCTTGGGCTTGTGTCGGTCGATTTACTGATAGAGACAGACAGAGAACGCTACCTCCCGCAGGCCCGGTTAGCTCAGTCGGTAGAGCATGACATTCTTAATTTCATAGTTACTTTAGACCAGAGACCGCATTAAATCTGATGTAATGCTCAAAAGCATCAATGTATGAATATGATATTAAATGTGTTTAAATAGAGTGGGGGGATTGAAAGCAGATTCGGGGCCAGTGGTTTCCAAGGGGATCTTTCGTGTGGCTCTCCTGCATCTCTCTCCCCTTCCTCCCACACGCTGCCGGTTTTTAAACATTTTTAAAAATCTGCTGCTCTGGGCCAGTGCATTCCACAGTCTCAGAACCCTTTCTACAAATACCGTCTCACTGCTTGACTTCTCTGTGTATTAGTTATGAATCACCTTGAGGTGCAATGGTGGCGTTTGTGACGTCAAATTAAAAGGCGGCCTATTGGAAACACGTTCGGGTCACAGTTTCTTTTTGCACAGAATTGAACCTGAATCATTCAAGATGGAAAATTGTATTTTCTACATCACAATAAACACTATCTTGTTATAAATGTTGGCTCATTTGTTCCCCAGAGCCAGAGAAAGATTTGTCTGATCCCCTCATTTATTTCACTTAAGAAACAATCACAGGTATTCATTCAGAATCAACCCACAGATTGACACTGAGATAAACAGAGAGAGATAGAGACAGTATCGGGACACATGGCGGAATAGAGAGCAGAGATGGATCAATACAAAACGGCCTCAGACTTCAAGAGGCAGTGACATGTAGTTGATAGATAACAGTGAGCAGAGGCAAGGGACTTTAGGCGTGATTTGGCTCCATGGCTTAGCTGGTCAAAGCGCCTTTTCGATTCCCAGCGGTGCCTTTTTGTCATTTGACCCTCCAGGGGTGAGTTTCTTCTCGTGTGAAAAGGGCACAATCCTTTGAAATGTAACTGCGGCTGGACTAGTTCCCATTCAGGATTATTGCTCCAGTCGCTGCGGGGCGAGGGTCGAATTCCACCGCTGTCAAAATTTCTGCCGGTGCTGATTTTGGCCTCTTCGACAAAAATCCGTCTTTTCTAAGCAGTGGCGTGTGTGACTTTGCTGTGGTCAGAATTAAGTTGCAGCAGCTGATGTGCGGTGCCGTGATCGTATAGTGGTTAGTACTCTGCGTTGTGGCTGCAAGCAATCGTCGCTTCGAATTCGAATCTCGGCGCAGTTCGCTTGATATGCTTCTGCTCTCTATGGCACCTGCTAATAGAACCCAGCGAGAAATTAATCTTTACTCCATGAAACAAATATTAATTGTTGACGATGAAAAACTGTTCACTCCTTCAAACCCTCCTCTTCTCCCAGCTTTTTCCTCCTTCCACAATCAATAACCTCCTTTACTTCCCTCCTTCCATTTCATTGTCACTTTCCTGCGTTATTACTTAATCTAACATTCACTTTCACCTACTTACACCGTTAAATTTGCTCTGCTCTCACCGCTGTTCCTGGGGGCACATGTCCCATTCGCACCAAACTGAATTGGTGCTTTGAAACCAGTCGATACATTCAGACCTGCGGGACCGCTCGACAGACAAGCATTGCGAACGCAAAATAGCCGGATTGCCCCCGAAATTTCTTTGGCCTAATGGATAAGGCGTCTAACTTCATTGCTAATCGTAATCGGGATTGTTGTCAGTTCTCAGTCCCCGATCATTCTGTGTCTGTTTAAACCGGAGGTGCTCACAGTCCCGGATCATTCTGTGACTTTTTAAACCGGGGGTGCTCACAGTCCCGGATAATTCTGTGTCTGTTTAAACCGGGGGTGATCACAGTCCCGGATCATCCTGTGTCTGTTTAAATCGGGAGTGCTCACAGTCCCGGATCATTCTGTGTCTGTTTAAACCGGGTGTGCTCACAGTCCCGGATCATTCTGTGTCTGTTTAAACCGGGAGAGCTCACAGTCCCGGATCACTCTGTGTCTCTTTAAACCGGGTGAGCTCACAGTCCCGGATCATTCTGTGCGTTAGTCCTTTTTAAAGGAGAGCGATTTCAGCTGTGATGACCGAGTTGTTACGGTGTTTGTGCTCGAAGTTACATTGCGTTTCTCTGCGCTGGTGGGAACCCAGCTCGCAGCGCATCTGTTCATTAATTCGAAATATGTTCACCTTTTCCTAAATCCACTTCCTTTTATGAGCTGTTGCCCTGGAGTTGCTCGCAGTTCACCAACAACAATTTTTGTTAACGTCGACTGCGGCCGCGTGGACGAATGGATAAGACGTTTGACTTCGACTAATCATTATCAAGTTATCAAAAGGTTACAGATTCGAGTCTTCCTGCGGTCGTTTAACTCACTCGGCGAAACGTTTTCTTCTCTATTCTGAATCTGTCTTAAAATCGACCCCTTCTGACAGACCCTCACCTGAAGTAACGGAAGGCCTTTTGCGTACAGTACCTGAATTTACATTTTCAACATTGCCGATCTGGGTGCACGGGCAGAACAAGCGGCGAAGGGGAATTTCTTTGGCAGTATTTCTGTTTGGATGCAAAAAGCAAGAAATGGAGTGTGACGAAGACGTGAGACGAGGTCATAAGAACATAAGAACATAAGAAATAGGAGCAGGAGTAGGCCAATCGAGCCCTCGAGCCTGCTCCGTCATTCAATAAGATCATGGTTGATCTGATCCTAACCTCAAATCTAAAGAACACAAGAAGTAGGAGCAGGACCCGGCCACTCAGCCCCTGGGACCGCTCCGCCACCCACAGGGCCCTGACCGATCCGAACTCAGCCTCATGTCCAATGTCCTGCCCGCTCACCATAACCCCTAATTCCCTTTACCTCTAGGAAACTATCTATTTCTGTTTTAAATTTATTTAATGATGTAGCTTCCACAGCTTCCTGGGGCAGCAAATTTCACAGACCTACTACCCTCTGAGTGAAGAAGTTTCTCCTCATCTCAGTTTTGAAAGAGCAGCCCCTTATTCTAAGATTATGCCCCCTAGTTCTAGTTTCACCCATCCTTGGGAACATCCTTACCGCATCCACCCGATCAAGCCCTTCACAATCCTATATATTTCAATAAGATCGCCTCTCATTCTTCTGAACTCCAATGAGTAGAGTCCCAATCTACTCAACCTCTCCTCATATGTCCACCACCTCATCCCCGGGATTAACTGAGTGAATCTTCTTTGTACTGCCTTGAGAGCAAGTATGTATTTTCTTAAGTATTGACACCAAAACTGTATGCAGTATTCCAGGTGCGGTCTCACCAATACCTTATATAACTGCAGCCATACCTCCCTGCTTTTATAATCTATCCCACTAGCAATAAAAGCCAACATTCCGTTGGCCTTCTTGATCACCTGTTGCACCTGCATACTAACTTTTTGATTTTCTTGCACTAGGACCCCCAGATCTTTTGTACTGCAGTACTTTCCAGTTTCTCGCCATTAAGATAATAACTTGCTCTCTGATTTTTCCTGCCAAAGTGCATAACCTCACATTTTCCAATATTGTATTGCATCTGCCAAATCACCGCCCACTCACCCAGTCTGTCTATATCCCCTTGTAGGTTTTTTATGTCCTCCTCACTTTCTACTTTCCCTCCCATCTTTGTATCATCTGCAAACTTTGATATGTTACACTTGGTCCCCTCCTCCAAATCGTTAATATAGATTGCAAAGAGTTGGGGACCCAGCACCGACCCCTGCGGAACATCACTGGCTACTGGTTGCCAGTCCGAGAATGAACCATTTATCCCAACTCTCTGCTTCCTGTTAGATAACCAATCCTCCACCCATGCCAGAATATTACCCCCAATCCAGTTATTTTTTATCTTGAGCAATAATCTTTTATGTGGCACCTAGTCGAATGCCTTCTGGAAGTCTAAATACACTACGTCCACTGGTTCTCCTTTATCCACCCTGTACGTTATGTACTAAAAGAACTCAAGCAAATTTGTCAGACATGACTTCCTCTTCATAAAGCCATGCTGACTTTGTCCTATTAAATTATGTTTATCTAAATGTTCCGTTACTGTCTCCTTAATAATAGACTCCAAAATTTTACCCACCACGGATGTTAGGCTAACTGGTCTATAATTTCCAGCCTTCTGCCGACTACCCTTTTTAAAGAAGGGTGTTACATTAGCAGTTTTCCAATCTGCCGGGACCTTTGCTGAGTCCAGGGAATTTTGGAAAATTATTACCAAAGCATCCACAATCCCCACTGCCACTTCGCTCAAGACCCTAGGATGTAAGCCATCAGGTCCAGGGGATATATCCGCCTTGAATCCCATTATTTTACTGAGTACCAATTCCTTAGTGATTTTAATCATATTTAGCTCCTCCCCCCCCCCGCCCCTAGAGACCCCTGTTTGTCCAGTGTTGGGATATTCTTAGTGTCCTCTACCATAAAGACTGAAACAAAATATTTGTTCAGCATTTTTGCCATCTCCATGTTTCCCACCATTAATTTCCCGGTCTCATCCTCTAACGGACCTACGTTTGCCTTAGCCACCCTTTTTCTTTTTATACAACTATAGAAACTCTTGCTATCTGTTTTTATATTTTTTGCTAATTTATTTTCATAATCTATCTTCCCTTTCTTAATCAATCCTTCAGTTACATTTTGCTGTCTTTTGACGCATTCCCAATCTTCTATCGTCCCACTAAGTTTGGCTACCTTATATGTCCTTGTTTTTAGTCGGATACTATCCTTAATTTGTTTACTTAACCACGCATGGCTGTCATTTCTTTTACACCCTTTTTTCCTCAGTGGAATATGTTTCTTTTGAAAGTTGTAAAATCACTCCTTAAATGAACACCACTGCTCATGTACCGTCTTACCCTTTAATCTATTTTCCCAGTCCACTTTAATCAATTCCGCTCTCATACCATCATAGCCTCCTTTATTCAAGCTCAGTATGCTTGTTTGAGATCCAACCTTCTCACCCTCTAATTGGATATGGAATTCAACCATGTTATGGTCACTCATTCCAAGGGGATCCTTAACTAGGACATTATGAATTAATCCTGACTCATTACACAGGACCAGGTTCAAGGTTGCTTGCCCCCTTGTAGGATCAGTTACATACTGCTCAAGAGATCCGTCCCTAATACACTCAATAAACTCTTCCTCAAGGCTGCCCTGCCCAATTTGCTTTGTCCAGTTAATATGATAGTTAAAATCCCCCATAATTATAGCTGTTCCCTTATTATATGCCCCAACTATTTCCTGATTAATACTTCTTCCAGCAGAGTTGCAACTATTAGGAGGCCTATATATTACTCCCACTAGTGTTTTTTTCCCCTTATTATTCCTTATCTCCACCCAAACTGTTTCATTATCCTGATCCTTTGACCCAAAATCATTTCTCTGTATTACAGTGATTCCTTCCTTTATTAACATAGCCACCCTCCTCCCCTTCCTTCCTGCCTGTCCTTCCTGATTGTTAAATACCCTGGCATATTTAGTTCCCAGTCGTTGTCAACCTGCAGCCATGTTTCTGTAATGGCCACAAGATCATACCCATACGTAGTTATTTGTGCCGATAAATCATCCATTTTGTTACGAATACTACGTGCATTTAGCTAAAGAACTTTCAAATATGTTTTGTGACACTTAGTTCCTGCTTTTTCATTTTTTAACACTTTACCTTTTACTCCATACCTTCTGTCCCTTCCTGACACACTTTCCTCTCTCTCCCTGCTCAGGTGCCCAACCCCCTGCCACTTCAGTTTAAACCCTCCCCAACAGCACTAGCAAACACTCCCCCTAGGACAGCGGTCCCGGCCCTGCCTAGGTGCAGACCGTCCGGTTTGTACTGGTCCCACCTCCCCCAGAACCGGTTCCAATGTCCCAGGAATTTGAATCCCTCCCCCTTGCACCATTCCTCTAGCCACGTATTCATTTGAAATATCCTCCTGTTTCTCCTCTGACTAGCACGTGGCACTGGTAGCAATCCTGAGATTACTACCTTTGAGGTCCTATTTTTTAATTTACCTCCTAACTCACTATATTTTGCTTTTAGGACCTCATCCCCTTTTTTACCTATATCGTTGGTGCCTATGTGCACCACGACAGCTGGCTGTTCGCCCTCCCCCTCCAAAATATTCTGTAGCCGCTCCGAGACGTCCTTGACCCTTGCACCAGAGAGGCAACACACCATCCTGGAGTCTCGGTTGCGGCCGCAGAAACGCCTATCTATTCCCCTTACAATTGAGTCCCCTATCACTATAGCTCTTCCACTCTTTTTCCTCCCAGCCTGTGCAGCAGAGCCACCCATGGTGCCAGGAAGTTGGCTGCTGCTGCCTTCCCCTGATAAGTCATCCCCACAACAGTATTCAAAGTGGTATATCTGTTTGAGAGGGGGATGTCCACAGGGGACCCCTGCACTACCTGCCTGCACCTCTTACTCTGCCTGGTGGTCACCCATTTACTTCCTGCCTGTACACCCTTTGCCTGCGGTGTGACCAACTCACTAAATGTGCTATTCCCGAGGCTCTCAGCTTCGCGAATGCTCCAATACGCATCCAATCGCAACTCCAGCGCCGTAATGCGGTCTGCCAGTAGCTGTAGCTGGATACACTTCCCGCACACATGGTTGTCAAGGACACGGAAGGGTCCCTGATTTCCCACATAGCACAGGAGGAGCATACCACGGGGCCGAGCTCTCCTGCCATGACTTACCCTTTAATTAATTCAAATTAAATTAAAACAAATCAATCCCACCAATTGCACTACAGTTAAATGATATACTTAAGGGCCCTGGTTTACCAACAGTCCCCGCTACACAACAGAGAGCTTAGAAACTATAAACCACAGTGTTTAAGTTTAAAAAGAGAGAAATACTCACCAACCAATCACTTACCTGCTTTATGGTGACGTCACATTTCGATTACTTTTTACTTCTCTCCCTCCGAGCTCGGAGATTGGGAAGCCTTCCTGGTCTCTGCCGCCTCTTAAACCTCGCCGCCGCCGCCTGGTTCCCCGCAGGTCCGCCGCCGCTCTGAGGCCTACCAGGTCTCTGCCGCCTCTTAAACCTCGCCGCCGCCGCCTGGTTCCCCGCAGGTCCGCCGCCACTCATAGAGTCATAACGGCACAGAAGGAGGCCATTCGGCCCATCGAGTCCATGCCGGCTCTCTGTACAGCAGTCCAGTCAGTCCCATTCACCCGCTCTAACACCGTAGCAAGTTTATTCCCCTCAATTGCCTATCCAGTCACCCCTTGAAAATATTGAGTGTCTCCGCTACCACCACTTCCGTCGGAAGCGAATTCCAGGTCATCACCACACGCTACGTAAAAATGTTATTCCTCACATCCCCTCTGTATCTCTTGCCCAAAACCTTAAATCTGTGTCCTCTAGTCCTTCTACCATCCACTAGTAGGAACAGCCTTTCCCCGTCTAGCCTATCCAACACCGTCATAATCTTGTACACCTCTATCAAATCACCACTCAACCTCCTTTGCTCTAATGAAAACAGGTTCAGCTTCTCCAACCTGCCTTGTAGCTAAGATCCACCATCCACGGAACCATTCTGGTAAATCTCCTCTGCACCCTCTCAAGGGCCTTCACATCCTTCCTAAAGTGTGGTGACCAGAATTGGACGCAATAGTTCAGTTATGGCCTAACCAGCGCTTTATAAAGGTTCAGCATAACTTCTCTACTTTTGTACTCAATACCTCTATTTATGTAGCCCAAGATCCCATATGCTTTGTCCACCACTCTCTTAATATGTCCCGCCACCTTCAGGGACCTATGCACATTAATTCCCAGGTCCCTCTGTCCCTGCACACTCTTTAAAACTGTGCCATTAAATATATATTGCCTCTCCCTGTTTCTTCTGCCAAAATGCATCACCTCACACTTCTCTGTATAAAATTCCATCTGCACTTGTCTGCACATTCTGCTAGCCTTTCTATGTCCTGTTGCAGTCGATTGGTATCATCATCACTGTTTGCCACACCACCAAGTTTGATGTCATCGGCTAATTTAGAAATACTACTCTTTATTCCAATATCCAGGTCATTTATATATTTCTAAAAAAGCAGTGACCCCAGCAGTGACCCTTGTGGAACACCACTGTCTACCAACCTCCAGTCTGCAAAACAGCCATTTACCACAACACGATGTTTTCTGTCGTTAAGCTAATTCCTTATCCAAGCTGCCACTGACCCACCTATTCCACGAACCTAAAATTTGTTAACCAACCTTCTATGTGATATTTTGTCAAACGCCTTCCAAAAATCCATGCAGACAACATCCTTTGCATTCCCTTCATCAATCCTCTCTGTTATTTTACCAAAGCATTCAATTTGATTGGTGTCGGTGAGGTTAAGGCTGTGGTTTGCAAACTCATTTGTGCTTTGCATGTTTGTATTCGAAACCGATCCTTGTTGTTATCCTTTACGACTTTTGATGCAGATAATCATGTCTCTGCTTTCCATATAAAATAGGCCTTGGTTCCTAATCTTGTCAGTGGTGACCCTGGTCTGTGGCCCTGCATTGTTTCTAGCTTATTAAAATTCAGACGGTCCATTAGAATTGTTCACCCAATTGTAATTGAATGAAGGTGGAACAGTGATCACGAATGAGAGATTGTAGAATTCGCAAAATTATCACGATTTTATAATAATAAGAAGGAGACATAAAGTTTCGTATAAACAGCTTTATTTCAGCAAAATGCTGTCATGTTTCACAAAGGACACAAGCAGCCTGTAAAATGGCCGCCACGCCTCGTGGCAGAAGGTTCTCGACTTTCAGTAGGCAGACAAGATGGCGTTTCAATAAAAATTCCAGCGAGATCGGACAGGACTCAGCACATTTGAGATAATGACAAGACGCAATGGGTTTGCATTTTAAACATAAATACTGGAATCGGTCTTCCAGTTACAAACGAGAGCTATTGTACTGGGCGATCAAGGACCCATCCAATATGCAAATTCCCCACGGCACTACGATGAGAGAGCCGTTCGCGGCTACTCACAGCAAGCATTTGGAAGCCCCCACAGGGCACACAGGCAGGCAAAGCAGCCTGCATCAGGGGAGAGGACATCCTAGCAAAATGTAGGATCCTTTATTGGGGTTGGGAGTCAGATGAGGGAGAGTTCGAGGAGCTCGACCAAGATAGTGACACAAGCGAAGAGGAGCTGGAATCGGAGGACGAAAGGGTCGCCCCCGATTCAGGTATAGGGAAGATAGGGACTGCAGATGGAGATCCACACAGGGTGGAGACAGAAGCTGCAGGTCCCGAAATCAGGGGGGCGGAGATAGGGGAAGCGGGGCCAGCGGCTGTGGTGGGACCACAGGACGTGGCAATGGAAGCCTCAGAACCCAATCCGTCCGCCTTGGAAGTCTTGCCCTCGAGGGAGGTGGGGACTGCGAGTGAAGGGCCGCCTACTGGGCCAAGTAGGGCGGTGCCAGAGACTGCAGATCCCGAGTTCAGGGAGGCGGAGTCAGGGGAGGCGGAGCCAGCGACTGTGGTGGGACCACAGGTCGCCACGGTGGAAGTCTCGAAACCCGATCCGTCGGTCCTGGGGTTCCTGCCCCCGGTAGTTCCCCGTAGGTCAAGTCGGACACCCCAGCCCAGGAAGATGTGGATAAGTCCCCAGAGTGTCCCAAGGCGTAGGTTCAAGGCTAAGGCAGCCCAGGGAGAGCCCAGTCACAGCGCAGCAGCAACAGGCTGCGGCAGATCAAAGGAAGGGGTCAGTGACCCCCCACCGTTGGGAAAAGCTTGTGGCCTCCTTCACAGAATTTAGGTAGGCCGCCCTGGGAACGGGCGGCGCTGTACAGTTTTATAAGTGATAAGTTTTATAGTTTGTAAGTTTGTAAGTTTTAAGTTTGATAGTTAAGATTTTGATAAGTAAAAGATAAATGATGGGAGTTTAAGATTAAGTTTAGCTAAAAGATCTATCCAGCGCACATGTCTTCTTACGTGAGGCGAGGTCAGGGGACCCGCTCACTCTTCACAAAAGCCAGAGACTCTTGGGAGGCTGGCTACCTCATTCTATCTGATCACAGGAACCAAGGAAGGATGGAACGGATTCTGGTAGTGCTCGCGGCATTTGGATGTGGATTGGCCTATCGAGGCCGCACCAAGGATGTCGTTGTGTTTAGTTGCTCCGGGGACACGGCCCCCATCGCGGTGGATGGGACCGGAAGGCGAGAGGCTGAGGAGACTGCCACTTATTTCCACAAGGGAAGGTGGCCAGGATGGCTGGGAACGAATTCCACGGAGTATTCCAGTACATCGGGTTTTGCCTACAAAGAGACTTCTTTAAAGTGCCCCAAAGTGAGGATCATCGCACCCAGAGTCAGCATCACCGTCGGCAAACGGATTTGTTTGACTTGTAATGGGAATGTCCCATTGAGCCGATGGTGGTGGCTACGAAAGCTGAGCAAAAACATGAGGAACTCTTCGGTCGAGTGGGAGCGACTGGGGAATAATACCCATCGGACAATTACGGGGACTAACGGACAATTGAGAGTCTGTTGGGACAAATGGTGGGAACCGGATGAGGGAATTTATGTATGTATGTGGGGGTCAAAGCACGTTTGCCTCAAAGGCATCTCCATATTTTTCATCAATCAGTGGCAGGATAATGGGAAAGGAATGAGGTGGGATGCAAGCACCAGGGGGTGCGGGGCTCCATACTCTCCGATCCCGGTAAATGCCACTGAACTCATTACGCGCCCACGCAAGGCCCCGCCCACAATTCCGGTGGTTCTAGCCAAGGAAGAAGGGTGCCCTAAAACCAGTAAGGGACCCGGGAATGGTTTGGTACTGGTCCCTACAGACCAGTTACTATTTCAGGGGGTACATTATGCGGTGGCCTCAGTGATTTTAAACCTCACCGAGGTGCGGTTGCCAGAGTGATGCCTCAAAGAGACGGAACAGTTATATCCGGTCCTGTTGACCAGGATGTTTAGGCAATTTTATGAGTTCGATTTCGCGGAAATTGATAAAACAAGTTTGTACACCGCACCACATGAAGTTTTGGGTCAGGTGGGGAGACAAAGGAGGGGTGTTGTGAACGACATGTTCACTGCTTTCAATACAGGTACATCTGTGGTCAACGCTCTAGACAGCGTGGAGCTGCAGACCCAGATTAATGGCTTAAAAACACAATTGAAGAACATTCTCACAGATGAAAATAAGGTGGTTGGGTCTGGGTTACATGAGGACCAGGCCATGACTCTCCATTTAAAAGAAATTATAGCTGAGCTGGAGAAACATGCGCGTACGGTAAATGCCCTGATCAGGGAAGATCGGAATGCGTCCGATCAGGCTGCGCAGAATGATGTGTGCGTGCTTTACAGGGCGTGGTTGCTGGGCGAGGGCCGCAGTAATTTGGAGGATTTAAAACAAGGTTTGGTCCCGTCCTGGATAAGTAACAAACACCTGCAGGCGCTCCACCCTTTTCAGAACGCATTAAGTCCGTGCCAGCTCAGGCTAGCTTCAGAAGCATACCCAGTCCCCGTGGACTGCGGACGATCAAACCACACCATTATGGGTGTAGTTTTATGTATGCCGGTTTTGGGCGACAGAGCAAAGCCCGCCCCGGTGTATCGGGTAGAGAACATTGGTGTCATTCAGGGGGGAGCCCACATTCGCTATGCAGCGGTTCCACCTTACGTCATCCGCTGGGAGCAAACGATGACAGGCACAGATCTCTCTGGTTGTCGTAGCCGGGGAGAACACATAATCCTGTGTCCCCAGCACTTGAATGCCTTTTTAACACCACAGTGCGGGTTCAGAACGGCTGGCGCCAAGCCCATGAATTGCACCATGGAGGCAATGGCACAAGATCATGTGCCTCCGCAGGTAGCATACATCGGGGGTGGAACATATTGTGTTACCACTGCAGCGCAACACTACCAGCATGGAAACCGCAGCCGGTGTCTGGTGAGTGACAGCAGTTTCTGTTTTAAACACAGGGCTGAAGTTCAAGTGGCACAGCAGCGAATTGTCCCGATCCCTGAACCATCCACTGTTCACCTTACAGTAAAAGAAAATTTCACAGACTTGCAGCGATTCGTCGCGCATTTCGGATACATCATTCCCCCTCTCCCTGAACACCTCACCAAGCTTTTGAAAGCTGTCGCGGTATCGCAAAAACATTTTTTACACCCTAGAACAAAAGACTGTCGAGATAGGGTCAGAAATTCTAGACATAGTAATTCCACCGTGGTGGGATCTGTTCACCAACATTGAAGTGCCTTCCTGGATTAGAATAGCCTCCCACATTTTAGTTGTATGCCAAGTGTTTATTGTGATATACTTATTGGTCGTGCATTGTAAGAGAGGCAAACGCCTTACCAAGAACGAAAACACGGGAGAGTGGCGAGAGCGTTACGTGCGCGTGCACGAAGAAAGCACCGCGTAAACGGCCAAAATGGCGTCACTCCAGTTTTTTCCACGTGCGCCTCGGAATTGTTGTAATTGATCGTGATTTTTCTCAGAAACTGTAATTAAGTTTGGAGCTCTACATGTTTAAGAGTTGGTTTTTGATTATTTTGATTTGGTGTTGTTGAATATGATTGTTTGGTTGTTGTTGTTTTTTTTCTTTTTCCTTGAATAAAAAATATGCATATGCAGGTGGTGCGAGAGGCATCGGCCTGGTTACAACTGGAAGGAAATGCACGTGGTGTAAGTTGAAGGCAAATGCTGCCAACGGTGTTATAAGAATGTAATTTTCCTGGGAAATAAGGACGACACGAAGACCATAGATTGTTTAAGTTATGGGAATTTTAAATATGGAGAATCGAGATAATATTGCTCACCACAATGTTTTTGATACGATTAGCGGAGTTATTCGCATCAACAGGAGGGACTGTCGAATTCGCAAAATTATCACGATTTTATAATAATAAGAAGGAGACATAGGGGTAGAAATTAGGTCGCGCCCCATTTGGGGCGCAAATATCGTCCGCGCGCAAATATTAGCGCCTGGCGCTAATTATCGGCACTGACAGGAAACTTCACTTTTACCGCCCCGGGAGGTGAGTGGAGCGCTAAATTAGGCGCTGCACACCTCTCTTAAGGTGCAAAGGCCTAGGAGTGAGGCGCTAACTCAGCGCACGAGCGCAGCGCAGCTGCTGCCAGTTAGCGCGGGAACACAGACACACTGACGCCGGACACTTCTTAAAGCGGGGGGGGCCACTTGCTCCCCAGCCACACCCTGCTCATTGCAGCCTTGAATCTCAGCCTGGAGAGACCTGTAATCCATTTTGCTGCCAAGAATGGAGAGGGTGAGAGAACGCGCTCATCGCTTCACCGAGCGGGCCTTGGATGCTCTGGTTGACGCAGTGGAGCGCAGACGATGCATGCTGTTCCCAGAGAGTGGCAGGAGGCCTTTGCCACGCGAGTTCAGAAGAGTGTGGAGGGAGGTGGCTCAGAGCGTCTCCTCCAGGAGCATGGTGCCCAGGACCCATGTCCAGTGCCGCAGGAAGTTCAACGACCTCACTCGGGTCGTCAGGGTGAGTGGCTTTTTCTCAATACCTCTCCATCCCTCCATCTCAACCTCACTCTATGGCCAGAGGGTCTTAAAACCCCAATGCACAACACTCATCCAACACCTATGGCCCTTTCATCAAACACACACACACATTCCACACTTTGCATACAGTAAGGGCTATTCACCTATGGGAGGCACATCAGGCAAGACCATGGCTGCATATTGTAAGGGCTATTCACCTATGGGAGGCACATCAGGCAAGACCATGGCTGCATATTGTAAGGGCTATTCACCTATGGGAGGCACATCAGGCAAGACCATGGCTGTATATTGACTCAGATGCTGTCCTTTTTCTTGCAGGCTAAGCTGGCTCATAATCGGAGACAGCAGCAACGGACGGGTGGAGGGCGGCTTCAGCTGCAACCCCTCAGCGATCTGGAGGAGCGCGTCCACAGGATTGTGGCAAGCCGGGTGATCGGTCCCGTCGCCACTGGAGACGCCGACCCCGTTGTGGACAGCAATGGTAAGGTCATCACCTTTTTGTCCTCTGTCCTTCCACTTGTCCCTCACAATACCAGCCTTTGACACTTTCAATCCAACTTGCTAACTCGCTGCACTTATTCCTCCCTTACTGCCACCCTGTCCTCACGCTAAAGCCACTCTTGTACCTCCCTGCTTTCAGATGGTGATTCACCAGCTGAGGAGATGGTCCCTGAAGCTGCCACTGGGAGTGATGCTGCAGCTGAGGAGGAAGCCGGAGCATCAGTGCCACCCTCTCCCGAGGAAGCCCATGGCCACACTGGGAACACGCCTTCCCCGGAGGGGAGCAGGGGGGAAGGGGCTGATGATGGTGAAGTTCCAGGACCCAGCGGGCTGCAGCAACGCCATGGGGGGGGGAGGGAAGAACGGGGGAGCAGGGGGGAAGGGGCTGATGATGGTGAAGTTCCAGGACCCAGCGGGCTGCAGCAACGCCATGGGGGGGGGAGGGAAGAATGGGAGCCTTCTCCCCAGAGGGAGAGTATGCCAGACACTCCTAATGCAATGGACGCAGAGGAGGAGCGGATGATTGCAGAAATGAACAGCCAGGCGGTGGTCATGCACACTGAGCTCATGGGTGCAGTGGGAAGGGTGCCCGAATGCATTGAGGCACTGGCAAGGAGTGTGGAGCACTTCGCTGTAGCACAGGCGGATGCCACACTAAAGCTTACTGCTGCAATTCAGTCACTGGCTGCCAGGAACCCATCTGAGCCTGCTCTCATGCAGACTCAGATTGAGGCCACGCGAGCACTGACTGCTGCCATCCTCGATGGTTCGTGCACATGTCCCCGGGGCTGTCACCGCGCCGCAGCAGGCCAGCAATCTGTTCTCAGGCAAATTGCTCCGGATGCTGAAGTGCTGCCCCGTGGGAGTGCCAGTGTGTCGGGCGAGCAGGGAGTTGCTGTCCTCTCTCACGATGACAGCATTCCTGCTGCCAACACTGTCACTTCTCCACTGCACTTGCCACCGCCTGTAGGACAGACTGCTGCCGCCCATGCAGAGTTGGTGCAGTCTGCAGCCGGGCCCTCCAGGCCCAGAAGTGGTCGAGGCCGGCCTTCAGGGGCATCTGCAGTGTCAGGGTCTGACAAGCAGCAGCCTTCCACCAGCCTTGCTGCAGCCACTGAGGTCCCATTACGGAGGAGCAGTAGGGTTAGAAGGGGGGAAGTGCGCAAGGGAAGGAGATCACCCTCGAAGGGCAAAAAGTAGGATGTGTGCCAAAATGCTGGTCATTTTTTTATTAAAGGCCGAGGTTCATGGCCCAACTTTTGTTTAGTGTTTTGGACATTATCTCCAGGTTGTGAGAACCAGTTATGTTATTGACTGTTTTTTGGTGTTTATTTCTATGAGTTTCTCATGAGGAATTGACACACACAGAGTTTGTACAATAAATAAGTTTCTGTATTCAAAATATACATGGCTGGTGGTTGGAATTATTGGTGCCTTGGCCGGCTTAGGGGTTGCGTGCTGGGTTGATTCGTGTTTGTAGCACTGGCAGGGGTCCTAGAAGCGGCTTGCTATTAGTCGTTGACGGACGGCCCTTGCAGTTTGACCATTGTGGGCCGCCCTCCTGCCTTGGTGCTGCTGCTGATCATCGTCCTCGGCCTGTTCCTCCTCTTCCTCCTCCTCCTCTTGTGGTGCTGCAAGGCCTGGTGGCATTGGCTGCGTCCTGAGGATTGCCATGTTGTGCAACATGCAGCACACCACTACGAATTTGGAAACTTGCTCAGGCGAGTACTGCAGGGCTCCTCCGGAATGGTCCAGACAGCGGAATCGTTGTTTGAGCACGCCGATTGTGCGCTCAATAATGTTCCTCGTTGCTTGTTGGCTTTCCTGGTACCGCAGCTCAGCAGGGGTGTTTGGCGCACGGAGCGGTGTCATCAGCCAGGTGCTCAATGCGTACCCCTTGTCCCCCAGAAGCCAACCAACTGGCTGATGCGGTGCCTCGAAAATTTCTGCCACAGTACTCTGGCGCAGGATGAAAGCATCGTGGCAGCTGCCCGGATAGTGGGCATTGACAGCGAGAATCACCTGTCTGTGGTCACAGACCAACTGCACATTCAAGGAATGGAACCCCTTTCTGTTCCGGAACTCCTCTGCATTCTCTCGCGGAGCACGCAAAGCCACATGCGTGCAGTCAATGGCGCCCTGCACCATGGGGAAGCCCGCTACCCTCGCAAAGCCCATAGCACGGTCATGCTGCTTGTCTGGGGTCATAGGGAAGGAGATGAAGTCTCGTCTCCTTGTGAAGAGGGCATTGGTGACCTGCCGAATGCAGCGATGCACCGCAAACTGGGAGATATTGGCGAGGTCCCCAACAGCAGCTTGGAATGAGCCAGTGGCGTAGAAGTTCAAGGCCACTGTGACCTTCACTGCCACCGACAGAGACGTCCTGGACCTCAGCTGAGGCTGCAGATCTGGCTGCAGCAGGTGGCAGAGCTCAGTGACCACCTCCTTGCTGAATCGCAGCCTTCGCAAACACAGCTCCTCGGACATGTGGATGTAGGAGAGCTGTTCACGATATACCCTGGGAGGGTAAGCTCTCCTGTACATGCGCCTGATGGGCCTCCTCCGTCTGGCCATCATTGCCACTCTCTGTCTGCGTCTCACTCTGCTCCGATTGAGCTGGAGCAGGACGACGCCCCCAATCATTGCAGCCCCCATCTTCTCTTTGCCAGAAAAGTAATGAGGTACAGCAACGAAAGTAGCAGCAAAGTTAGGATGAACTAGGCAAAACTACCTCACAAAGCGTTGAGTCAATGTAGAAGTCTCTCTCTCTCTCTCTCCGAATCTCTCTCTCTCTCTCAGAACGAGTGGTGCATAAATGTCGACCACAGAAAAAGACAGGAAGAGGCCCCCTTTAAATAGCGCCCCCCCCAGCCCCAGACCGATTGATAACGTTCCAGTCTTCCGGTCGTTGGAAGCGCCAGGCGGTAAGGCAGGGGGCGCCACTCAATTTCCGCTCCGGGGCGCCCCAAGGGCGTTGCACCACAGAATGACGTCACAATCTGCGCGCGCAGGTGGTCGCAGCGGTAAGTTTTAGCGCCGCCGCACAATCTCAAGTTAAGTTCTCGAGCGGCGCAAACAGCGCTGCGCCCAGGCGTTAGCGCCTTAACGCCCCATTAGCGCCCATTTAAGGCGCTAACGGGAGGCGCAACCAACTGAATTTTTACCCCATAAAGTTTCGTATAAACAGCTTTATTTCAGCAAAATGCTGTCATGTTTCAAAAAGAACACAAGCAGCCTGTAAAATGGCCGCCACGCCTCGTGGCAGAAGGTTCTAGACTTTCAGTAAGCAGACAAGATGGCGTTTCAATAAACATTACAGCGAGATCGGACAGGACTCAGCACATTTGAGATAATGACAAGACGCGATGGGTTTGCATTTTAAACATAAATACTGGAATCGGTCTTCCAGTTACAAACGAGAGCTATTGTACTGGGCGATCAAGGACCCATCCAAAGACATTGATATGCAAATTCCCCACGGCTCTACGATGAGAGAGCCGTTCGCGGGTACTCACAGCAAGCATTTGGAAGCCCCCAAAACCCCTTCAGGGAGACTACTAGCCGGTTCCACAATGGGAGAAATATTAACGGGTACTCAGACAGTTACACGTGTCACCGAAACCCATTAACGACAAGTACCACCCCATACAAGAAGTTTGAGCACGAAAACATGACAAAAGATGAACATTTAGATTGGGCGGGAGATAAGGAATTACAGTACTATAAACTGTAGTGTCCAAACGTCCATTTTTCTCTTATCCTCTGGCTGTTCATCGTGCGCTTATTCTTTACCACCGACTGGAGCTCTGGACTCTCATTCTCTGATCCGCTGATTTTCCGGGAGTCAACCTCGTGGCTTGCCGCGAATATCTGTGGAGAGCTGGACTGCAAAGGCCGATAAGCGGGCACACCATCCCGAGAAGTCGGTAAACGGTGTCGGATCCGAAGGCCCGAGATGAGATGAGATGAGATGAGAAGAGAAGAAGAAGGCTACACGTGTCGCCACGGTCAGTAAGCCCCGACCGCGCCTAAAAATATAAGCACCATTTTCGAATTCTATCGGCTACTCCACAACTGGCCCGAAAAGACTCTTCTTTGAATTTTACCAGCTAACTGGTGTCGGGCATAGGAAGACTCTTCTTTGAGTTTTATCAGAGTTCCGAGGTCAACACAGATCTTCATGACAGCAGACGATCCAGCCTGCTAGCCGGAGCAGAAGCGAGTAAACAAGTGGGGTACAGAGACCCCTGATCAACACGTGGATAGTCAGGTGCTGTGGTGAAAACATCCGAGCAGAGTTTCGGAATTCCCCGAGTTATCATGAGTGGTGAGCATGAGTCTCGATCCTACAAATCTAGATTAGGACAGGTATTGATAGGGGAGTGTTTATGTTTTAAGGATAACTATAATGTGTGTCCCCTTTTACGATGTGTCGTGCGCTCCTCGTTTCCCTAAACCTAGTTGCATAAATGTATGTAAGTTTGTACTGTCATTAATCTGTGCTTATGACATGTATTTCGTAATCTTGAATAATATGCAATAAAGATTTTCAATTTCGCACTATTCAACCGGGTCTACCTGAGTTTTTCTCTGCATTATTGCTCTCGCACCTAAGTCCGGTGTCAGAACCGTAAGGGCGAGTGGGTCGAACCACTCACAGGTGTCTAGTGTTACCAGGCTGGCGGGAGACCAGAACAGGCAACAAGGCCAAACCCCGCACTAGCACCCAGGCTAAGCACAGAGCCACCCGAACCCCTTACAAGATAGAACTTTCCCTCCCTTCCTTCATCTGAGATTGATACTGAATGATACACTAGCGGGGAAAGAACTAAAGATTAGTAAGCACAGAATAATATTATCCATTGGGAACAAATTTAACTTCAAAACATTTTACCAATCTTAATGACCAGTTCATCTGTTAAGTGTGTTTGGTTGAGTGATAAATAATGGGCACTGCATTAGCAAGAATACTCTGTTATTTTCGAAATGGTGCCATTGGATACCCGAGGCCTCGATTTTACGTCTGCATTCGAAAGACGGCACCGCCGACAGTGCAGCACTCCCTCAGTACTGCACTGGAGTGTCAGCCTGGATTATGTGCTCCAGTCTCTGGAGTGGGGATTGAGTTTGCTGCCGCTTAGCCTCGGCTGACACCTAAACTCAATTCATTGGGCTCGAGAGAAATGACAAAGAGAAAGAGAAAGATGACAGTGGAGTAAAACTTCAACTTAGCGCCAAAGAATAAATAGGAAATCGTTATCGACTGTACGTTATAGAAACCGCCCGATTTATGTTGCCATCGATTTCATAAGCAATGGAAATCATGCAGTGTCTATAACGAGCGTTGGATCGTTAGAATCATAGAATCTTAGAAATTGTACCCTGTATACCCAAGTCCAGGTCGTTATTATATATATATATACTAGAGCAGTGAATGTGCCCTCAGACAGCGCATTACAGCCCATCCCTGGGAAACGATATACCGCGGCCCGGAAAAACCTTCCCATACACCGAGCACAAGCAGAGCAAAAACAGTCACAGCAGCATTTGCCGAGGAACCGGAGTGAGTCACATTTTCTTTGATCTGTGATAGTTTTAAATATATTTTGGTGTCTCTGAGTTAGGAACTAATGTAGTTGTGAGTTGTTGTGTTGTATATAAATACATTTTGTTTATCTGTGTTAGTGTTTATGTATTTGAATGCAATTTTGTTTATAATGTTATTGCGACGCATCGTTTTAAATGTATTTTCTGTGTATGTATTTGTATCTATGTTGTTTGTACATAACTCTTAAATAAACGCAAATACAATTATAACACAGAGATACACAGAGATATGTTCATAAATCAAACAGAGATACAAACAAACACATTTATAATAACAGAGAGATGAACACAAATAATTTGATCACTAAGGCAGTTACACACAATTTCATTTACAATTCACAGAAAGATACACAAATGTATTTATAAATATCACGCACATATATCCAAATTCATTAGAAATAATAAACAGATACACACGAATATAAAACGGGCCATGGCGAAAAATCAGTGGAGTCTGAATAATTGACAGCTTCCTGCAGAGAGCCGGCACAGACAGGATGGGATGAATGGCCTCCTTCTGTGCGGAATGATTCGGTGATTCGAAGACTTCTCGCTTATAAGATAGGTGTAAAAGGCAGCTGTGTGATGGGAGCACAGAAACCTCACAGCGCCTGCGCGCGGTTCGAGTGGCTCAATCGGTTAGCGCGCGGTTCTTATGTTACAGTCCAGACTCGGGCGATGCCGAGGTTCTGAGTTCGAGCCTCACCTAGAAATAACAGTGATTTTGCTTGTGACATTTCTACCCGATTCGAAAGTACAGTTGGTGTGTCTCTACATTTTATCTCCTTATCCTGTGAATGCTGAGTCTTTGAGTATATTCAAGGCTGAGAGAGATATATTTTTGGACTCTAGGGGAATCAAGGGATATGGAGATCGGGCGGGAAAGTGGAGTTGAGGTCGACGATCAGCCAGGGTCTTATTGAATGGCGGAGTAGGCTCGAGGGGCCGTATGGCCGACTCCTGCTCTTATTTCTTATGTTCTTATTAGCTGTTCCATGTGGACACTGAGGTTCCTCGGGACCACAATGTTGCAATAGCGGATGAGAGTTTTTCTTATTTATAGTAGGGTGTGGAGGCGTTTTCATTCTTGAACCAGTAACTCTGATGTAAAGAATAATGTGTCAGAAACAGACTTGATTCCAACGCAGTGACAAGACATTTGTCACAAACGAGAAGATGTGTAAACTCACGGGTAATCTGCACATGTTTCCTGCAGCATGTTCAACAGAATCAAGGATGCTCCTGAACACGGTGCTGAGAATTTTGCTCTCAGTGACGGAATGGCTCGCGCATTGGACTTCTCGCTGATTCTATTCTAAAGAAACATTCAAAGGTTGTCGATTCGAGTCGGAACCAAGTCCAATTTTGGGACAGGGTTCATTGGTTCCGGCGCTGGAAAGTGAAATTTTGCAGCAAAACCGCAACTGTCTGCTCTCCGGCCGCACAGCACCTGCCGCTTGCGTTGGGCTTGAAATCCACTCGGGTTCGCAGATGACACGAAAATTGGTGGAGTGCTAAATAGTGAGGAGGGAAGCCTCAGGCTACAGGACGATATAGACGGGTTGGTCAGTTGGGCAGAACAGTGGCAAATTGAATTTAACCCTGAAAAGTGTGAGGTGATGCATTTTGGGAGGACTAACAAGGCAAGGGAATACACAATGTATGGTAGGACCCTCGTAAGGACAGAAGATCAGAGGGACCTTGGTGTGCATGTACATAGATCCATTAAGGCAGCAGGACAGGTAGATAAGGTGGGTAAGAAGGCATATGGGATACTTGCCTTTATTAGCCGAATGTGAGAAGTCGCACAACACCAGGTTATAGTCCAAAAGCTTTATTTGAAATCACAAGCTTTTGGAGCGCTGCTCCTTCGTCACCTGACGAAGTAGCAGCGCTCCGAAACCTTGTGATTTCAAATAAAGCTGTTGGACTATAACCTGGTGTTGTGCGACTTCTCACATTTGTCCACCCCAGTCCAACACCGGCATCTCCACATCATGTTCATTAGCCGAGGCATAGAATATAAGAGCCGGGCGGTTATGATGGAGCTGTACAAAACGCCAGTTGGGCCACAGCTGGAATACTGTGTGCAGTTCCGGTCGCCACACTATCGGAAGGATGTGATTGCATTAGAGAGGGTGCAGAAGAGATTCACCAGGACGTTACCTGGGCTGGAGCGTTTCAGCTATGAAGAGAGACTGGACAGGCTGGGGTTGTTTTCCTTAGAGCAGAGAAGGCTGAGTGTGGAACTGATTAAGGTGTACAACATTATGAGGGGCATAGATAGGGTAGATAGAAAGGAACTTTTCCCCTTAGTAGAGGGGTCAATAACAAGGGGGCATAGATTCAAGATAAGGGGCAGGAGGTTTAGGGGGGATTTGAGGAAAACCTTTTTCACCCAGAGGGTGGTTGGAATCTGGAACTCACTGTCTGAACGGGTGGTGGAGGCAGCAACCCTCACAACATTCAAGAAGCAGTTGGATAAGCACTTGAAACGCCATAGCATACAAGGCTTCGGACCAAGTGCTGGAAAATGGGATTAGAATAGTTAGGGCTTGATGGCGGCGCAGACACGATGGGCCGAAGGCCCTCTTTCTTTGCTGTATAACTCTATGATCCCCAGTGTTGACAAGAGTTGGAATCTAAACCTTATTTTAGAATCATTCAAATGCTGTGAAGTTTTAATCAACATCAGAAGTTTGACAGAATATCAAAGATGATGGGATTCGAACTCAGGCGCGCAGAGCACAATGAATTAGCAGTCCATCGCCTTAACTTCGACGGCCACCTTGTTTCCAACCAAAGCCACTTCAGCCATTCCATTTCCTGCTATTGTATCTGAACAGAAATACTCTGAAAGGAAGTCCCCTTCACCGCTTGCCCTGCCCGTGCACCCAGATCGACAACGTTTGAAAATATACAATCAGCTTCTGTAAGGAAGATGTTTTTTGTTACTTCAGGTGAGGGACTGGTCGGTTTGAAGACAGATTCAGCGCAGAGAAAACGACAGCGCCGCCCGGTGAGTGATTTGAACATCGCAGGATTCGAAATATATTTTTTTTAAACATCATAATTAGCACCAAAGTCATACACATTATCCATTAGACCACCCCCAGCATCAGATTGGTTGCTGTGGGAGAACTGTGAGCAAATTCAGGGCAACAGCTCATATAAAGGAGTGGATTTAGGAAAAGATGAACACTTTTCGAATTAATGAATGGACACGCTGCGAGCTGGGGTCGCACCAGCGCAGAGAAACCCAAAGTAACTTCGAACACAACATCTAAATAACTCGGTCATCACAGCTGAAATCGCCCTCATTTTGAACAGACGAACACAGAATGATACAGGACTGTGAGCACTCCCGGTTTAATTAGAGACAGATTGATCAGGAACTGGCATCAATCCCGATTACGATTATCAGCGAAATCAGACGCCTTATCCGTTAGGTCAAGGAAATTTCGTGTTCAATCCGGTTATTCTGCTCAGAAGACCGGCCCTGCTTTCGCAGCGCTTGTCTGTCGAGCGGCCCCGTGGGTCTAAATGTATCGACTGGTTTCAAAAGCTGCAATTGAGATTGGTGCGAATGGGACATTTGACGCCAGGAACAGCAGTGGTGGCAGAGCAAACTTAACGGCGTCAATAGGTGAAAGTGAATGTTAGAATAAGATAATGTCGCAGGAAAGTGACAATGAAATGGAAGGAGGAAAGTAAAGGAGGGCCATTGATTGAGGAAGGAAGAAAAAGCTGGGAGAACAGGCTGGTTTGAAGGAGTAATAGGTTGTCACCGAAAACAAATAATATTTGTTTCATTTAGTAAAGATTGATTTCTTGCTGAGTTCTATTAGCAGGTACCGCAGAGAACAGAAGATAAAAGTGAGCTGTGCCATGACTCGGATTCGGGCCGAGATTACTGCGGCCACAACGCAGAGTACTGACCACTATATGATCAGGGCGCCACACATCAGCTACTGTAGCTCTGCTCTGATCACAATAAATTCACGCACGGCACTGCTTGGAAAAGATGGATTTTTGGTGAAGGGGCCAAAATCAGCACCGCCAGAAATTACGACAGCTGTGGAATTCGCCCAAGGCCCCGGAGCGACTGCAGCCTTAATCTTGAATTGGAACTAGTGCAGCCGCAGTTAAAAGGATTGTGGCCCTTTCACACGAGAAGAAACTCACCCCTGTCGGATCAGAAAGACAAAAACAAAGGCTCCGCTGGGAATCGAATCCAGGGTCTGCCTGTTTACTAGATAAGCGCATTGACCAGCTAAGCCACGGAGCCAAATCACTCGTACGAGTTCCACTTCTCCACTCACTGATATCTATCAGCTACGTTTCACTGCCTGTTGGAGTCTGAGTTCGTTTTGTATTTATCCATCTCTCATGTCTATTCCGCCATGTGTCCCGATGCTGTCTGTATCTCTCTGTGTTTATCTCAGTGTCAATCTGTGAGTTAATTCTGAATGAATACCTGTGTTTGTTTCTTACATGAAATAAATGAAGAGATCAGACAATTCTTCCTCTGACACTGGGGAAATAATGAGCCAACATTTATAACAAAATATTGTCCTATACGCCGCCTTTTAATTTGACGTCACAAATACCACCATTGCACCTCAAGGTGATTCATAATTAATAAACAGAGAAGTCAAGCAGTGAGACGGTATTTGTAGAAAGCGTTGTGAGACTGTGGAAATATGGAGATGGCAAATACACTGAATGAATATGTTGTATCAGTCTTTCCAGTAGAGGACACTAAGAATATCCCAACACTGGACAAACAGGGGGTAATAGGGGGGGGGAGGAGCTAAACACGATCAAAATCACTAAGGAAGAGGTACTCGGTAAAATAATGGGACTCAAGGCGGATAAATCACCTGGACCTGATGGCTTACATCCTAGGGTCTGGAGGGAAGTGCCGGTAGGGATTGTGGATGCATTGGTAATAATTTTTCAAAGCTCCCTGGACTCAGCAAATATCCCGGCAGACTGGAAAACTGCTAATGTAACACCCTTATTTAAAAAGGGTAGTAGACAGAAGGCTGGAAACTATCTACCGGGTAGCCTAACATCTGTGGTAGGTAAAATTTTGGAGTCCATTATTAAGTAGACAGTAACGGGACATTTGGATAATCATAATTTAATAGGACAAAGTTAGCATGGTTTTATGAAGGGGAAGTCATGTTTGATAAATTTGCTGGAGTTCTTTGAGGAAGTAACATACAGGGTTGATAAAGGGGAACCAGCGGATGTGGTGTATTTAGACTTCCAAAAGGCATTTGACAAGGTGCCACACAAAAGATTATTGCTTAAGATAAAAAACTCACGGGATTGGGGGTAATATTCTAGCATGGATAGAGGAATTGGCTATCTAACAGAAGGCAGAGAGTTGGGATAAATGGTTCATTCTCAGACTTGCAATCAGTAACTAGTGGTGTTCCGCAGGGGTCAGTGCTGGGTCACCAACTCTTTACAATCTATATTAACGATTTGGAGGAGGGGACCGAGTGTAACATATCAAAGTGTGCAGATGATAGTGAGATGGGAGGGAAAGTAGTGAGGAGGACATAAAAAATCTGCAAGAGCACATAGACAGGCTAAGTAAGTGGGCAGAGATTTGGCAGATGGAATACAATACTGGAACTTTGGCAGGAAAAATAGTAGAGCAAGTTATTATCTTAATGGCAAGAAACTGGAAAGTACTGAAGTACAAAGGGATCTGGGGGTCCTGGTGCACGAAACTCAAAAGGTTAGTATGCAGGTGCAGCAAGTGATTAAGAAGGCCAATGGAATGTTGCTAGGGGGATAGAATATAAAAATAGGGTGGTATTGCTTCAGTTGTACAACGTATTGGTGAGACCGCACCTGGAATACTGCATACAGATTTGGTGTCCTTACTTAAGAAAAGACATACATTCTCTCGAGTCAGTACAAAGAAGGTTCACTCGGTTAATCCCGGGGATGAGGGGATGGACATATGAGGAGAGGTTGGGTAGATTGGGACTCTACTCATTGGAGTTCAGAAGAATGAGAGCCGATCTTATTGAAACATATAAAATTGTGAAGAGGTTGGATCGGGTGGACGCAGGGAGGATGCTCCCGTTGATGGGTGAAACTAGAACCAGGGGGCATAGACTTAGAATAAGGGGCTGGTCCTTCAAAACTGAGATGAGAAGGAACTACTTCACTCAGAGGGTGGTAGGTCCATGGAATATGCTGCCCCAAAAAGCTGTAGAAGCTACATCATTACATAAATTTAAAACAGAAATAGACAGTTTCCTAGAAGTAAAGGGAATTAAGGGTTACGGGGAGCGGGCAGGAATTTGGACGTGAGTCTAGGTTCGGATCGGTCATGGCCCTGTGGGTAGCGAAGCGGGCCCAGGGGCCGTGTAGCCTAATCATGCTCCTATTTCGTGTGTCCATTTCTGTTAGGTTCAGGAGATGGTTCTGCAATAGTAGATTGGCGGTTAGGATCAGATCAGCCATGATCTTATTGAATGGCGGAGAAGGCTCGAGGGTCCAATTGGCCTACTCATATTTCTTATGTTCTCATATTCTTATGGAATGCACTGGCCCAGCGCAGCAGATTTAAAACAAGATTTTAAAACCGGCAGCGTGTGGGAGAAAGAAGAGAGAGGTAAGAGAGTCACAGGTAAGATCACCTTGGAAACCACTGGTCCCGAATCTGCTTTAAATCCCCCACTGTATTTAAATACATTTAATGTCATATTCCTACATTGTTACATCTGAGCAATATATGAGATTTAACGCTGTTTCTGGTCTAAAATAACTGCTTTATATATTTGAGCTCACCCGCTGTGTTTAGGCTCTACCCTGAATATTTATCTCCAAACTAGAATCAGTTTATAATCTGGAGACAAGCTTTCAGCAGGGTGCAGAGGCTGAGTCTGATCTCTATCATGTGGGAGCTGATCACAATATTCCTGCTGTTTATTTTCATTATCCTGCTGAATATTCGATACTGTTCTCAACATCTTACATTAACATTAAATATCGGAAGGTTACCTTTATTGTAAGGATCGATGCGACTCTTCTGGATTTGGTGAATTTGACGCAAATTAAATGTCATGAAACCGATAATAGCAGCAATAAACATGGTCAGCGTTTTGAGAATTTAACTTGTTGGAGGCTGCGTTTTCGCAGCTGCGATAGCCGAGTAGTTAAGGCGTTGTACTTGAAATCCAATGAGGTTTCCCCACGCAGGTTCGAGCCCTGCTAGCAGCGAGTTTTCTCATTATTGAATCAATTTCTTCAAATAATTTATTTTCTTCAATCTGCTCCCTCTGGAAGAATTTTGGACATTGCAGTCCCGGTTTTAAGGAAACTAAAGGTTGGCGAGAGACCTGGATCACGTACTTACTTCAAGAAGGCATGCTGGGTTTGCTGCGCTAGTTCCAAAAGTGTTCTGCAGATTGTCTGGAAGCTGCAGATAAGGAGGCCTCGAGAGTCTCTGAGGAACCTTCGCATACACTCGGTGCTGTCCGGTAGCATCAGTCTGTGTAACCATGGGAGAGAGAGATTGGAAAGTCACTGGAAGGACTGTTTCTGTCGGCAGCATTGGTATAAAATCAGCCATTCTAAAGTAAAAAGCAGAATACAGTCCAGGAGACAGACAAACGGAGAGGAGATCGCGAAGACCGACCAGAAAAACACCAAGGAGGACACCAACACATAATTCATCTCTCCGTCTCCCGAAGCAGAAGAATTGACCATTCTGAGTTTCGAGTTGCACCAATGAGTTAAAGGTTGTATGATGTGGAGATGCCGGTGTTGGACTGGGGTGGACAAATATGAGAAGTCGCACAACACCAGGTTATAGTCCAACAGCTTTATTTGAAATCACAAGCTGTCGGAGCGCTGCTCCTTCGCCACTTCACCTGACGAAGGAGCAGCGCTCCGAAAGCTTGTGATTTCAAATAAAGCTGTTGGACTATAACCTGGTGTAGTGAGACTTCTAACATTTAAAGGTTGTACAAATCTCTCTCTGTAAAGCTTGTATTATTATGTGAATATAAACAATTGTTTCAAAAGTTTAAAACTTTGGTTGATCTTAGCTCTGATTACCCTAAAGAGTGAAGAGAGTTAAAACTAAAATCCTAGAGGCCCTTCTGTCCAAGGTTGCATTCTCCTCCCAATGCTACACTTAGCTCATGGCATGGCTTAAATTACTAATATATAGTCGGAATGGAAAAACTTGTAGGACTATGGGGGAGAGCAGTGGAGTGGTGCCCGGTCATTTAACTCACTGGGCAAAACTTTTGATTCTCTGCTCTGAATCTGGCGCAAAACCGACCATTTAAAACTGATGGTAGTGTTAATCCATTGTGCTCTGCACGCGAGGGTTCGAATCCCATCCTCATCATTGCTGGCCACGCTGGACTTTCCAGTCTGCGCTGTTCATACAATACTGAAATAAACGCGAATGAACGTAGAACAGATATCGTGAATCGGAGATGCACCTTTTCCTCTCTCTTCCATCCTGAGAGATTGACTCCCAATGAAAGACTAACGGGAAAAAACAAATGATTAGGGATCAGAAACATAACTAATTCTTTAGCGCAGTCAAGACCAACTACGACCCAAGCACCCAAGGTCCTACCCCACTGCGGGCCAAGAATGGAGAGGTACTCATCAAGGACAGGGAGACATTCAGTGCCCGCTGGAAGGAGCACTTCGAAGATCTCCTTAACCTAGACTCTGTCTTCGATGCGAGTGTCCTCAACTCCATCCCGCAGCATGCTACTCGCCACCACCTCAGCACAACTCCAGCCCGGCATAAGGTTGAAAAGGCTGAAGAACAACAAGGCCGCAGGAGCAGATGGAATCCACGCCGAGGCGCATAACCATGGCGGAGAAGCACTATTGGTGTGAATACATGAACTCACTTCTCTTACTTGGAAGGAGGAGAGCATGCCAGGGGATCTCAGAGACGCCGTAATCTTGACCATCTTCAAGAAAGGTGAGAAGTCCGATTGCGGGAATTACAGAGGAGGCTCCCTGCTGTCTGCCACAGGGAAAGTCATCGCAAGTTTCCTCCTCAATCGCCTTCTCCCAGTGGCTGAAGAGCTCCTCCCAGAGTCGCAATGCGGATTCCGCCCACTAAGGGGCACAATGGACATGATCATTACCGCGTGTCAACTACAAGAGAAATGCAGGGAACAGCACCAACTGCTGTACATGGCCTTCTTTGACCTCACAACGGCCTTCGACACTGTCACCCATAAGGGATTATAGAGTGTCCTCCTCAAATTCGGCTGCCCTCAAAAGATTGTCACCATCCTCCGCCTGCTTCACGACAACATGCAGGACGTGATCCTGACCAACGGATCCACCACAGACCAAATTCACGTACGGACCGGGTCAAGCAAGGCGGTGTCATCGCACCAAGGCCCTTCTCGATCTTCCTGGCTGCAATGTTCCATCTCATCCTCAGTAAGCTCCCCGCTGGAGTGGAGCTATTTTACAGAACAAACGGGAAACTGTTCAACTTCCGGCGCCTCTAGTCCAAATCCAAGGTCGTCCCATCCTCTGTCAACGAATTACAGTATGCAGACGACGCTTGCGTCTGCGCACACTCTGAGGTCGAACTCCAAACCATCGTCAACACCTTCACTGAAGCATACGAGAGCATGTGCCTTAAACTAAACATCTGTAAGACAAAGGTCCTCTAACAACCTGCCCCCGCTACACTGTACTGCTCCCCGATTATCAAAATTCATGACGAGGCCTTGGACCACTTTCCATACCTGGGGAGCCTACTGTCAACACAGGCAGACGTCGATGACGAAGTCCAACACCGCCTTCAGTGTGCCAGTGCATCCTTCAGTCGCCTGAGGAAGAGAGTGTTTGAAGACCAGGACCTCAAACCCTTCACCAAGCTCATGGTCTACAGAGCAGTAGTGATACCCGACCTCCTGCATGCCTCAGAGACAAGGACAATGTACAGCCGGCACCTCAAAGCACTGGAGACGTACCACCAACGTTGCCTCCTCAAGATCCTGCCAATCCATTGTCAGTATTCTCGCTCAGGCCTACATCCGCAGCATCGAAGCTTTGACCATGCTCGATCAGCTCCAATGGACGGGCTCATCGTCCGCATGCCCGTTACGAGACTCCCAAACTAAGTGCTCTACTCAGAGCTCCGACACGGCAAGAGAGCCCCAGGTGGGCAGGGGAAACCCTTCAAGACGCCCTCAAAGCCTCCTTGAAAAAGAGCAATATCCCCACCGACACCTGGGAATCCCTGGTCCAAAAGCACACAAATTGGAGGAAGGCGCCGAACACCTCGAGTCTCTTTGCCAGGAACAAGCAGAAGCCAAGCATAAACAGCGGAAGGGGAGCACGTCAACCCAAGCACCCCACCCACACGCCCCTTCAACCACCGTCTGCCCCACCTGTGACAGAGACTGTAGGTACCGCATTGGACTCATCAGTCACCTGAGAACTCATTTTCAATGTGGAAGCAAGTCATCCTCGGTTCCGAGGGAGTGCATAAGAAGAGAAAAAGGAGACATTAACTCCCCTTTAACCAACGCTTCAATTTCAAAATTCACATTCCTGTTTTTAAATCCTCCATGGCCTCGCCCCTCCCTATCTCCTAACCTCCTCCAGTCCTACAACCCTCCCAGATATCTGCGCTCCTCCAATTCTGGCCTCTTCCCCGAGTTTAATTAGTCCACCATTGGTGGCCGAGCCTTCAGCTGCCAAGGCCCTAAGTTCTGCAATTGCCTCCCTGAACCTCTCCGACTCTCAACCTCTCCTTTCACCTTCAAGTTGCTTCTTAAGACCTACCTCTTTGCCCAAGCATTTGGTCATCTGCCCTGAGATCACCTCATGTGTCTCGGTGTTAATTTAGTTTGATAACGCTCCTGTGAAGCGCCTTGTGCCGTTTGACGATGTTAAATACACTCTATAAATGGAAGTTTTTGCTGTTGTTGTTGTATCATTCTGTGATTCTTCGAATAGGTCCAACAGGGGTTTTGTTTGATCTTTCTTTACACTTTAGGATAATCAGAGGTAAGATGAACCAAGGCTGTAAAATGTTCTGACAAATGTTATTACTCCCAGTATAATACAAGTTTAACAGACAGAGATTCGGACAAACTTTAAGTCAGTTGTGGAACTCGAAACTCAGACTGGCCAATTCCTCTGCTCCAAGGGACGGAGAGGTTCATTATTTGCTGTTGTCCACCTTGGTGTTTTTGTTTTTCTCTCTTCGTGGTATCCTCGCCTTTACTCTGTCTCCTGGACTATCCGTGGACTGTGTTCGCTTTTTCATTCCTGCAGACAAAAACAAGCTTTCCAGTGAATTACCATTCTCTCTCTCCCATGGTCACACAGACTGACGCCACCAGGCAGCGCCTGGTATTGACAACAGTTCCCCACAGTGTCTCGAGGCCTCCTTATCTGTAGCTTCCAGACAGTCGAAAGCACTTCCGGAATTTGGCCAAGCCGCTCAGCATGCATTCTTGAACAGAGCGGATTATAGATATTGAACTATTTGTTCGACACTGAGATCCGCATGGAGTCCGACACTGAGCGGCTTCCACCAATGGGATTTTAATTTCAACGCCTTCAACACTCGGCCATCGCAGGGTTCAACAAGTTAATTTCCGAAATCGCTAATGAGGTGTGTGTTTAATCTCAGCAATGAATATTTCGCTGGTTTCGTTTTATTAAATTAGCTGCAAATTTATAAAATAGAAATGAATTGTATTGATCATTACATTATTGTAAACCCTTCCGATATTTAAGAGGAATATAAGATGTTGAGAACAGTATTGAATATTCTGCAGGATAATGGATATAAACAGCAGGGATATTGTGTTCTCCCACATGACACAGATCAGCCTCAGCCTCTGCTCCCTGCCCGCCGGCTGCTGAAACCTTGTCTCTAGATTACAAACTGATTCTAAGTTACAGCTAAACATTCAGGATAGAGATTAAACACAGCGGGTGGGTTCAAATATATAAAACAATTATCTTATACGTGAGAAAGCGATAAATCGCAATTAATGTTCTTTCAAATACATCAGTGTGACAATAAAAGTGTTTACAATACACTGGGGGGAGTCAAAGCAGATTCGGAGCCACTGATTTCCAAGGTGATTTTACCTGTGACTCTCTTCCTTCTCTCTCGCCTTCTTCCCATACGCTGCCGGTCTTTAAATTCCTGTTTAAAATCTGCTGCTCCGGGCCAGTGCATTGCACTGTCTCATGGCCCGTTTTACTGAGACCGATTTACTGCTTCACTTCTAATTGCATTAGTCCTGAGTCTAGAAGAAGATTGAGGGGTGACCTAATGAAGCTGTTCAAAATGTTAAAGGGATTCGATAGGGTAGATACAGAGAAACTATTTCCTCTGGTGGGTGAACCAAGAACGAGAGAACAAAATCTTAAAATTAGAGCTCGGCCCTTCAGGAGCAAAATCAAGAATCACTTTTTTACACAAATGGTAATGAACATCCGGAACTCTCTTCCGCGAAATGCTTGTGGGTGTTGGGGTCAATTGGAGATTGCAAGACGGAACGATAGATTTATGTTTGGTGAGCGTATCAAGAGACATGGAGCAAAGGCGGGAAAATGGAGTTGAGGTTTAGGGAGCTACCTGCCTTTCTCTCAATACACACAGCCTGCAGCTGTCAATCATAACCCGCTCGGGACTGACAGGGATCTTCCTGCAATTCTTTCCATACACACAGCCTGCAGCTGTCAATCATAGCCCGCCCGGGACCTACAGGGAGCTTCCTGCATTTCTCTCAATACACACAGCCTGCAGCTGTCAATCATAACCCGCCCGGGACTGACACAGAGCTTCTTGCATTTCTCTCAATACACGCAGAGTCTCAGACGAGACAGTTACACTCTTAATTTTGCATGTCTCTCTATCTCTTGTTTTCCACTGATGGACTTTTCAAACTTCTCGAGGAAACCCAGCACAAAAGGGTAAAGAAAGACTGAGAAGGTGGGGAAAGTAAAGGTGCAGTTCAGCTGATCTCTTCACACTCAGATCTCTTCGCTCTCACAGTGAAAGAAAGAAGCAATGTGATTACAGTCCACTCATGGTAGAGTGTATAATATGAGGATGCCGAGACAGACGACAATGTAGAGCAATTCATTCTGCAAAGTATTACTCGATAATACAGGTCGTCGATTCAAAACGAGATTTGTAAATAGCGTCTAATATTGTAGAATTGAAATAGTTAGTGGATCTCAGGACACGGGAGGGTGTGTCTCCCAAGCTCTATTCTTAAATCTGCCCAGTCGCAGAACTAGTTATATAAATCTTACTTTTCTTTGCAAGCACATTTCTGTCTCTCCGTGTCTCTTGTCTCTCTTTGTTATTCCCCTGATGGACTTCGCAGGGTTTGTTGAACCAAGTGTGATCTAACCTGCAACACCATCAGAAACGCGTAAAAAAAGAAATAATGACTGAGAAGGCAGGGAAAGTAATTCAGAAATGTAAAATTCGGACTGTCAAAACGAATCAGGTGAAGTGAGGCAAATATTGTTGACTTGGAATGCTTCGTGTACCCCTTGATATTTTTGAGCATTGTATAAGAAAGCGGGATTGGATGTACAGAAGCGGTCTGAAAGGATGGCTGATCGGCTGTGGGTGGCAGCGAAATATGACGACTCGTTGGTCTCGGGGTTTGGTGCTCGCTCGGGGGTTTCACTGATTGATATGGGAGAGGTCCCCAGGATCAAATGATGTCTTTTCAGCGTTCCAGAAGGTCGGATTGCCTTTTCCCCAGAGAAAGTTTGAGCTCCAGAGGACAGAATGCACAGGATTGTCGACACAACACACGTGGAGTAAACAACATATTTTAATGTTAATTAATCACAATTCAATCGACCACTTTGGCGATTCCCAGTCTCTGAAGGACATCAATGAACGAGTTGTGGATTTGCTGCAAAAGTTCATCACCGAAACCTGATTGAACAGCGACTCCATTGGGACTCGAACCGGAGTCCATTAGCACCACAGAGCTGATTACACGTCAGCTTTTTGAATCCGTGAGTTTGTGCTTCTTTGTGGGTGAACGCGATACTTCAAGATAGTTTAGATGATTTCCCTGTAAATTATTTACATCTCCGTCTTTTCCACAAATTTGGACAAACGCATAAATGAGAGGATCAGACACATCGCTCCGAGAAACTCATCCGCTAAACATTGTATTTGCTGCATCACAATAAACAATATCTTGTTACAAATGTTAGCTCATTGGTTCCCCAGTTTCAGAGGAAGAATTGCCTGATCCTCTCATTTATTTCATGTAAGACACAAACACAGGTATTCATTGTGATATTTCTACCTGACCAGAAGGTACAATTGGTGTTTACACAAACTATTTACTTATTAGCTGTTCCACCTGGGCACTTAGGTTCCTCAAGCCCACCGTGTTGCAACAACGGATGAGAGTTTTAAAGGAGCCCTTCAGTATTACTTATTGGTAGGCGGGAAGGTGGGGCCAGTTTTAACTGTTAAACCAGCAACTATCAGGCAAAGAGTAATGTGCAGGAAATAGATTCGATTTCAGCGCAGTGACTAAGCCTTTGGCACAAACGAGAAGGTGTGTAAACTCACGGGTTATCTGTACATGTTTCCTACATCATGTTGAACACAAACAATGATTCACCTGAACACGTTGTTGAGAATTACAAGGACGCAAGGTACGTGCAGACAATCGCCCAAACTCCATATCCACAATTATCGATTCATTTAACCGCCGAACTTCAACATTGCAGGAGCGAGGTCGTCCATACAGGATGTTCAATGACCATTGCCCTGATGGACAGTATCACACACATACTTGTCGTCACACTTCCGACAACATCTCAGCTCAATTTCAGGGTAGGACCGAGTGGCTTCGTTATATGGAGAGTACATCGGGGTCTCGGTGGCTCTTAACGTAGCATTGTCACTCAGATAACCACAATTTACAATGTGACACGCAACTTGTTGGGTGTCGTTACGTGGATCTAGGGCCACAAAGTGAATGTGCAGGTGCAGCAAACCATTAGGAAGGCAAATGGTATGCTGGCCTTCATTACAAGTGGATTTGAGTACAGGAGTAAAGAAGTCTTACTCCAATTATATAGGGCCTTGGTCAGTCCACCCCTGGAATGCTTTTGGTCTCCTTACCTAAGGAAGGATATACTTGCCATAGAGGGAGTGCAATGAAAGTTCCCGAGTTTGATTCCTGGGATGGCGGGACTGTCGTATGAGAAGAGATTGAGTAAACTAGGCCTGTATTCTCTTGAATTCAGAAGAATGAGAGGGGTTCTCACTGAAGCATACAAAATTATTACAGGGCTTGATAGGTTGGATGCTGGGAGAATCTTTCCCTTGGCTGGGGAGTCTAGAACCAGGGGCCACAGCCTCAGGATAACATAGAAATATAGAAGATAGGAGCAGGAGTAGGCCATTCGGCACCTCGCACCTGCTCCGCCATTCAATGCGATCATGGCTGATCATCCAAATTCATTACCCTGTCCCTGCTTTCTCCACATATCTCTTGATCACCTTAGCCTTAAGAAATATATCTAACTCCTTCTTGAATATATTTAATGAATTGGACTCAACTGTCTTCTGTGGTAGAGAATTCCACAGGTTCACCACTCTCTGGGTGAAGAAATTCCTCCTCATCTCAGTCCTAAATGGCTTACCCCTTATCCTTAGACTGTGACCCCTGGTTTTGAACTCCCCCGCCATCGGGAACATCCTTCCTGCATCTAGTCTGTCTAGTCCTGTTAGAATTTTATAAGTTTCAATGAGATCCCCTCTCATTCTTCTAAACTCTAGCGAATACAAGCCCAATCGACCCAATCACTCTTTATACGTCATTCCTGCATTCCCAGGTATCAGTCTGGTAAATCTTCGCTGCACTCCCTCCATGGCAAGAACATCCTTCCTCAGATAAGGCGACCAAACTGCACACAATACTCAAGGTGTGGTCTCACCAAGGCCCTGTACAACTGCAGCAAGTCATCCTTGCTGCTGTACTCGAGTCCTCTAGCTATGAAGGCCAACATACCATTTGCCTTCTTAACCGTCTGCTGCACCTGTATGCTTACCTTCAGCGACTGGTGCACATGGACTCCCAGGTCTCGTTGCACCTCAACTTTTCGCAATCTATTGCCGTTCAGATAATAATCTAGCTTCCTGTTTTTGCCACCAAAGTGTAAAACCTCGCATTTATCAACATTATACTGCATCTGCCATGCATCTGTCCAATCACCCAACCTGTCCAAATCATACTGGAGTTTCTCTGCATCCTCCTTACAGCACACACGCCCATCCAGCTTTGTGTCGTCTAGATCATTAATATATATTGTGAATAACTGGGGTCCAAGCACCAAACCCTGTGGTGCCCCACTAGTTACTGTCTGCCACTCGGAAAAAGACCCGTTTATTGCTACTCTGTTCTTCCTGTCTGCCAACCAGTTTTCCATCCAAGTCAGTACCTTACCCCCAATCCCATATGCTTTAACTTTGCACGCTAATCTCTTATGCGGGACATTATCGAAAGCCTTCAGAAAGTCCAAATACACCACATCCATTGGTTCTCCCTTATCTATTATACCAGTTCCATCCTCAAAAAATTCCAGTAGATTAGTGAAGCATGATTTACCTTTTGTAAATCCATGTTCACTTTGTCCGAACCCTGTCACTGTAGGCCATTCAGGACTGAGATGTGAAGACATTTTATCAAACGGAGGGTGGTGAATCTTTGGAATTCTCTACCCCAGAGGGCTGTGGAGGCTCATACATTGGGTATATTCAAAACAGAATTCGATAGATTTCTGACTGTTAAGGGGATCAAGGGATCTGGTGATAGGGCCAATGAATGGAGTTGAGGCAGAAGATCAGCCATGATCTCATTGAATGGCGGAGAAGGCTTGAAGGGCCGAATGGTCTACTCCTGCTCCTATTTCTTAAGTTCTTATGTTCTTAAACAAACAACCGTCAAACTGACAATGCCCCAAGTGAGCCTTAACCCATCCAGACCCAAATAGTCCAGGGCTGTGCGGGCCAAGTCCAGCGAGCAATTCTGGTTGAATAAAGCTCGAACGATATTCCTTACTAATTCATTCAGACTGAATTGCACATTTTGGCAAAGGCTGGCCCACGCTGCCCCGTTTAACCCCTGCAGTGTTAAATTCTCTAATGCCACCAGGACTGAGCGGGTATTCTGGTTGAAATTAATTGAGGTACTGCTTGGGACCGACTGTTTCTGACAGTCCCTCACCTGAAGTAACGGAAGGCCTTTTGCTTACAGAAGCTGATTGTACATTTTCAACATTGTCGATCTGGGTGCACGGGCAGGACAAGCGGTAGAGGGGACTTGCTTGCAGTTTTTCAGTTCGGATGCAAAAAGCAGGACGTGAGACGAGGTGGCCGAGAGGTTCAGGCGATGAGCTACTAATCTATTGTGCCAAACACGCGTGGGTTGGAATCCCATTCATGTCGTTATTGTGTTAATTGCTTGATGCTGATAAACCTTCCCGGCATTGAAGGAATCTCAGATAAAATAGGCTTTGAGTCCTAATTTCGTTAAAGCCACACTGGGGATTTGGTCTATGTCGCCGCATTGTTCATAACTTGTTAAAATTAACTTAGGAAGAAAGGTAATTTCAAAATATTTAATTAACCTTAATGACCAGATTATCTGTTTTAGTGTCTTTGGTTGAGGGAGAAATAATGGGCAGTACACTGGGGAGAAATCCTCGTTCTTTTCGAAATAGTGTCATGGGATCTGAGGCCGCGGTTTAACGTCTTATCAGAAAGAGGGCACCGCCGACAGTGCAGCCCTCCCTCAGGACTGCCCTGGAGTGTCAGCCTGGATTATGAGCTCAATTCTCTGGAGTGGGGCTTGAGTTTGCTACCGCTGAGCCACGGCTGACACCTAAACTCAGTTCATTCCGCTAGAGTGAAATGACGAAGATAAACTAGGGTTACAGGTCTAATATAATTCATGCTACCATTGCATACAGTTTACAATTACAGACTGTTCGATTTAATTCCTACACACGATTATAAATACGATAGAAAATAAGTGAATGCCAATAGTTTGTGAAGTGCAGTAAAGAATTCCCATTGGTACATCGCCTTTCAGTTCTTTACAACATCCCAAATTACTCCGACACGCTGAATAATTTGTGAAGTGCAGTAATAACTCCCACAAGTCCCGCCCCTTCTCCCAATGAGTCAGCTTGCGCGACCTCCCCAGAAAACCTGTTGCCGGGATACTGACGTCACACACCCCGTGTTGCCGGATTTCTGCCTTCACAGACCACGTGTTACCGGTGTTACTGACGTCACACATCCCGTGTTGCCTGGTTTTTGAAGTCACACACCGTGTTGCCGGGTTTCTGACGTCACACACCCCGTGTTGCCGGGTTGCTGTCGTCACACACCCCGTATTGCCGGATTTCTGCCGTCACACACCCCGTGTTGCCGGGTTACTGGTTTTTGAAGTCACACACCAGGTGTTGCCGGGTTTCTGACGTCACACACTCCTTGTTGCCGGGTTGCTGTCGTCACACACCCCGTGTCGCCGGACTTCTGACGTCACATACCTCACAATACCTAGTTCAGTGATCTGAGCGGCCGATCCATGAAACAGTTTAATTGACATATTGTCTTGTTCAAAAAGGAAAGGTTGTCCATGAAGTAAGCGAAACTTGTTTCCCATTGATGTTGAAGATGTGTCACTGTTTGTAACAAAAAAATCCTGTTTTATGCTCGGGATTTAAAAAAAAATTCTATCAGGACCGGACACATGTTTTCCACTTCCTAATTAGGATCCTCTGGTGTTTCCAGAATATTGGACTGAATCTTCGAATCATATTAAGAACGAATGCGTTATTGTTGCATTACAATAATCATTATATTTTGGTTTCTGACATTAAAGGTAATTTAAGTTTAGAGACCGACCCATGTGACTGGGCCCCGGGAGATCCACTCGGTGATCTCGCTGAGACCCCACACAGTGCAAGTTGGAAGGAGCGCGGTTTGAGCCGGAGGAAGCTGCTCCCTCTGACCAGATGTTCGTTTACCCGCGGCCTCTGTTTATTCCACACTCAGAGTTTAGCGCCATACTGCTTGTGAAAAGTAACCAGAGGAATGTGACTCTCTAGCGGACTCTGCAGGTTAGATGACTCTGATCGGGGCGGGTTCACATCTCAACTCTCCCGACCCTCAGAACAGGGGGCGAAAAATTCCTCTTCTTTGTTCCGGCAGCAGCGCGGAGCCCAGATCAGGAAAAGGCAAAGTCCCAGTCCACAGGTTTCGGTCCATTAATATAAGTGGAGGGAAATTTACGAAACAGCAATGTTGTTCCTGGGGGAGGTGGATTAAAAACGAGATTCCCCTCCCCCTCCCTAAGGGCGCTCCGCTTACCCCGGGTTTATCTGTTTATTTTGGTGGGTTAACAGCAGACACGGGGCTGTCACATGTCCGGATGTGACGTTCGCCGGTTGGAAGATCCGCATCTTTTCTGTTGGTGAATATTGCCCAGAGCTAAGTGATGTTTCTCTAGTGTGAATTCGGTAATATTGTCTTATCCTAATATTATCGTTGCTGTGGACTCCTCAAATTGTTGTAAATATGGCGGTGATTTGAGTCTGGACCTGCTGTGATCTGTGGGGTTTGTCCATTTTCCTGAGAGGAATGAGGATGCAGTGTGGGGCCGGCAGAAAGTCCAGGGACCAGTTCCCGCAGTGAGTCCCACTGATAGAGCCGGGCTGGGTAAATCAGTGAGTGCAGGACGTGGACAATATTCCCTCTGGGTCACGGTAGCAGATCTGTTCCCGTGCCGAACGGTACAACTGCTGAAAGGGAGTGTAGCATTTTAAACTCCGATATTGTAACAAGGGGAAGCAGACATTTAAAACTAATAAAGCCGGCCTCTGAGAGCCCCGATGATTGGATCGATGTGGAATCTGGTGTGGACTGCACCATAAAGAGAAGGAAGGGCCCGAGTTCTCTCTCTGGTCTGTGCTGACTTAGTTTATCTTAGCTCAGGATTGGCGGGGACACTGCACTTGATCTCAGTGCTGCGGTCTGGAGAAGCGAAGATCAGTGAGACTTTCTACTCCTGGGAGTTTCCTAGTGACCTGGGTGACTGTGCTGGAGGGAGATCTTGTTGGAGTCAGTTCATCAATACAGTTTCGAAATAAATGTTCACAATTTGACAAAAAACCCTCAAATGGAGAAAATAAATCCCGATCCCCGTCAGGCCGGAATGGGACGGGTCAGCAAAGTTCCTTAGTGTTAAAGATCGCACAGATAATCAGTGTCCAGACTCACACATGAAACAAATCATCGCTTCGGGAGGTGGCAGAGGCTCCTGGGCCATTGGAACTAGGTCCCAGCACAAGCCCATCCCTTTCGGGGAGAAGAACATTGGAGCGAGGAAGGAATGATCTGAGGATGGAAATTGTTCATTGGCAAGAAGTTTGGGTCTTTGTCGCAGGAAGCTCTGTACTAAAGGGAAAGGACGGTGACCCGAGACAGACCCGGTCCAGGATCTCCGCCTCCTGGCAGTCTCTGAGCTCCAGGCAGCTCTGCACTAAAGGGAAAGGAAGGTGACCCGAGACAGACTCGGTCCAGCAGCACCGCCTCCTTGCAGTCTCTGAGCTCCAGGCAGCTCTGCACTAAAGGAAAAGGAAGGTGACCCGAGACAGACCCGGCCCAGGAGCACCGCCTTCTCCCAATATCTGGGCTCGGGCAGCTCTGCACTAATGGAAAAAGGAAGGTGACCAGAGGTGGATATGGTGCAGGAGCACCGCCTCCTCCCAATCTCCGAGCACTAGGCTCCGGTCAGAAGCTGCTTCTAGTTCACTTCAATTCAACCCTACAATCAATACTGGTGATCCACTAAACGTGCCTGGGATGTTATGGAGCAGGTAGTGACGAATAACTCAGCACTAACAGTCCTGTGTGATACTGAGAGCGAGAGAGAGAGAGAGAGAGAGAGAGAGAGAGTGAGGCTGTGAGACAGAGGGACAGAGAGACAAAGAGAGGGAATGGAGAGAGATGGCGAGAAAGAGAGAGCTATAGAGAGAGGGATAGAGATAGAGCGAAAGAGAGTCACAGAGATGAAGTGAGGGAGACAGGGACAAAGAGAGAAAGGGAGATTAGGAGAGAGTCAGAGAGAGAAAATGACAGGGACAGATTGAGTGAGGACGGGGAGAGGTATATAGAGAAGTATCGATCAGACAGAGACCAACCGCTAAGACCCATTAACCAACAATATCGGGATCAGCAGCCGCCAGCCGTTGTTTAAAGGGTTAAATTATGAGGACAGGTAACAGAAACATGTCTTGTATTACCTTTTATTGAAGATTAAGGGGTGAACTGATCACGGTGTTTAAAAAGTTAAAATATTCTATATGGTAGATGAAGATAATGCTTCCACTGGTGAACGATACAGAACAAGAGGACCTAAACAATTAGAGACTGGTCATCCAGGATAAAATTTGGCAGAATGTTTTTCACGTAAGGTGTAGCAAAGCACTGGAAGTCTCCACAAAGCGGCTGTGGAAGCTGGGGAGGGGGAGGGGGGTGGTGTTGGGGAGGGGAGGCAATTTACAGGTTCAAGACTGTGATCGATAGTACCAAAGGCGGATTCGGAGATAGCCAATGCAGTCAACGGTGTTTGAAACAATCTGGATCACTGGACTCTGAGGCTACTGGTTCCTCAGACTCTGAGTCCTCACATTCACACACTCTTCAGCTGGGTCTGGATCACTGAACCCTGAGGCTAATGGTTCCTCACACTCTGAGTCCTCACATTCACTCACTCTTCAGCTGGGTCTGGATCACTGAACCCTGAGGCTAATGGTTCCTCACACTCTGAGTCCTCACATTCACTCACTCTTCAGCTGGGTCTGGATCACTGGATTCTGAGGCTACTGGTTCCTCACACACTGAGCCCTCACATTTACACACTCTTCAGCTGGGTCTGGATCACTGGACCCTGAGGATGCTGGTTCCTCACACACTGAGCCCTCACATTTACTCACTCTTCAGCTGGGTCTGGATCACTGGACCCTGAGGATGCTGGTTCCTCACACACTGAGTCCTCACATTGACTCACTCTTCAGCTGGGTCTGGATCACTGAACGCTGAGGATGCTGGTTCCACACACACTGAGTACTCACATTCACACACTCTTCAGCTGGTCTGGATTACTGAACCTTGATACGGGATATGGAGGGAAGTAGTTAGAACAATGGAGGGGGGACAGTGGGGATTCCCGGTGAAAGTGGGACTCAGTATGTTTTCTAAGGGGAGCCTCGGTAGCTCTGAAAGAGAGCTCGGTGATAATGGCGCTGTTTTATTGTTCAGATGGCTCGGATTTTATTGATGTCACACTGCTCTCTCTGACCCGTGGTCACAAATTTCTCACAGCAGGCAATCATTGAATCATAGAATCAAAGAGATTTAGAGCACAGAACGAGTCCATCCGGCCCATCATGTCTGTGCCGGCCGACAAAGAGCTATCCACCCCAATCCCACTTTCCAGGACTTGGTCCGTAGCCTTGCAGGTTCTGGCACTTCAAATTCATATCCAAGTACTTTTTAAACGTGATGAGCGTCTCTGCCTCTACCACCCTTTCATGCAGTTAGTTCCAGACCCCCACCACCGTCCGGGTGAAAATATTTATTCTCAAATCCCCTCTAAACCTCAGACCAATTACTTTAAATCTATGCTCGCTGCTTATTGACCCTTCTGCTAAGGGGAATAGGTCCTTCCTATCCACTCTATCTAGGCCCCTCATAATTTTATACATCTCAATTAAGTCTCACCTCAGCGCCCTCTGTTCCAATGAAAACAACCCCAGCCTATCCAATCATTCCTCATAGCTAAAATTCCCCAGCCCAGGCAAGATCCTCTGCACCCACTCCAGTGCATTCACATCCTTCCTGTAACGTGGTGACCAGAACTGCACGCAGTATTCTAGCTGCTGCCTAACTCGTGTTTTATACAGTTCAAGCATAACCTCCCTGCTCTTATATTGTATGCCTCGGCTAATAAAGGCAAGAATTCCGTATGCCTTCTGAATCACCTCATCTACCTATCCTTGCTACCTTCAGGGATTTGTGGATATGCACTCCAAGTACACTCTGATCTTCTGCACTTCGCAGTTTCCTACCATTTATAGTGTATTCCCTTGCCTTGTGAGCCCTCCCCAAATGCATTACCTCACACTTCTCCAGATTGAATTCCATTTGCTACTGTTCTGCCCACCTGAACAGTCCATTGGTATCTTCCTGCATTCTGCAGCTTTCTTCTTCATTATAAACCACACGGCCAATTTTTGTATCATCTGCAAACTACTCAATCATACTTCCTACTATAAAGTCTAAATCATTGATATATACCACAAAAGGCTAAGGACCAAATACTGAGCCCTGGGGAACCCCACTGGAAACAGCCTTCAAGTCACAAAAACATCTTTCGACCATTGCCCTTTGTTACCTGCCTCTGAGCCAATTTTGGATCCAACTTGCCACTTTGCCTTGAATCCCAGGGGCTTTTACTTTCGTGACCAGTCTGCGTTGCGAGACCTTATAAAAAGCTTTGCTAAGATCCATATAGACTACCCTCATCGACCCTCCTTGTTACCTCCTCAAAAAATCAATCAATTTAGCCAGACACGACCTTCCCTTAACAAATCCATGCTGACTGTCCCTGATTAATTCGTGTCTTTCTAAATGAAGATTTATCCTGTACCGAAGAATTTTTCCCAGGACTCTCCTTGGGACAGTTATTTCAGAAGCGAGTCTCCACATGTTCTCTCACCCTACTGCTGCTCCTCATTTCCCTCTTCCTCCTCTTCATAGAAGCTGCAACTGGGTACTGACAAATGGAAAAACCACTGTTCATACACACCGGGACAGTGGACTCACTGCTGGAAACAACAATGTACATAGACACCGGGACAGGGGACTCATTACCGGAAACACCACTGTTCATAGACAAGGGACAGGGGACTCACTACAGGAAAAACCACTGTTCATAGACGCCGGGACAGGATGCTCACTACTGGAAGCACCACTGTTCATAGACACCGGGACAGCGTGCTCAGTACTGGAAACAGCTCTGTTCATAGACACCAGGACAGGGGACTCACTACTGGAAACACCTCTGTTCATAGACATCAGGACAGGGGACTCATTACTGGAAACACCACTGTTCATAGACACCAGGACAGGGACTCACTACTGGAAACACCACTGTTCATAGACACGGGGACATGGGTCTCACTATTGGAAGCATCTTTGTTCATAGGCATAAGTGCAGTGGACTCGATACTGGAAGCAACAACAATAATAACAACGTTTATTTATATAGCGCCTTTAAAGTATTAAAACGGCTCAAGGCACTGCTGAGGTGCTTTAGAAGACAAAAATGACACAGAGACGCATAAGGAGAAATTAGGGCAGGTGACCAAAAGCTTGGTCACAGAGGTAGGTTTTAAGGAGCGTCTTAAAGGAGGAAAGGGAGGTAGAGAGGCGGATAGGATTAGGCAGGGAATTCCAAAGTTTAGGACCTAGGCAAATGAAGGCACGGCCACTAATGGTTCAGCGATTATAATCAGGGATGCTCAAGAGGGCAGAATTAGAGTAGCGCAGATATCTCGGTGGGTTGTGGGGCTGGAGGAGCTAACAGAGATAGGGAGGGGCGAGGCCATGGAGGGATTTGAAAATAATAATGGGAATTTTGAAATCGAGGCTTTAACCGGGAGCCAATGTAGGTCAGCGAGCACAGGGGTGATGGGAGAACGGGACTTGGTGCGAGTTAGGACACGCACAGCCGAGTTTTGGATAACCTCAAGTTTACGTAGGGTAGAATGTGGGAGGCCAGCTAGGAGTGCGTTGGAATAGTAAAGTCTGCAGGTAACAAACTCATGGATGGGTATTTCAGCAGTGGATGACCTGAGGCAAGGGCGGACACGGGCGATGTTGCTGAGGTAAAAATAGGCGGTCTTAATTATGCTGCGGATATGTGGTCAGAAGCTCATTCCAGGGTCAACTATTACTCCAAGGTTGTGAACAGTGTGGTTCAGCTTCAGACAGATGTTAGGGAGAGGGATGGAGTCAGTGGCTGGGAACGGAGTTCACCACTGTTCATCGGCACAAGTCCAGGAGACTCGCTACAGGAAACAGCATCGCTTAAGTTCCAATAAATCCCACAGTCCCGCGGGTGATGGAGAAGCTGTTCACGAACTAGAGAAAGTAAAAGTCCAAAGACAAGACATGCTGATTGGTTTAATGATCTGTTTATTGTTCTCCAGGCATTCCATACACAAAAACCGCCACAGTTTGTGTTCATGTCCTTATATTATATAGATATTAATTACAGACAGGCACAGTCTCCTTTCACACTCAATTGGTGTAACCCACGTGTTCTGATGCTCATCCAGCAATCAACATCCCATTCTCACATCAGCCTACCCTCAATGCTGGGTCTTGTATTTATTTGTGTCCAGAGTTTGATTTAATCCAATTAAACACGTACCGCTATTATAACCTTACCATGCACATCATGCTAGCTTTTCTACCTTGCTCACTGACTCTTACATAGTAAAACGCGGGCCTTGTCAGATATTGGTCAGCGTTATATCTGGAGAAGCCTGGGGCAGAGATGGAGCCTGTTGGGGTTCAGGTAAAAGATGAAAGAACACAGGTTGGGATATGAGATGCAATGCAAATCTAATGCTGGGAATCCCTCCACTCTTTGCTTTGCTTAACTAACTTAAATATTATTCTCAGTGGATATTTAATCCCAATCTTCAGCTCCTCTCTGAATTTAGTCTGGGTCACTGCATAAATACACGTGTTTGTGCAGCAGCTCAATAGCAGGAGCATATAGCTGGTACAATCTGCGATAAACATCGGGTCATTGAAACCTGTTGAATAATAACGGTTTGTAATTCGTATTAATAAGAAAACTATCACATACATCATCCAGAGCAGTATGAAGTTTCCGGATATGGCAAAGAGTAAGATAATGGATTTCCTTCGGTTCTCCATCTCCGGATCATTGTCATTCGCATCATTCATGCTGCCCCTCAGCTTCCTGCGGACCCTACTGGCCGCCAAAATTTGTCCTACGGTCAGAGCATTGAACAGCAATATCAGGAATATTGGGAGCAGTGGGGTGGCACAGCGCTGAATCCAGCTAAATGCTACCCACGCAGTTGCAGTGTAATACTCTAGTTTTGCATGACAGAACCAGGGTACTCTGTCCACTGTATGCAAGGGATCAAATGTAAAGTACCAGGGAATGTTTTTTTAAACAGAACAGCAGACACACGGTTCCTATAACCACGGTTGCAGTTTTCTCGATGAAATATTTAGTCCTCAGCGTCTGGCAACAAATGTTAATAAAACGATCAAAAGTAAAAGCGACTGTTAACCAGACAGAAATATCTGTGGCTGCATGAATCAAGGCGATGTGGAAAGAACACACAGGTGTGATGAATAGGAAGTTAGTAGGGAAATAATAATCATAAATCCGAAGCAGTATCACATCAGTGATAATGACCAGTAGATCCGCCGCCGCCATGGCCAAGAGGTAGCGGGTGATACATCTGGAGAGACCGCACTTTCCCCGGGACAGGATCACAATCGTCATCACGTTAGCTGTAAAAGGGAAACAAACAGAAACAAGGAATCAGCCACCAGGTTACAGCAAGGGAGTCGGTTTCACAGTATTTGGTGTGAAATGTACTTTACTGCAGGATCTGGGAGTCGGAACTGAACTCTTTGCCGCTGCTACAATTGTGCAGTTGAAAACGATTTTAACATAAAATTGCAATGTTCAGTATATGAGAGTCTGGAGTAAATAAGTGAAAATAAACGTCTCCAGCAAAGAGTAAAACATGAACAAAATGGATTCTCTGGGAATTTCCTCAGAGCTGATCCCATTCTACCGCCGCAGCTTCGTCGGAATTGGCGAGGAAACCTGGCGGAGTTCCGAGTAAATTACCGGCGCTTTAATTGTATGAGCAAATGTACAGCGAGATAATGAGTTATAATTAATAGCAACAAGTAGCAGTTCAGTGATGGGAGAACGAATGAAAAGAAAACCAAAGAAAAGTGATTGAAAATAAGTACTGAATAGTTAGTTATAAATTGGGAGATAAATGATGGGTGAGGAGCAGTGAGAATGAAGCCAGCCTGAAATGCGGTAAATGCTAAACGGGGAGCACCGAGGGTGAAATCAAACGGCGGTTATGGATCCGTGAGCAGGAGAGGGGAGCAGATAACAGGCGGGGCTCGAAAATGGCTCGGATTTGTCAGGTTGTATTCTCAAACTGGTGGTTATGACTGAAGACTGTTGAAAAAGCAAATGCCAAACAGTATGTTACAAAGGGACTTGTTGTGGTTGAACTCGACCAGTTTCTGTTTACAATCGACCAGATGGACAGTCCACCTGATCAACCGACTTTCCCTCGCTGGAAACCCCAGGTCTTGACATCGGCGCCTTGAACAGTGCAACATCATCTGGGCAAACTCCAACAATGACCACAAGGGGGGGGGGGAAGCCAGATGTGAGCAGCAACAAACAACCTGAACTTGTCCTGAGATCCCAGGAATAATTGAACCTTCCAAAGTACAAGATGTAACAGGGAGCACACTCCCGACCTCGCTTATGTCACCTCTAATAATGAATGAAACTTCAGAGGGAGGTGATGGCGGGGATTCCGAGCTCGCAGCAAAGACCAGTGCAAGTGACAATAGCGGCTGCAGTCCAACCCAGGACAACAAAGTACCTGCCGAGAATCAGCTACAGAGAGACTGAAAGGGAAGGGCCTACCTCTGAACTGGACGAATCCATCTGTAATATTAATACCAATGAGAAATAAGGAGAATCTGTCTCCCTGGTGTGGAAAACTATCCATAATTACATCCTGGGGGATATGGGATATATATACAACTGAACATTCAGAATAAACAAACAACAATATCAGTGTTTGACTCAGGATAATGTGCCGTATGGCAAGTTGTCAGCTTGACATGGAAAGGAACGTCATTGGTTAAATGTTGGACAGTGTGTCATATAATCCGTTATCGGCTTGATATGCGTAAGGAACGTCATGGGTTAATTGTTGGAAAGTGTGTCATATAATCGGTTATCAGCTTGGTATCGGTAAGGAACATCATGAGTTAATTGTTGGACAGTGTGTCATATAATCGGTTATCAGCTTGATATGGGTAAGGAACATCATGGGTTAATTATAGGACATGTGAAATATAATCGGTTATCAGCATGATATGAGTAAGGAACATCATGGCTTAATTGTAGGACAGTGTGAACATAAGAACATAAGAAACAGGGGCAGGAGTAGACCAATTGGCCCCTCGAGCCTGCTCCGTCATTCAATAAGATCATGGCTGATCCAATCTTGGCCTCAACACCACTATCCCGGTCTCTCCCCATACTCTTTGACTCCCTTGTAGTTCAAATATCTGTCAATCTCCGCCGTGAATATATTCAATGACTCCGCCTCCACAGCTCTCTGGGTAAAGAATTCCAAAGATTCACGACTCTCTGAGAGAAGAAATTCCTCCTCATCTCCGTCTTAAATGGGCGATCCCCTTATTCTGAAACGTTGCCCCCTAGTTCTAGATGCCCCCACTAGAGGAAACATCCTCTCAGCATCCACCCTGTCAATCCCCATCAGAATCTTATATGTTTCAATAAGATCACCTTTCATTCTTCCAAACTTCAATGAGTATAGGCCCAACCTGCTTATAAGTCAACCCCTTCATCCCAGGAATCAACCTAGTGAACATTCTCTGCACTGCCTCCAATGCAAGTATATGCTTCGTTCAATATGGAGACCAAAACAGCATGCAGTACTCCAGGTGCGGTCTCACCAGCGCCCTGTAATGTTGCATCAAAACTTCCCTACTTTTATACTCCATACCCCTTGCAATAAAAGCCAACATTCCGTTAGCCTTCGTAATTACTTGCTGTACCTGCATGCTAAATTTTTGTGTTTCATGTACTAGGGCTGCCAGATCCCTTTGTACCGCAGCATTTTGTAGTCTCACTCTATTTAAATAATAATTCGCTTCTTCATTGTTCCTTCCAAAGTGGATAACCTCTCATTTTCCCACATTATACTAAATCTGCAATTTTTTGCCCACTCACTTAACCTATCTATATCCTTTTGCATACTCTTTATGTCCTCCTCACAACTTGCTAACCAATCTCTCATTGTATCATCAGCAAAATTGGCTACAGTACACTCGGTCCCTTCATCCAAGTCATTAATATAGATTGTAAATAGTTGAGGCCACAGCACTGAGCCCTGTGGCACCACACTAGTTACTGATTGCCAATCAGAAAATGACCCATTTATCCCGACTCTCTGTTTTCTGTTAGTTAGCCAATCCCCTTTCAATGCAAATATATTACCCCAACCCCATGCGCTCTTATCTTGTGCAGTAACCTTTTATGTGGCACCTTATCGAATGCCTTCTTGAAATCCAAATACACTACATCTACTGGTTCCCTCTTTATCCACGCTGTTTGTTACATCGTCAAAGAACTCTAGCAAATTTGACAAACACGATTTCCCTTTAATAAAACAATGTTGACTCTGCTTGATTGTCTTATGATTTTCTAAATGTCCTGCTATTTCCTCCTTAATAATGGATTCGAGCATTTTACCATAATTGGTTTACTGCATTCTGTTTACCTCCTTTCTTGTATAGTGGCGTTACATTTGCAGTTTTCAAATCCGCTGGGACGCTCCAGAATTAAGGGATTTTTTGTATATTACAACAGTATTATTTGCTAGTTTACTCTCATACTCTATCTTCTCCCTCTTTATAATTTTTTTAGTCATCCTTTGCTGGTTTCTAAAAAAATTCCCGATCCTCTGGCCTACCACCAATCTTCGCAGCACTTCGGCTCACTGTCCGTGGAATGTCCCGAATATAAACATTCAAGCATAGAATATTATAATATCAAAAAGCATATCGTAAAAGGAAGAGGGAGGAAAGTCAGGGCGTGATATTGTCGAATTTCTGAAACTGACCCGTAATCTGCAAAATAATCACTTCCGGACAAACACAGCACATGACCAGACCCGCAAGGAGAGCAGTAATCCAGCGAGGCACGGACGTATACAATCAATAACCGGTTACAATGGGTCACCGGGAACTCCAAGGGTTGCAAGAAAAACGTCACAAAATTTTATACCAGTTACACGCGATTAATAGAACTCCCATTGCAGAAGTCATGATGACTCCGGGTGCTTGACACACAGGAACACAGGGACACAGGAGGAGGTCATTCAGCTCCACAAGCCTTTTGCGACATTCCATTAGATCCTGGCTGATCTGCACTGTAATCCATTTACCCGTCTTGGTTCCATATCCCTTGATACCCATACCTTAAAAAATTATATCCATCACATTCAAAAATTTCAATTGAACAAGCATTGACAGGCTTTTGGGAAAACGAGTTCCAGATTTTCACTGCCCGTTGTGTGAGAAAGTGTTTCCTGATTTCACTCCTAAATGGCATCGCTCTCATTTTAAGATCATGTCCCCTCGTTCTCCAATCCCCACCACAGGAAACAGTTTCTCTGCATCTACATTATCGAATCAATTTATCGTTTTAAATAACTCGATTATATCACCCCTCAACATTCCAAAGACAAGGAATACAAACTACATTTATGCAACCTGGCCACACAATTTAACCCTTTAAGCCCCGGTGTAATTCTGGTGAATCTGCGCTGAACTCCCTCCAAGACGAATACATTTTTCCTGCGGTGCGGTGCCCAAAACTGAACCTCGTGCTCCAGATGGGGTCTGACCAAGGTTCGATATAACTGAAGCATCACTTGCTCACTTTCGAATTTAAACACCCTTGTGATAAAAAAACAAAGACCCATCAACATTTATCCGTACTTTGTTTCTCCTTCCTCGCAACCAACTACCGACCCGTTTCACAAGGTAACCTCCAATTATGTGCGATCCCACTTTTGTTAATAATCTCTGTGCGAAACCTTATCTGAAGCAGGGAAATAACTGACACTGCAGTGCAACTTGAGAATATGGGGACGAACATTCCATTACATCGTGTGCTGACGATATTTACAGTTAAAATTACACCCGCTGACAGGACATTGAATGAAGATAACAATTGGAGCTTTTGCTGGACATTATAAGTGCATTATAATCTCAATGAACATATCACTCAAGGAAGATGGCGGACAGGAGGATGTGATATTCAATTAAATTCTGACATTGATTTGGAAACAGCAAAACAAATGCTTCAGAAGGAACAGAAAAAATATCGGACACGTATCAAGACCAGTGACACAATTAAACACTGATTCACAAAGTCAGTAAGTTCAGAATCAGTTAGCGGGAACACCAAACACCGCCTGTAGAACTGGAACACAGCAAGCAGATAGACAATACATTCAACTTTATTTATCTCTGAGAAATGATGGGGAGACTTGCTGCGGGACACCGAGCCACAACGGACCCTGTGAGCTGAAATATTCAGCGAAACCCTTGTCAATACAGGAGCGAAGCTTGCAGTGGGAGCATTCGGCTGCATTGGCCCTGAGATTGGTGAGAGTCAGTGGGACAGTGAGACAACTCACTTCACCCTGTCCTTACTGAGTAACATCTTTAAACAGACCTGGCAGAGTTTTAAAACCAAAAGCCAAAATATTGCATTTTGATGCCGATCACATTTGTTCAAAAAACCTGGAAGTTTTAGTAGCAGCGCGTGTTGGGAACTCAGTCCACTGAATGTGAGATGTCAGTTTCCCAGCTGAAGGGGAGAATTTTTGATTCCTTGTAAAGTAAGGTTTAAAATATATCGGTTTCATACCCTGGGCTCTGTCACACTAAACTATGAATCTGAGCTAGAGGAGTGTAACACAGACACAGATTACAGGACGATATGATAAAAGTGTTTAAAATGATGGAAGGATGGGAGAAGGTAGATAGAAGCAGATTGATTTCAGTAAATGATGCGGTCAAGAACCACGCGTCATAGATACAAGATTGAATCGAAGACATTCGGAACATTTGGAAAAGAGAGCGGGAGCAACCTCTTTACAAAGAGCGTTAGGAGGCGGTGGAATTCAGTTCCAGAGTTAGTGGCTGAGGCAGAAGCTATGCTCAGTTTCAGAGTGGAGTGGATAGGTGGATGGAGGAAGAGGTGATGAAGGGATATGGGGACAGCTGGGTAAATGTGCTTACAAATATCTTCTAACTGTAAGGATCAGAAGGGAATTAAATATGACTTGATATCGAGCAGCGGTTTGACCGGGCGGCCAGGCTTGCTGAGAGTTCAGCGGCTGTTATATCAACATGCAAGTGTGTGATCTGAACAATAAAGGTGTCCGGTTAATATAAAGGGAGCAGAACCCGGCTTCTAATCGGTGCTATGGGAAAAATGCAGGTGATGGAAACTGCAACGGATTTTTCAAATGGGGACAAACCCAGGAGAGTTTCACTGAGAGCCGCTGCATTGTTTCAATCGCTCTCTCACTGCATTGGATTCCCTGTCTGAGCTGCAGGAAGGGATGTGACAGAAACCAGCTGCCTCCAACCAGCTGAAGGCAGCACAATGCCGGCCCGCTGGGTCAAGAGAAGTCTGAGAACAGGCTGGTGACCGGTCAGGGGAGCATGGAGCAGAAACCTTCCCTCGGCATGGAGTGTGATCACCAGGAACAATACCCAGCACTTTGCTGGAAACAGATCGAGAACAGCGGGAATATTCTGATTAATGGGACTGAACAAATCCCAGTCCTGACTGTCCAGATTCCCAGGGAAAGGTCCAGGAGCGGCCGTCAGTGGATCAGTCCCCAGCGGGAGTCAGAGGAGGAGAAACTACACCAATTTATAACACAGTGAATGTTCAGTAAAATATAGTCCTTGTCAGATATTACCGAGAGCTACCAGAAAGAAGGGGAAGAGAGAAGAGCTGCTCGGCCATGGAAACAATGGAATTAAAATAATCCATTGAACCACACACTGCACGGGTTCTCATTTGAAACGGAATAATTTGAAAGACATTTAATGAAGAAAATAAGCTGCAGATTTTCTGGGGGTTTAAAGAACAATAAAAATTCAATAAGTGATCAGTCAATGAACGAGGGAGAGCGGGAAATACAGTCACTGAATTTCTGGCTTTAAATTGACTTGGGGGAAAAAACGGTGAAAAAAGGACAGTACCCGAGATAAGAGGAGGAACACAGTTAATCCTGATTCACAGCTTTAGTAATGGAATATAATCACTTACCGGGGATTCCAACGGATGCTATAATCGGATAGTAAATCATTACTGTCTGTATAACTGGCGGTAACTCGGTAAATGGATACGCGGTGAACGGAACTCTCATTCGTGTTTATCTAGCTTCCCTTTAAATACATATATGCAATTTCACTCAACTAATGCTTGTGGTATCAAGTTCTACAATATGTCCCCTTGCTCATGATTCTTGCACCAGGTATCCCGGTTTCTACCCTATTGAATCGTTTGACATGTTAAGCACCTCTTACAGATCAGCCCTCAATCTCCTTTACTCAAGGGAACGGAAGCCATATTTTTTGCAACCTGTCCTTGTAATTTAACACTTTTAGCTCAGGTAAAATGGTGGTGAATCTGCGCTGCACCCACACCAAGGCCCATATATAATCAGTGAGGGCCTCGGGAGTCGGGGGAAGAAAGGAAGACTGGAGAATGGGTTGGAGGGGGAGATTGGGGCCTCGTGGAAAGAGAGGGGCAATGGGGGTCGGAGGATGGGGAGGCTAGAGAATGGGGGGTCAGAGAAAGGATAATGGGGTCAGCCAGAGGGGGAATGAGGGTCATAACAGGGAAATGGGGCAAGAGAGATGTGGGAAGAGGGTCAGCTGCAGGTAAATGGTGCCAGTGTGAGGGGGAAGAGGGTCAGCAGCAGGTAAATATTGTCAGTCTGAGGGGGCAAGCGGGTCAGTAGCAGGTAAATGGTGTCAGTGTGAGGGGGACTAGGATCAGCAGCAGGTAAATGGTGTCAGTGTGAGGGGGAAGAGGGTCAGTAGCAGGTAAATGGGGCCAGAGAGAGCGGGAAGAGGGTCAGCAGCAGGTAAATGGGGTTAGCGTGAGGGCAGAAGAGGGTCAGCAGCAGGTAAATTGGGCCAGAGAGAGCGGGAAGAGGGTCAGCAGCAGGTAAATGGGTTCAGAGAGAGGGGGATGAGGGTCAGCAGCAGGTAAATGGGTCCAGATAAAGGGGGGAAGAGGGTCAGGACAGGTAAATGTGGTCAGAGAAAGGGGAAACTCCAGAGGGCTGTGGATGCTCAGTCGATGACTATGGTCAAGACTGAGATCGATAGATATTTGGGCACTAAGTGAATCAAAGGATATGGAGATAGGGCGGGAATCTGATGTTGTGGTGGAAGTTCAGCCATGATCTTATTGAATGGCGAAGCAGGCTCGAGGGGCTGTATGACCTACTCCTGCTCCTTTTTCGTATGTCCTTATGAAACGCGGCAGCCAATTTGTGCACTGCAATCTCCCACAAACGACAATGTGACAATGACCAGATAATCTGTTGTTTTGAGTGGATTGAGGGATAAATATTGACCAGGTCACCGGGTAACTCCCCTGCTCTTTTTTGAAATAGTGCCGTATGATCTTTTACACCCACCTGAGGGGGCAGACGGGGCTTGGGTTTAACGTCTCAGCTGAAACACTGCAACTCCGACATTGCAGCACTCCCTCAGTGCGGCACTGGAGTGCTGAAGTCTCTGAACCAAAGTTTTTTTGATTCAGGTTGTCACCAACTGAGCCACGGCTGACACACGGCCTCCCTGAAGGCCCGCTTCATTGTATCGAAACGGAGGTGGAGCTTCCCGGATTGTTGGAACCGACAGATTGCAGGTGTCCTGTTGAGCGAAATAATCTCTCTGAGAAGAGCGGAAAGCCAATTGGGGAAATTAAAGGAAGTGGTGAATGGATGACCTGCCATATACCCAATCCGTGTGTGCCGGATTGAACCAAATATAGGAAAGAAGGAATTCTACGGGTACCTGTCCGGTACTTCTTCAACATCGTAAAATCATCCCAAATAATTCTCCCGGTGTCCTGGCCGGTATCTCCACGGTACATTTATTTCACGGAAACTTGACTATAAATCAGACAATAGTCAGAAGAGGGAAGCGTGAATCTACATTGTAGCTGAATGTATTGTCATCTATTGTGTTTAAAGTTACCTGACACTATTTATCAAATGGGGATAACAGTTAAGGTGAAGAGCAGCCTTCGGACTGCGGATTCCACCCCGGCTGCTTCTCAACAATAATTGCCCTCAGTGTGTATAGTGAGCAGAAAGGAATTGCTGCTGTTTCTTCACATTTCCCACTGCAATCATTGTCATTCTGCTTTAACAGAACGAGCATGAATCTCTTGATATATTTAAACAATAAACCTCGGGGCTGATAGAAAAATAATACAATAATATGAAGATGATCGGTTTTCAATGGAGAAGTGTTTTCCAACTGCCGTGAGCAGAGCTTGGTGAAGACAGCGTTGGGTGAATCTGCTAAACAGAGTGATGATGGGAAGTTGGTGAGAGTGGGACTTCGGTGCAGAGGAGGAAGAAGTTGCTCAGTAATTTAAATCAAGGAGCAACAGTAAATACACAAAAATAGAGTAATTAATTAGTTCTAGGGATAAAATTAAAATTAACTTAGTTCAGGATAGTAACAGTAAAGGAATCTGAATTGCATTAAATAAAAATCTGATATACATCAATAATTAAATAATAAGTAGGAGTAAGGGGTGCTAAACACAATATATGTATAGAATAATAGAAAAGAACCATAGAAGCTTACAGCACTGAAGGGGTCCATTCAGCCTGTCGTGCCAGTGCCGGCTCTTTGAAGAGCTGCAAAATTGGAACCCAGACCCCAACATCTTATTCATAACCCTGGAAATCAGTTCCCTTCAAATACATGTCCAACTGTAATCAAAGTCAAGGGGCAGCTGAGGCCCGTTGCCTGCAATTCTTGTGGCATTTAGCAGCTCCAGAAAGTTTTCTGTATCCTGGACAACCACGTGTGCAGGAAGTGCCTCCAGTTGCTGGAGCTCAGGGTTTCTGAGACTGAGGAGCGGCGGGAGTCACTGCACGGCATTCGGGAGGATGAGAAATTCCTGGAGCAAACATTCCAGGAGATGGTCACCCTACAGCTACAGAGAGTCCAGGTGGGGAGTAAATGGGTTGCCAATCGGCAGGTTAGGAAGAGGCAGACCGTGCAGGAATCCCCCGCGAATCTGGCACTCTCAACCCGGTTTTCCTTGCTGATACCGGTGACGGTGACGACACCCCGGGGGAGTGCATCCTAGAGCAAAGAGCTTGGTGAAGAGAGAGTTGAGTGAATCTGGTAAACGGCTTCGTGGGGCAAATGGCTGCACAGGGGGCGCAGCAAAGCGAACACATTCAGTATCATTGGGGATTCGATATTAAGACGGGATAGACAGGCGTTGCAGCATCCGTCATCGTGAGTCTCGCAGGGTGTGTTGCCTCCCTGTTGCCAGGGTGATGGACATCACTGATAGGGTGCATAACATTTTGCGAGGGGAAGATGAACAGGCAGAAGTCGTGATCCATGTCGGAACCAATGACGGAGATAGGAAAGGGCCCAGGTCCTACAGACAGATTTTCCAGAGCAAGGGAGGAAGTTAAAGAGCAGGACCAAAAAAGGTAGCAATCTCTGGATTACTCCCAGTGTCACGTGCTAGAGCGTATAGGAGAAGTAAGACAAGACATGTTAACGTGTGGCTGGAGAACTGATGCAGATGGGAGGTGTAAGACGTTCTGATTGTCTGACAGTTAATAGTGTTCAGACCCGTGGAACAGACAACACAAAACACAATGAATCTGTGAAACTTCTTTTACTTAAAAATCCACAAGAGGTTACAAGTAATTACCAGAATACAAATTGTACTCAATTCATGTACTTATCACAAGCAGACATCGAAAATCAGTTACTTTAAGCTCAGATGATTATAAGCAAAACCACATAAATGCAACACATTTTGGGTATTGGAACAGGGGGGCAGTGGGTGACTGGTTGGGTATTGGAACCGGGGGGCCGTGGGAGAATGGCTGGGTATTGGAGCCGGGGGGCAGTGGGAGAATGGTTGGGTATTGGAGCCGATGGGCAGTGGCAGAATGGTTAGGTTTTGGAGCCGAGGGGCAGTGGGAGAATGGTTGTAAGCCGGTGGGCAATGGTTGGGTATTGGAGCTGTGGTGTGGGCAGTGGTTGGTTACTGTAGATGTGGTGGGAGCAATGGTTGTGTATTGAAGCCGGGGGACAATGGTTGGGTATTTGAGCCGGGGGGCAATGGTTGGGTGTTGGATCCGGGGAGCAATGGTTTGGTATTGGAGCGGGGGGGGGGCGGCGGTGGATTGGAGCCGGAGGGCAATGGTTAGGTATTGGAGCCTGGGGGCAGTGGTTGGGTGTGGGAACCGGGGGGTGGGGGGGGCAAAGGTTGGGTATTGGAGCCGGGGGGCAAAGGTTTGGTATTGGAGCCGGGGGTCAATATTTGGGTATTGGAGCCGGGGGGGGGGGGCAGTGGTTGGGTATTGGAGCCGGTTGGCAATCGTTAGGTATTGGAGCCGGAGGGCAATGGTTAGGTACTGGAGCCTGGGGGCAGTGGTTGGGTATTGGAGCCTGGGGGCAAAGGTTTGGTATTGGAGCCGGGGGGTCAATGTTTGGTTATTGGAGCGGGGGGGGTGGGGTGGGCAGTGGGTGGGTAATGGAGCAGGGGGCAATGGTTGAGTATTTAAGCCCGGGGACAATGGTTGGGTATTGGAGCCGGGTGGCAGTGGTTGGGTATTGGAGCTGGGCAGCATTGGATGGGTATTGGAGCCGAGGGGAAATTGTTGGGTATTGGAGCTGTGGGGGCAGTGTTTGGGTATTGGAGCCGGGGGCAATGGTTGGGTATTGGAGCTGGGGGGGGGGGGCAATGTTTGGGTATTGTAGCCGGTGGGGAGTGGTTTGGGTATTGTAGCTGTGGTGGGAGCAATGGATGGGTTTTGGAGCCGGGGGGCAATGGTTGGTTATTTGTGCCGGGGGCAATGGTTTGGTATTTGAGCCGGGGGTCAATGGTTGGTTATTGTAGCCAGGGGGCAATAGTTGTGTATTGTAGCCGGGGAGCAGTGGTTGGGTACTGGAGCCGGGAGCAATGGTTGGGTATTGTAGCTGTGGTGGGAGCAATGGTTGGTTATTGGAGCCGATTGGCAATGTTTGTATATTGGAGCCGGGGAGCAGTGGTTGTGTATTGGAGCCGGGGCGCTGTGGTTGGGTATTGTAGTTGTGGTGGGAGCAGTGGTTGGGTATTGGAGCTGGAGGGCAGTGGTAGGGTATTGGAGCCGGGGGCTAATGGTTGCGTATTAGAGCCGGGGAGCAGTGGTTGGGTATTGTAGCTGTAGTGGGAGCAGTGGTTGGGTATTGAGCCGGGGGGCAATGGTTGGGTATTGAGCCATGGGGCAATGGTTGGGTATTGAGCCCGGCGGCAATGGTTGGGCATTAAGCCGGGGGGCAATGGTTGGGTATTGGAGCCGGGAGGCAGTGGTTGGATATTGGAGCCGAGGGGCAATGGTTGGGAAATGAGCCATGGGGCAATGGTTGTGTATTGTAGCTGTGGTGTGAGCAGTGGTTGGGTATTATAGCTATGGTGGGTGCAGTGGATGGGTATTGAGCCGTTGGGCAATGCTTGGGTATTGAGCCGGGGAGCAATGGCTGTGTACTGTAGCTGTGGTGGGAGCAGTGTTTGGGTATTGTGCCGAGGGGCAATGGTTGGGTACTGGAGCCGGGGGGCAATGGTTCGGTATTGTAGATTTGGTGGGAGCAGCGGTTGGGTATTGTAGCTGTGTTGGGAGCAGTGGTTTTGTATTGGAGCTGGGGGGCAGTGGTTGGGTATTGGAGCTGGGAGACACTGCCAGGTGCAATACGATGGCCAGAGGTTCCTTTTTTGAGAGCGAGCAAAAGATGCAACGGCAGCTTAAAGGAATGTTGCTAAAGGAGAAACAGATGTACGAGGACCAGGGACGGGAGGTTTGACAGCTGTTGTTCTGAGTGACGGACCGGGTGTCCTATGAACATAAATTGCAGGACAGAATTAGTGCAACATCCAAGAGGTTGCTCAGGCTTCAAAGGACGCCTCAAAGGGATATGCATGTAGCATGTATGGGATATTCCTTCTTTCCCTAATACAACAGGGATTGGATGATATCGAGAACAACCGAATCCCCACGTTTGTGACAAATAAACCGCTGGCAGAATGGAAGGTGTCGATTTCACGCTTCCCACTTGTGAACTCAGGAGGTTGGGCGGAGTCTGGGCTACGTCTCACCCGTGCCATTGTAAACTTAAGGGTCTGCGAGGGATCATTCCTGCCCGGCCAATAGTAACGACCCATGGGTCCATAAAGGTATGGGCAGTAGAATCAGTTGGATATTGGAGGAAAATTGCATCAGGAATATTAGCCCTTCCCACCGTAGGTGGTGCAAGTAAATGAAAGATGGAGAGCGCCAGACATGGCAGGATGTTCTTTAATCAAAGGATGTGTCGATATCACCTGAGAGAAGTTTGGAATAAAGAAACTCCAAATTACACCATGTCTGTAACAAGCTGGCAACAGAGACAAACTAAACCTAGTTGTGTCGCATAGGAGCGCTATTGTGTCACTACAGCCGCAGCCTCTTGTGAGTACAGGGCCCCTCACCTGCCCTGTCACCCACTCCTCTTTCTGCCTTGAACCGACCCAGGTCACTAAGATAGATCATGAGGTCCTGATACCAGTGACCAAGCATGATGCTACTGACAGCCCAGTGCATGGTGATATACTCTCAGACACTCACAAATTGTTGATACGGTGCAATCGCACCCCTGCACTCCCCACCAAACCCCACACACGACACTAAAACTAAAAGAGATTATAGAACGCACCGAGATCTCAGTAGATCACCTGCACCAGCTACATCATGTAAAACAAAAGCTGCTAACAGAGACTGAGGGGCTGGGAAGGACATCACGGTGGGAGCAGGTCAATAACTTTCCGATACACCCATTGGTCAGAATTATTTCACAACTGTAAGTTATTTTCCAATGCCGTCTACTGGTTGCGGTCATCATCGTGTACGTATTGCTTAGACAAAGCCTTACACAATTGAAGAGGAAAACAAGGAGCCGTGTCAGCAGAGAGCTCTCCCAAGCCTGGAGTGCGGGGGAACTCAGGAATAATTATCAACAAGTGAAATAAGACCAAAAGAACCGTTGGAGCCGTGCGGACATGTTCGGTGTGCTGACATCAATGTAACAGTAATCGATTGTAAACTCCAAGCAGATCAACGGTAAAGACAGAAAGAAAATTAATTGGCTCAGAGTGATTGCTCAACTTCTGGGTCTAAAGGGGCAATGTTAGAATACTTTAAGATGATTCACTGGTCCAACTATTCCAGCGACCTTTCGCTTAGGTTTGCATTATTACCTCAATATGGGAGATCGAAGCAGATTCAATAGTAACGTTCAAAAGTGAATTGGCAGCGTTCCTACATTTAGAACAGGCGCTCAGCCGATTGACGGAAAATAGGAACAGGATTGGGCCATTCAGCCCTTCGAGCCTGTTCCGTCATTCAGTGAGATCATGGCTGACCTGGATCTTAACTTCACCAAACTGCTTTGACTCCTAATCCATTCCTACTCTTGTCTAACAAAAATCTATCGATCTCAGGTTTAAATTATTAATTTAATTGGCAAAAGAACCAGAGATGAGATGATGAGATTGTTTTATTACTCAGAAGGTAGTTATGATCTGGAATGCATTGCCTGAACTGTTGGTGGCAGCAGATTCGATCGCAGATCAAATAGCCACCTTCTGCAGGGAATTGGATTAATACTTGACGGCGAACAATGTGCAGGGCTGTGGGGAAAGTGCGTCATTCTATGGTTCTATGATGCGACAATCCTCTACCTCAGTGAGCTTCTGTTTTCACCTGTAAACCTCAGGTCACGGCTTTAATTCCCGTCCGTGCCGGCAGGGACTTTCTCAACTTTAACGTGATTTTTCTCTTTTTCTCGCTCTATGATCCGCTCTATTTCTCTCTGTTTCTGTCTTTCTTTCCGTGTGTCAGTCTCTCTGTATGTCTCACTCAGTCTCAGTAATTTTCCGTGAGCTTTTCTAATTGGGCCTCTGTTAACCGTCCAACTATTACTTTTTCTCGTCACTCTCTCCATCGCTCCCCCCCATCATTTTACTCTGCACCTTATGAGTTAACCCTTTAAGCACTAGTTCAGTTTGAGTTTGCTGATCCTGAGTGTTTGACGTGCATTTTAACATTATTTCTCCCAAGGTGTTCGGGGTTGACGGGCGGGTTACATGTTCTGTGGGCTAAAAGCCGAGGGGTTTCTTGTCTAGTTACGAACTTTCAGCTCAATGCGTTATTTGCCCAGCTGCTGTGCCTTTGCAGTTCAGCTTTTCAATGTCCGTAGTTTTAGAAAATGTCTTTATCCTCTCACACTTTCAGATTATGCTGACGTGTAGTTTGCTCTGCGGTGGAAACTAAATTTAGAGTCTGCAAGGGATTTGGCGAATTTTCAAGCACTGCGCGGAAGGGCTCCTATCACAAGGCTGGCCGAGTGGTTAAGGCGTTGGACTTAAGATCCGATGGATTTGTGTCCGCGTGGCTTCGAACCCCACTTCTGGTAGATATTCAGGCAACGGGTTTTAAAGTAAAATCGAAAGCTATTTTTGGTATGAAAACGCGTAAGACGTTCATAATCCCTGCAAGGGATGGTGCTATATTTATAATTCACCCTCAAGACAGCGTTTTTCATTTACAATTGGGGTCCTGCCCATTGAATGAACATGGGAACAGGAGGAGGCCATTCAGCCCCTTGAGCCTGTTCGCCATTCACTTAATTCCTGTCTGAGCTGTATCTTAACTCCATCCATCTGCATTGGCTCCACATCATTTTAACCCGTATCCAGGCAAAACATACCCATCTCAGATTTAAATTATTAATTGAGCTGGTATATACTGCCTGTGTGTGGGAGTGAGTTCCACACTGCTAACAACTTTGCGTGAAGAAATGTTTCCTAACTTCTTTCCCGAATGGCCTGCCTCTGATTTTATGATTGTGTCCCCTTGTCCTAGACTCTGCCACCAATGGCAGATAAAGATTTCTCTCTATCTACCTTATCAATTCGTTTCAAAATCTTAAAACCTCAATCAAATCCCCACAAGCTTCTATAGTACAAGCCCAGTTTATGTAATCTCTCCTTATACTTTAACGCTTGGAGTGCTGGTAACATTCTGCTGAATGTGCACTGCACTCCCTCCAATGCCAGTCGATCCTTTCTAACGTGCGGTGCCCAGAACTGTACACAGAACTCCAGTTGTGGTCCACCCAGATGTCTGTATAGATGTAGAATAACTTCCTCCCCTTTATATTCAAGCCACCTAGTTATAAATCCTAATATGCCATGAGATTGTTTGATTATTTTTGTACCTTACTGCTACATTTTAGTGGTATCTGCACATGAAGCTGAAATCACTTTGGAACTCCACTGTTCCGAGCTTTGGGATTAATACTCGGATCTACCCTTTTTTGGTCTAAAATGGATGACCACACACTTACCTGCGTTGAAATCCATCAGCCACTGTTTCGCCATTCACTTAATCTATCAATATATCTTTGTAATTATATGCTGCCGTCTACACTACTTACTGTACCACCAATCTTTATGTCATCGGTTCTCTGTGGTGTCTTCTAAGTCATTAATAACTATTGAACTATTTAATGTTAACATTTAAAAACGGGCCATGCTGGGAACCCCTGGCAGGGTCTGTGTGGAGAGGGAGGTAGGGTTAAATTTCCAGCTCGATGACCATCTGTTCCTACAAATAAACCACGCAAGTATTAGTAATTTTTAAATAGCAAAAAGTGAACTTGCATTCCTATAGCGCCTTTCACGACTTTGGGACGTCCCAATTGCTCACCAATACTCAGTTTGAGTCCTGACAGGACCACCAGGCTTAAGACCTCATTATAGCCTTGGTCCTAACATGGACATAGGAGCTGAATACTAAAGGGGATGTGAGAGTGATTGCTCTTGGCATCAAAATAGCAATAGACCAGGTGTTGCATCAAGGAGCCCGAGTAAAATTGAAGTCAGTGGAATCGTGCGGGGGGGGGGGGGGGGGGGAGCGGCGGGGGGGTGAATCTCCACTGCTGGAGACATAACTAGCAAAAAGAAAGATGGTTATGATTGTTGTTGTTGGAGGCCAATCATGTCAATAAAGGACATCGCTGCAGGAGGTCATCTTCACCTGCTTTATCAATGACGTTCCCTCCATCATGAGGTCAGATGTTGGGATGCTCGCTGATGATTGCAGTTTTGAGTTCCATTCTCAACTCCTCAGATAATGAAGCAATCCTGGCTCGTATCCAAGACCTGGACGGCATTCAGGCTTGGGCTGATACGTGGAAAGTAGCAACAGTGCTATACAAGTGCCAAGGATTCTCTCACAGCACCACCCAAAACCGCGACCTGTATATCCTAGAAGGAAAAGGACAGCTAGTGCATAGGAACACCAACACTGCAAGTTCCCCTCCAAAGCATGCACCGTCCTGATTTGGAAATATATCGTCGTTCCTTCACTGTCGCTGGATCAAAATCCGCGAACTCCTTCCCGAACAGCACTGAGTACCTTCACCTCATGGACTGCAATGGTTCAAAAAGGCGCTCATCACCACCTTCTCAACAGCAATTAGGGATGGGCAATAAATACTGGCATTGCCAACGACACCCAAATCCCATTAATGGCGATTCTTTTTTTAATTGCTTTACAGAAAATGAAGCGAAGTCACTGCTTGTAATTTAGGAAAACACGGCAGCCGATTTACACACAGGAAGATTCCATTGGTGATGTTGGTTGTGGGATACAGATATGTCCAGGACACCTAGGGGAACTCATCACCTCTTAGAATCATAGGATCTTAGAAATTTACGGCACAGAAGGAGGGCCATCGCGCATGCGCAATTCGAAAGAGCTAACCAGCCTAATCCCACTTTCCAGCTCTTGGTCCGTGGCCTTGCAGTTTACGGCACTTCAAGTGCATATCCAATTACTTTTTAAATAATATGAGGGTTTCTGCCTCTGCCACCAGTTCAGGCAGTGAGTTACAAAGCCCCACCACCCTCTGGGTGAAAAAAGTTCTCCTCAACTCTCCTCTAATCATTCTACCAATTACTTTAATTCAATGCCTCCTGATTATCGACCTTTCTGCTAACTGAAATAGGTGCTTCCTATCCACTCTAGCTCGGCCCCTCATAATGTTATACACCTCAATTATGTCTCCCTTAGCCTCCTCCGTTCCAAAGAAAACAACTCCAGCCTATCCAATCTTTCCTCACAGCCAAAAGTCTCCAGTCCTGGCAACATCCAGAGAATAACAGAGGACACAGTTTGAAGTTAATTGGCAAAAGGACCGGTGTAGTGATGATTTTGTTTTACATTGCGAGTTGTTATGATCTGTAATGCTGTGCCCGAAAGGGTGGTGGAAGCAATAGTAACTTTCAAAAGGGAATTGGATAAATACTTGAATTGGAAAATTTTGCAGGGGTAGAGCTGGGAATAATTGGATTGCTCTTTCAAGAGCACGACGGGACAAATGGCCGCCTTCTGTGATGTATGATTCTATGATTCTCTGAAAGGTTTTATGAAAGGATTCATGTAAATGAGGCTGTTGTTTGCCGGCTCCACTATTCCACTTTATTTCCGTGTATAAGTGCCTGTGCTGTTTCAACCGAATTACAATGATTTGGGGTTCCGTAAAAATGAAGCTCAAGTCAAATTCTGATATGCGGCGCGGTGGCCAAGTGGTAAGGCGTCGATCTCGTAAACTGAAAATCGTGGGTTCAACTCTCATCTTCGCCTGGAGAGGTTTTATCACATTTAATGTTCCTTTTTTAAGGTCTCTCCTTTTTATCACTATCTAAACCATTCATAATTTTGAACATTTCTATCAAATCTCCTCTTCACGTTCTCTGCTCTAAGGTGAAAAATCCCAGCTTCTCCAGTGTCTTCGCATAAATGAGGTCCCCATTCCCTGGTACCATTCAAGTAACTCTATTCTGCACTCTATCCAAGGCCTTGACTTCTTTCCTAAAGCGTGGTGCCCAGAATTGAACGCAATACTCCAGCTGAGGCCTCACCAGTGATTCATAAATGTTTAGCATAATTTCCTTGCTTTTATACTCTATTCATCAATTAATAAAAGAAAGGATCACAAGTCCCTTTTAACAATCTTCTCAACTTGTCCTGCCACCTTCAAAAATGTGTGTGCGCACACCGCATGTCTCCCTGTTCCTGCAGCCTCTATAAAAGTGTACCATTTAGTGCTGGTTAATAAATTACATCCTGGGAGAGCATTCTGAGCGTTTTCGGGGCCAGTGATCTCCAGAGGGAGCCGAGAAAAGGAAATAATCGGCCCCATTAAAATTGTACCATTTAGTTTACATTGCCTCTCCTCATTCTTCTGACAAAAATATGTCACTTTGCACTTCTCTACGTTAACTTTCATCTGCCATGTGTCTACCCATTTCACCAGTCTGTTTCTTTTCATACTCCCTCTTTGTAGCTCTTACTATCTGGTTTGTGACCATTTGCTGTTCTTTGTATCTTTCCCATTCCCCAGGATCTGTGCAATTTTTTTCATTTTTGTTTGTTTTTTCTTTTATTTTAACGCGGTCTCTTACCTCTTTAGTCATCTATGCCTGTTTTTTGGGCAGTAGAGTTCTTGCCCCTCAGGGGTATCAACTGATTCTGTGTCATGTTAAATTATTTTTGTAAACCTCCCACTGATCTTCTGTCGTTTTAACTATGAATAGATTGGCCCAGTTTACTGTGGACTGGCTCTGTCTCATCCCGTTGAAGTTGGCCTTACCGAAATCTAGAAACTTTGTAGCTGTTTCGCGTTTCTCCCTTTCAAGCACTACATTGAGCTCGATCATGTTATGATCGCTGTAAAATGAATGTTCCCGCATCCTTAGACTGATGAATAAATCTGGCTTGTTACTCATTACTAAATCTAATATGGCTTGCCCCCTTGTTGGTTCTAGGATATATTGTTCATAGAAATCATAAAGCGGATGACTTGTTCCT